>JACXIV010000047.1:3499258-3788638 GCA_014737475.1 Bombus confusus
TTTTTTTTTTTTTTTTTTTTTTTCTTTTTTTCTTTTGCCGAGAAAGTGAAACAGGCGCGCGTAATCGATACTTCGATCTGAGTAGACGGACTGCGGATGTTCAGACACGAGGCTCGCACCTTTTTCCCAAACGCGATCGAACAGATGAGATCGCTTGGTTCATCTTCTAATAAACGCTTCTAACAAATTCCAAAGTTCGTGTATTTGATACTGCACATAGGTTCGTGCGTGTTCTTCGGACGCGTTCTGCAGCTCCCTTCGCTCTCAAACGACTGATAATAGAGCGTGGCGGTACCTAAGCCCACGGGCTTTTCAGAAGATTACAGCCGAAAGCAGGAGGAACGGTTCGATTTGAGACGCAGTTTAGCATCGCGTTTACGTGGAAGATGGGAAGCGACGATATCCGAAGATTACAATCGGAATGAGATTTCTATCGATCGCTTCCGTTCCGTCGCCAGGATCGTTCCGACTTCCGGCGAAATTAACAAGCCCGCTGTGTCGTGATCCGCGCTCCAATGTGCATGATCCTGTGTCGTCGCTGCCATTCCTGCTCGCGCGTTTTCTAGATGGAACGACGTTCTCTAGCCCGCAGTTAACTTTCGTTTCTGATCGTGTGGCCGAGGATTGGCGAGACGCGCCAGAGGAACAGACGTACAGAGAGTCTGCATCGGTGGCGCAAACGAGGAGCGTTGCGCCCGGGGCATAAAGTCGCCAGACGTTTTCGAGACGCGAAGGACGATACGCTGGGTCTTCCATGCGCGCTATCTCGACACAAAGGAGGCACGAAAGCGGAAGAGCAGGGCAGCCTCGCAGTGGGATAGCTGCATAATTAAAAAGAAGCACCTAGCCACACGGTAATGGAACGTGTTGCGGAGGCCTGCGGCGTTACTCGCATTTTCCCTCCCTCTCTCGATCTCTCGTCCTCCTCTTCTCTGTCTCTGCCTTTTTCGCTGCACGACCCAAGCAAAACCGCGCTACGAAACTGTTGTGGTTATTGGTTATATAGATAGAAGAGCGCGTGGATAAATTGTGGGCTAGTAAAATGTATTTAACAAGGAAGTGTATGTATAAATATGAATACAGTTTGAGCTGGTGCAGATCCGCGCGCTAGTGTGACGGCTGAATGTGATCCTCATAACGGCTGAATTATACGATGTCCGTCCCAACTTTATCTCAAAGTAAAATATAACGAAAGATTATCTAGAAATAGCCGACGAATTGTATACGTTGTTGCGCGAAAGTCTAAATGCCGACAGATCGGAAAGGTCGGGAAACTTCGATGGACCAAGCGGCCCGTTGATCTGTATCGTCGGTCTTTCGGTAAGGCAGTTATCAAAAATACCGCGATAGCAGACGGTTACGAAACACGGACGTGGCGGTGATACCGGAAGACAAAAAGGACACGTATAGGGGATATAGAGTTCAGTCGTTAATGGAGAGTCGAGTTGCCAGGAGTTACACAGCGCTGTATCGTTCTTCGATAAACTGATTGTATCGGTTATAAATTAAAACCATAAATAAGTAGAAGGAATAACGATCGCTGGAGATCGGAGTAGTGTTATTTTCTTTTACTCTTGCGTGTGTGTGTGTGTGTGCGAGTCACGAAAATTACGTGACTCACTAGCAGCGTTACCTGGCAACTGAAAACTCCGAAGCCATCGTTGCCTGTCTTTCGTCTATGACCTGTCGATGGCTTTAGTGATTGAGAAAATTAGTCGGAATAGATGTAGAGTTCTCTTAGAAGCGTTAACCACTTCAACGGAAACTACCCTAGAACCGGCTGCAGACCGCCGCATCGCATTGCCAAAAGTTGCCCGTCACTTTTCCTCGTTCGCCCGGCTTTCGAAGCTTTCCGCTTGCAGCTAGGCTTGCGCTACGGCCTCGTCAACTTTGTCGAACGTTAGTCGCTGATAAGTTTGTTTATTAAAAACGATGATTCGCGGCCAGCGGGAATTAGACGGTCGCTGTTTATTCGCATCACTGGATCTTTCAGAACGACACTTTCTGCAACTTCGTGTGCCAATTTATGGAAACCTGTTTTTCTTTTTTTCTTTTTTTCTTTTTTTTAAGCCACGACGTTTCGAATTCCATGACTTGACGCTAGTTTCTCCGAAGCTGATTCGTTTCGCCGCTTCGCCTCGCACACTCTTGCGGAACTCGCCAATTTGCTGGCGATTTTTGTTTTCGTTTCGCGCCAAAAGCAACGATTCTAGGCGCTGAGAATCGAACGCTCGCTCTTTAGCCGCGTTTCAAGCAAATCCCAAGACGAGTTCGCGTTAATTTCTTTAATTCGCTCGACCGATTCCTGTAGAACGTCGTCAATTTGTAGAAATTTGGTTTTAAAAGCGACGATTCTGCGACGTTCGAGTCGCATCTTCGTCACTTCACCGTCTTCCCAGCAAACTCCCTCGATCGGTTCGTGTTAATTTCTCCGTCTCGCTCCACTGACTCTTCCAGAACGTTGCTCGCCAATTTGTGAGTATTTGTCTTTTAAAAGCCTTCTGAAGAGCCCTAGCAAGTCGCAGTAGAATCTTCGTTCCCCAGCGACGTCTCTGGCAAATTCGTCAATGACGTCGCGTTAATCGCTGCGAAGTCTGTTCGTTTCACTGACTCGCACGACTGATTCTCGTAGAACGTCGCTCGCCAATTTGCACAAGTTCGCTGCTTTCTAAAGCGACGACTCCAAGTAGCGAGAATGAAAAATCCTCGCTTTTCAGCCGCGTTTCAAGCAAATCCCGCAACGAGATCGCATTAATTTCTTTAATTCGCTCGACCGATTCTCCCGCAACGTAACTTGCCAGTTTCTGAGAATCTGCTTTCCCTTGCTTTCTTCGAGGCGATGATTCCAGGAAGTCGAAGTCGAGTCTTCGATTCTGAACCACGTCTCAAGCAGCTTCGCGGCGATTGGGCCGCGTACGCATCGCGTTATTATCGCGTTGCGTTCTTCTGTTCCGACGTTTCGCGAACATTCCGGTCCCCTTCTGCAAGGCAAACCCGAAAATGACGCTTCCGCGGTGGATTACACAAGCGCAGAAATTCGAAGACCGAACGTGGCGGTCCTGCGCGACGAATTCGACGAATTCACTAATTGTCGGAGGCGTTTAATCACCGCCCAGCTTCGTAAGTAGGAATTTCCTGTGTCGAGCCTCTCGAAGCGATTTTGAAAAAGCTGCGCCGAGAAGGGGGCGAGGCCGTTTCGACGACCCTCGTGATTCCCCAAATTGGAGCACCGTTTTCAGTTTCCCGTGCATGTCTCCACTCGCGTGGAAGCGTAATTTTTGTTATGGCTAACGACGATTGCTGATGAAATTTCGACGGACTAAAATCCGGGTTAACGCGATCGATGCACGCACTTCGCTCTACTTGCTCCGCCTACGTGAAAATTGTACGCCAGATAATCGTCAGATGAAAATTCACCTTGTCGAAATACGGAAAAAATGCATTTCCGAATATATTTGCATATTTTATAGTTCGTCTTCGAATCTTTCGAACGAAAGCTTCGCAAAGAGCACGAGTGCGTGGAGAAAGGCTGCTAGCCGCGTCGGAGGTACTAGGCTGGAAGAGCGACGAGCGGCGACGACGAGGATCGTTTGAGAGAACGTAGCGACGAAATCGAGGGGTTCGATCGCCGAAGCTTCGGCAACGGGTGGCCGAGATAAGGCCGCGTAGCAAATTTATAATTAACCCTAAAACCGGAGTTCACGCGGATCTGGGTCGGTAATTATGAACACGCGTTTGCGAATGCCTGTGCAGCGCCTGAAACTCCTGGCCATGATCGATCGCCAACCCCACCCTCCTCCAGGCTCTCTCAATTTTTCAGGCTGCCCCACGGCCTCCGCGTCTTCCGCGACGTGAATAAATAATTAATCCTGACGTCATCCGATACTACGCTCTGGCCAAGGACCAAACTGTCCAAGGACCGATCTTCGCCGGACAGCGATCGAACGGATCGCTACTTCGAACAGCGCGCTCGAAGGCTCAATTCCACGGAGTTGGATGAATAGTTGTTGGAAATGTTAAATGGAAATCCTAGCAGCGAATCGAGGCAGCTGATATCGACGGCGATTTTCTGCAGACGAACGAAAGCTCTGGTTTTTCGTACTTTCACTCGTCCGCGCGTTACCACGTTTCGCCCTCTTTGCCGCAATCAGGCGCCTTTGTTCGTACGTTTTAAAGAAATTCGCAGAGATAAATAGTTCTCTTGCGTATTTGAAGATGTAATAATAGATTTCTGAATTACAGTAGTCAATTTTTGAATCGCTACGCCGCGGCCATAGTTCGTGTACCACCGGTGACGCACGCCGCCTCTTGGGACGAACACGAATGCGCCAGCGGTGGTTCAGGCTCGTCGTGAACCCGTTAATCTGCCTGCGAGTCCACTTGCAACCGCATCGCCTCGAACGCGATGGGAAATTAGCGACAACTCGTTGGTCTTCGAAATTTCAAACGCCAAGCGACAGAAGAATAATTTAACAAACGACCTGGTAGAATCAGAGTGAGAAAATGGTCAGCGAAGGAGCAAGTGGCACGTGGCACGATTGCCTGGCGATATTAATGGCCTACAGTAATCGAGCCAGTAAATCAAGTGCCGTGGTTACGCGGTTGCCTCGATAAGTGGCGCAACCCCTTCAATCTACCCCAGCTCACACCTAACTTCTCCGCCTCGTCTTCGCCGCCTTTCATCTCCTCTCCGCCTGCCTCCCTGAACTTCGCGCCAAACCTTTTTAAACGCTCCGTTTTCCCCTTGGGAACAGCCTGGCGATCGCGAAGGCCACTCGAGCTTCGTTGCTCGAACGAAAGGCTTGGACAGAAACGAGCATTTCAATTGCACGAGATAATCACGCCGGGAATATTGATTCTTCGCGGTTGTCGTTGTACGGCCGTCGTAAATTACGTGCAAACGCAGGTGTAATCGAGGCGTTCAGAGCACAGAGCGGCGGAGGAAGGAGGGTGGAAACTACCCCTTTCAAGCGTCGAGCGTTGCACCGGGTCAGTGCGTTGGCCGTATATTTTTGTTTTCGATTAGTATAAAATGTCTACCGTGGTATCCGTGGCGCCGGTCTCAAGCGTCTTCCGCTCGAAACTTCGTTCCGCTGAAACGATCCTCGAATTTTTATACTTCGATCTCACTCTCCGTCCCGATAAATAGAAATTCCTTCAACGTTTCAAGCGGATGCTTACCGTAAAATTTCTAGTGAAAATTCGCGTACACCGGTAGACGGTTCTTTCGTAGATTGGCCGAAACTCGACGCGTCTTTTAACGCTGGAACACTACGATTGGCTCGACGATGACCAGCGGACTCGACATCCGCACGAAGAGTAGGTAGAGCAAAGATACGATGATAGATCGGTGGACCGCGCGTTATGGAAATCGTCTTGCTATTTGGCTGTGAAGACAAATACGCGACAGAAAGGGCACCGAGCAAGAGAAAACACGAAGAATTTCGTCGGACGCTTTACGTCGATACGCGGAGAGAAAATCAGCCTAAATTACCCTATATAGGGTGGGTTAATTAGACAGAGTTACAAGAGGACTCCGCAGGCTATTAGCCGCGAAGGTTATTAATTCATCACTTATCGATATCTCAATCGTGTTATCGATCCACCGATAAATATTAATAAACTGGTACTGAGTATTAATAAGCTAACACCGATAACCTATCGATAGTAGTTAGCTGCACGATTAGCGTGCAATTTAACATTCCCATAGCGCGAACAGCGAACGCTTTCCTCGGCTGTCGAAGACAAAGGAAAACGTGCTCGAAGAGGACGTTCGTAGCGTGAAAGAAAAAAAGATGAGAAAGGAGCGAAGCAACGGGAAATACAAAGAATTTCTTCGAGTTCTGTACACGGTGTACTATATACTGTGTACACAGTATCCATACACACGTTACAGAGAAAATGTACACCCTATAGGAGGGCTGTGTACGCGATCGAGTAAATTGATTATACGTCATTAGACTGCGGATTTTTATGCAATTTCGTGCTTCTATTGACGTAGCTAAATATTTATTTCGCCCATCCGACTACTTTACTTGGAATATTTGCTCATATCTCTGCGTGTCACGTACAGTCTCGCATCTTTCAATTTTCTATGAATGCATAGAAACCCGCAGTCTACGCGTTACCTTCACTTCGATCGTTTGTATTCGTCTTAGCGATATCCCGGCGATGTTGTCCACGTAGCAAGAAATATTAACAAGAGGACTGGGAATTTTTACGCGTTTACAGGATACATTGGAAGCGCTTAATGTCACGGATATGAGAAGATGAATAAAATATGGAAAGAACAGCGGTGTTTCCGAAGACAGAACATCGAGCCTGTACTTTATTACTTAATTATATACTCTAAGAAATATAATAACTTGGTCTAATCTGAAGAAATAAAGATTTGGTCTAGCCCGAAGAAACATAAATTTAATTTTGGCCTGAAAAGGTACAAAGCTTAATTTAATTTTTCATTTTCTTAACATAAACTCATCGATAATCCATCGATGGTGATTAACAGCACCCGGAAAGTGCGATTGAATATTCCCACAACCCTAACGAGAAAAATTGCTCGACGAACGTTGCGCCGGATCTCGCAAACGGTAGAAGACGTGCTTAAGAGAAAACGTTCGTACCTTAAGGTTAGAGAAACCTTAAAAAGACGCGAAGCAAGAGAAAATACAAAGACATTTAACGCTCGAACGATCACAGCGTAACACCTCTGGCAACTAATTACGTATTCCTACACTGTGCTATACAGTTAACGATCGTCAATAAATAAACAAACAAACAAAGAAACACAGACGAGGAATTTCGTCGAGCACCGTACGTCGATACGCGTTGCGCGACGGAAACGTCGAGAGGAGGAGCGTCCAGGAGTGGCCGTGCAAGGAATTCGTAAGCGGAATTATTTTCCGTCACGTAGACGTTGTTTCGTCGTTATTTCGCGCGGAGGCAAGCGAGCCGTGAAACAAAAGGAAAAGAACCGTCTCAGAGAGCAGCTGCAGGGGTTGGATAGTCCAGCCATGGGGACTTCTCCGCGATATATCCCCGGAAACAAAAGTGAGCCTCCAATTGAATCGACTACAATGCACACGCTGGCCTCCGGGGGAAACTTTTGTTTAAATAATCTTCTTCTTCTCGCCTTCGTTTGCTTCCAAGGATCCCCGTCACTCTGTCACGGAAAAGAAAAGCTTTCTTCTGCCGTTTCTTCATGCTCTGCCTCTTCTTCTTGTTCTTCTTCTTCTTCTTCTTCTTCTTGTTCTTCCTCTTCTTCTTCTTCTTCTTTTGCTCGACCTACTTGAGCAAAGTGACACAGAAGGTACAGGGTCTTTTCTTCTTTTCCACCCTGTTTGGTGTATCCATCTTCTTAAAATGTGGGTCACTGTATACGTACACGGTCGTCTTCTCTTTCCACTGCAACCGAAAATAATCACTCTTCGATAGAACGTTTGTCTCTGAGTTTTCAAACGTTGAGCACGCATTATGGTACTCATGAAAGCAAAGGACGACGCCTTGCAGTCGGTGAAAGAGCTGGCAGAGAGCTGGAAGGTTCGAAGACCATTAGGAATTGAACGTTTCTTCGAATGGAGCGGTTTCTTTTAAAATAGTAGGTAAATTTGAAGAATTCATTGGATAAGTTTCTAAGTAGCGTAAAAGTATTCTCGGGACAGGACCATTGTAGCTTCTTCTGAAATAATTTGTAAGTTTTAAGAGGATATATTTTTAAGTAACTTATAAATATTCTCGGAACGGAAGCATTATAGTTTCTTTTCAAGTAACTTGTAAATTTGGAAAGTTAATATGTAGGATAAATTTTGAGGCAGTTCGAAGATATTCTCGGAATGGAGCTACTATGGTTCCCTTTAAAATAATTTGTAAGTTTTCAGAATTAATATAGGGCGTAAGTTTTGAAGTAGCTAAAAAATTCTTGGAATGCAGCTGCTATAGTTTCTCAACTTTGCAACTTCTTTCAAAACGATTTATCGGCTAAAAAATTCTCTGTACGAGATATAAAGAATATTCTTAATCTGCTGCAAACGTTTCGTAACGCATCTGGCAGTTTCTCTAAATTTCCAATTCCTTTGAAAGCTATTTATCGATGAAGAAATTTCCTATGTAAAACATAAGCGATACCTTTGACCTCCTGCAAATACTAAATTCATACTTTATTTTCTTCTATTTTATTTTATTTCATTTTATGTTATTTCATTTTATTTTACTTTAAGCACACTTTGTTCGCGTCAACCTCATGCACAGCGTCTCTACATTTATTGTGAGCTGTGCTTGTACATTTCCAACGTAACACAAAGTGATTAACAATTCAAACTGCTGACGAGCTTTTCCTTTGACACGGCTCGCGCGAAATGGTCGGGTGTAAGTCTCGTTTCGGTTTGTTAAAACGTTTCCGCAATGTCCTACACAATTTTGAGCGAGGGAAGGAGTCGTGAAGGTTGCACCATGAGATTGCACAAGTACCCTGTGCGAACTATAGCCGAAAACACGGTAAGCAGACGCAAGGAGAATCAGCTTTGATTAATTTTTGTCACGAACAGCTCGTCACATCAGCTCGTCGTTAACGAAATTTTCCTAAACTTCGCTGAACATCGTGCATCTTCGCGTACATCCATCTTTCGCGGTGGAACCAGCCTCGTCGCGAATATCCGCGTTTCAACCGCAAAAAGATGAACGTCGTTAACCTGCTAATTAGGTCGTTTCTTAATCGGAATATAATTCGGCGTGAAATCAAAAACGAATAAGGGCGAATTAATGTCTGTTTTGTAGCCGCGATATTGGCAAGCTTGCCTTGTCCAATTAACGGATTAAGCTTTTCAGCTTCGTGTCACGTAATATTACACGAGAAGCGTAAATTAATTTCGCGTCTTTTTGAGGAAAATCCGAAATTTACGCGCGAGAGAACTACACGACGCACGCCCACCCTCGTAAGCATTAAAGCACTCGCGTAGACTCGAGCAAAGCTGAAAAATTACTAGGAGATTGAATTTCCTAAATTTTCGAATAATCAAAGTCTCAAATTATTTTCTCGTCTGAAATCTATACGTTCGATATCCTATTTCTTCTTATCTAATGCGTCTGAATTTTTTTTTCTTTTTTTTTTATAGAAGTTAGAACGAGAAACTGTGAAGGAAACTCGCATATACGATTGTTATGATTTAGTATATTACATATCGTAATTCTTCTCGAATAGGCTTACAAACGTTCACTTTACGGATACATCGGGCGACGATCTCGCGCCGGTACAAATTTCTTCTTCTCAAATTTCGCAAACTAAGATGCGAGAAATTATACCAGAATTACCATAAAATCCATAAAACAATCGTTGGTTAGGTACACACGGTCTGCTCGTTTCTCACCGCTTCCTGCAAATTATACGCCATTCTGAAAGCCTTTATATGCATCAAGGAATCAAGATATGATAAATTCATTACCCGCCCCGCGAAGAATCCATATAATCACCATCCGTAATTCGAACAGCGAAAATCCTTTCGCGCAAGGAAGCGTGGAAATTGTACGAGAAGCGAAGAACAAGGATGAAAAAATGCAAATCTCGGAAATATCATTCGGTAAAAACAACAGCCATCTGCGGAAACGCGAACAATGAGAATACGATTGCAACGAACGCTATTACATTCGATTCAACATTTTACAATCGATCTATTAGGACGACTTCAGAGCGATCAAAAGCAAAATCGAGTCACTGTGAAACTCGGTGCGGAAAAACGCAGATGCGGCGACCAACGTTCATTTAGTCGGATGTGGTAACTTTCGAGAGAAAATGCGGCAAATTCGCGCGTGAACCGAGCACCCTCCTCGCCGCAATATATTCGAAATTCAAAAAAGTTTGCAGTCGAGGGCCGCTCTTGCGCGTATTTACCAAAACTTTTCGTTCGAACGAAAATTATATTTATTCGTTATTTTATTTGTATTTATATCTTTATATACGGGGTGTCGCGGTATTGGTGGTACAACGGTGGAGGGAGAAAAAAAGAGAAAATAAGCGGAAAATATGGAGTAAAATTTCGTTCATTTGAGGCTTCGCTTCTGAGAAAATCGACTTTGAATTTCCTGCGAGTACTACGAGAGAAACAATTCCGCATCCGCACTGTTATCACCTCGCACCGTTCTGAGCAACCAAAATACAATTTCTCTCGCCGATGATTTCTATCGGCAGCGTAAAAAGTGTTCGGCCACTTACGTAGCCAGAACGTTCGAAAGTCGAAATCTTCTGATCGCGTGGTTGCTTTTTTTTTTAATTTTCTTCGCATTTATGTCATTGTTCAGGAAAATTGTTCGCATAACTGTTTATTCTTGGTCCCTGATCATAAATATACAAATAATACGCCCACTAATGCCACTTGAATATTTTACATATTTACGGCCAAACTGACCGACGTATCAGCCTAATCTAATATCGTGTGAACTTGTGAAATACAATTGCATTTAACGCTAAACCTACCACAGCGGTCAAATCGACCGCTTTGAAAATTCTACGCAAATTTTACCATATTTAAGCGTTATCATATCGCTCGCTAATCTATGACTTTTCATAAAATATGCATACAATATATTCTTCGCTATTTATCTATTATCTATTTCCACCTATTTCTAGTTTGCTTTTTTCTCTAAGAAAAATTTCAATAAGTAAGTGTCAATAAGTATACAAGAAGTGTCGGTAGGTTTACCGTTAATTGTAGTCGTGGATAACGAATACTAATAATAAATACATCGATCGAATAAACAAACTGGAGCAAAGGAATTGCTAATTAGGAATCGGCAATTATTATCGTTTGACGCATCTAAGGGCTTCGAATTAATTTACATGGCTGATGTTTCATTTCACAGCTTTCGTTCTTGTTAGAAAGTCATGCGAGACGGGAACACGTTCTCGAATCGTTAGAGAACACGTACGGCGCCGTCGATTCCGTGTTTAAATAGGTAGCAGGGTAGGTTTTTCTCGGAGCACGTAGTAACACTATGTGGATTGTCCTGGAGGACAATACGTGTGGATCGTAGTGTGTTGCAAAAACGTAGTAGCACCACGTCGGTGCACCGGGTGCAGCCACGGAGTTCAGTTTAATTACAAGGCCGTTAATTTCACAGACACACCTCGTGCCCGCCGATAGTAGAATTATCACCGGCGGCGATCAACTTCGATTCTAATGTTCGCCACAGTTCGCGATCTCGCCACGCGAAGTACCTGCATCTACTGGGTGCTCCAAAAGTCCTCGTTATATCTTTCTAAATACAGCTGCGTAGTGGCGAGTATTCGCCGTATTCGGCTGAAAACGAACTGAACTTTGAGTTTTGTTGTTTATTGAAAAACGTAGAAGCTATTAACGCGTTAAGCCGACAATACGGTGTTTGCGAGCTCTTCGAAAGGCAAACCGTTCGACTCCATTTTTTTGCCAGTTTCTCTATAGAAACGAATATTTATTTTATTCCTATCAAACAAAATCTAACTCCGAGTTTCGTGTTCATCGAAAAACGTAGAAGCTGTTAACGACGAACAATCGTTGGCGAACAATACCGTACGTATGAAAAGGCAAACCGTGTAACTCCACGTTTTGCCAGTTTCTCTGTAGGAACGAACGTTTATCAATCATATATTGTTAATCTGAAACCAAACTCAACTTTCAGTCTTACGTTTCCAGAAAAACGTAAAACCTAGTAACACATTGGCTAACGATATCATATGTATGAGCTTTTCAGAAGACAAACTGTACAATTCCACTATCTTAAGCTTCATTACATAAATACACGATCAGTGGTTGAATTCTCGACAAACAAGTTACTTACTATTTCGAATTAATTCATCGTTGCAGGAGGATGATATAAATAACAGCAAATTGCGAGATAAGTTTAAATAATAGTGTTTCTGGTATGATGATATTATAAACGTAATATACAGGACGACTTTGTGTTATACTACAATACAGAAGGTGTTCCACGTATTCTGTTACACCGTGTATATGTAGAAACAGGATTAATTTATATCAGAAGCCGGTAAAAGACCGAATTTATATCACAAACCAGTAAAAGGAACAGAAATCGAATCGAGTGACACAACGACGACTTTCAAGACACCGAGTATGCAGAGAGAAACTGATTCCCGATACAGGCAGCTCCCACGCCTATCCCCTTCGAAAAGTTATCGCGAACTTTTAATAGCCAATTCCGATCTTTCGTTGATATTCTCGCGAAGAATCCTTCTCCTCCTCTCCGTTTCTAACGCAAGCTGCTCCGCGCGTGCGTTCTCTGGCAACCGCAAACGATAGCGAATCGAACGAAAATCGCGAGTACGCGCTCCTATATCCAGCGTCTCGAGACATACACGTCTGATGTTACAATAGATTTATGTAGATGAACCGTTGAATTACGTTTCATCCTTTGACGTCTGGCCGAAGTTGAACCGTACGTCGCGAGACTCGTTTGCCGACGACGAGGAGACCATCGAACGTTCTGCCGGAGCAATTCGGTTCGCGAGATTCCTGCGAAAATATTCCGTGCCAGCAATTTTCCTGGAAACGAATCGAATTCGGGCTATGCGGAGTAGGAATTCCATTGATACATGCATAGACAGTTCGTTAGATCGTGTACGAAGTAACGAACATTGAAACGTAGAAGGACTATATCGCTACGTTCTTCCTTTCAACGTTCTGTCTGCCTTCTCGATATTCAAGAAGATTGAAGTTTTATTACTTCCTTTGTGCCATCTTCCTTTGTTACAATGTGTACAGATTGATGCCAAATTAGTAATCACGAGCCGTCTACATTACTATATTACTATATTATCTATGGGGATATACCATACTGATACCTCATTACAATAGTGTATAATCCATGGCAATAACCATGCTACGTACCTTTCTACATTGCTATATTACTTATGGTAATATACGCTACTATATACCTCACTATATTACTGTCTAACCTATGACAATATACCATATTACCTCGCTACGTTACTATATTACTTATGCTAATATACCATATTAATACCTCGCCACATTATTACTTTACTTATAGCAATATACCCTACTTTATACCTCGCTATATTACTGTGTAACCTATGGCAATATACGATACCGCGTACCTCACTACATTACTATATTTCTTATGGTAATATATCATATTAATAGCTTACTACATTACTACATTACTTAGTATATGCCATACTACACACCTCTCTACTTTACTATAGTGTCTATGGCAATATACCATGTTACATATCCCACTACATTATTATATTACTTATACTAATATAGCATGCTATATAACTCACTGCATTACTATATTACTTATGGTAATATACCGCACTATATACTTTTCTACATTACTATATTGTCTATGGCAATATACCATACTACATGCCTGACTACGTTACTATATTTCTTATGGTAATATACCATATTNAATAGCTCACTACATTACTACTATACCATGTTACATACCTCATTACACTATTATATTACTTATACTAATATAGCATGCTATATAACTCACTGCGTTACTATATTACTTATGGTAATATACCGTACTATATACTTTTCTACATTACTATATTATTTATGGCAATATACCATACTACATGCCTCACTATACTACTATGTTACTTATGGTAATATATTATTCATATACCTTACCATGTTACTATATTACTTATAGTAATATACTCTACTACATACCTTACTATATCATCTATAGAGTCAGCAATCAATGAAGCAATCTGTCTACAGCGCTATTAAAACATAGTAAGTGGAATATATATATATACGTAAGAGCGCGTGAATTAAGAACAATCGTTCGGATTTGTACTATTATGATAATTAAGAAAGAAAAGTAACAAACACTAAAAGGGGAAACACAGAGCATTATAAATTGACCAGTTTTGATAGCGTACCGAGAACACGTTGCTTGGTGAGTCGTCGATGTTCAGGAGCGTACGAAGTATATACGTATTTACATGTTAGAATCTGAAGAATCTGAAGAATAGATATCTCAAGAGTATGCCGGACGTAATACGTCCAGTACCGTTGAAAATCTTATATATGAAGATGTATCTTGCGAGCGCATGAATCGTCGAAGCGGAGATTTACATTTTGCAGCCACCCTCTTCCCCCAAGACACTCGCCAAGTTTCATCTCGATCAGCCACCGGTGCCATTCGGAAGAATATCCATAATTTTAGCAAACACGACGTAACGTGCCACTTTGAAACTCTGTGTAAAGTAGATAGATACGTATATTCCGTGTAACCTTAAAATAGACGGATTGAAATCTCTCACTGTACGAATGTTTCTTGGATGAATTCGTATTTAAGCAATAAACTATGAATAATATAAAAATTCGTAGGAAAATGTATCTTGACAAATTTGATTATGCGAAATTTATTCGAGAAACGTGTTTACCTTTATGGAATTAATGTTTTATTACATGTTGGATACTGCGATCTTTTTCTCAAGCAATTTTATTATCCGTTAAGTAGTTTTTATTCTATTAAAATGATCTTTTCGATAAATCTCTCGCTAATTCGTTCTCCTTTATTTTGAATATTATTTTAATTTACTTTAATAATAAATTCTTTCGAATTACTTTATACGAGCTTCTGGCGTACTTCATTTTACGACGTTGGAAAGTCTTGTGAAGGTCTCAATCGCCTGTAACGTAGAAGAATTTCATTAAACTGTTGCTACGATACTTAGAACTTTGATATTACTTATGACTTCCACTTTCGAGAAATAGCATATCTGTTATTAATAGAGTGTTAATAAACAAGCAGTATGATACATATATTAATCGAGAACACAGATGGTAGCCAATTTTCAGGAAAGCCAGGAATTTCCCAAAACGGGAATTCATCATTCTGGCGTAATCGTTAAAACGAAAAGATAAATAATCATCCGTGTTAATTAAATTTCATTATTTTTCTATAGCGTTTCATTTCTAATTTTAATTCCATCCTTTACGATAATAAATTCGGATAGAATTTATATTCGACGAATCGGAGGATTTCATAGAAATCATAAAAGATCATCAAAATGTAGGAAAACGATTTGGAAGAAGCGTTTCGCGACTAGTTCCACTACCGATCGTTGTCGGAACTATCGTTGGCTACCAATCAATCATTGTTGCAAACGTACGAATTTCCCGAAACAGTCTACTATCCTGGCCCGATTCTCCAAATCAGAAGATAAATCATTGTCTGAGATAAATTTTATTATTTCTCCATAGCGTTATTTTTAATCTCATTTTATTTCACCTTTCGCGATAATAAATTCGAATAGAATTTATATTCAACGAACTGGATTTATTTTCGATCTTTTTATCTCGTAGATTTCATTTGCGAGTCAAATTTGCTCACCCAATTCACGGTTGCAAAGCATAAAAATTTACGATGGTGATATGAAACAAGCGTTTGCCCACTGATTCTCAGTTCAGGACCAATCGCGATGCCAGCCATCGTTGGATACTAGTCAATTAAATCGAATGTACACGCTGCGCTGGCGAGATATTTCTCCGGGCTCGTTTCATTCTGCGATTCGACGTTTAATTATATTATCGATGGACACAACGCTCATCGACTGGGGGCTCGCGTGTGTCACGCTTCCGTAATTAGCGACAACTGTAGTAAATCGGGTCCAATCACGGCCGAACAGGAAATAGGGAGGTGGCGGAGTCACGTTGCGAATTTTCATCCATTGTCCGTGAAATTAATAAAGCAATAGACTGGCGTTAAATTACAAGTCAAATTATCGGCTCCTTGCATGGCTCGTTGAAAATCGTCGTAATTCGATGTAAATTCGCCGAGTTTCGAATTACTTGCCCCGACGTTGATTAGACTCTGCTCCCATCTCTTCCATAATTTACCCGAACGTCTGAGTACTCGATAAAATTATCAGAAATTTCGATACCGAGCGAGAAGCATTTTTAACGCAACTGATTTAACGCGAAGCCTGAGAAACATTTCTTTCTATCGCAACAAACCGCAAGCGCGACGAGTTCGTTACGTCAGTACAGAGTCTAACTCCGAGGCTCAGAACGTTAACGCCGCTCTGTTTTTTATACGGTTTCTCGACCGTTTAGATCGTCGCGACAAAGCACCGTCGATTAAGGTGGTAAAAATTGTCCGGCAAATACAGAAAGCTGAAGAGACAAAAGAAAATGCGACGATGACAAGTGAAAGGCGAGATGGAAGTTAAATAACTTTCTTTCTCTCGCCCGTTAAATGCTACTCCGAGAGATTTAAATTGCACATTGTGTACTTTTCCCCCGTAAACGGGGAATGTCCGGAGAATCAGCCCCGTGTTTTCATTGTCCGTCGTCTTACGTGACGCGCAACAGCGTCGAGCAAGATCATAAAAATTGTTGGGAAAATACAGAAACACCGGGAACGTACGACAAAGAAGATACGACGACGAGAAGTGACACGCCAAATGGAAGCTAAACAGTTGCTGCTCTCGCCCATTAAACGTTGCATCGAGAGCTTTAAACTGCGCATGTTGTACATCCCGTACATTTTTCGACATTTCTCGCCGTGAACGCGGATTGTCCTAAAAATCAGTCCCGTGTTTCATCGTCTGCCATCTTCGCCCGTGACACGGTACGATCGTTTGTCCCTTTACAGTTACAAAATAGTGCGAGATTAATCGCACGACGTGACGTGGTTAAAGAGGAGCAGTCAGCCAGAACGCGATAGATTTCAACGACGCTTCGCTTCTTTTACAAGTTGCGCGAAACCGAAGAGAAGAAGGATCGATGATGACTACAAATGCTGAAAATTATACACAAGGCACCGTGGTCGATCATTGTTGCTTGGCTCGAACGTAATGCCTAGCTCGTATTAAACGCAGAGCAAAAAGGGGAAGAAAAGAAAATAAAAAGGAATCCTATTACCGAAACGAATAGAAGTACCCAGCGCTGGCGTTGGAAGAAAGAAGTTTTTTATCGGTCGATTTGCGGCAGCGAACAAGCCCTGAATGCAATTCGCTGGGCGACACATTCCAGAGCGCGGGAAATGCAGCCACGAGGCGGAATGCTTGCGCGGGGAGTTAAGTCGATAAGCTAACCGCGTGGTTGAATTTAAGCCACGGCTCACGGTGCTTAAGAAGCGAGCTAACGGTGCTCAACACGTGAAAATTGCCTGTCACGTGTAATTATAGAGCGGATTGAAAATCAGATTAACCGAGGACGGTGATCAACGACAAGAAACCGGGTCAGGCGGCCCCATCGAATAAACTTTCCTTAATATCACCGTAAAATTAGCGACGTCGATATCCGGCGAGGAGCCCCGCAACCTCCAACAACTTCTCGCGGTGGATCCACCACCGAACTTCCTTCATAATGAATATTCCGTTAACATGCAGTGGCTCGTTAAGGTATCTCCACGGTCGCCATCGAACTGTCTTTTGCGTAAATACTCGCTGTGGCTTTTTTTTTTTTATCCGAATATGTAATTACTTAATTATTATAACGACAGATGCGCAAGTAGAGTTGTATTTAGAATGGAATTGTACGTGTAACTAACAGAGTTTAGCTTAAGCCACGATTACTCTTACGACTTATTTATTATGTACGTGGTTTCTGTCTATTGTTCCACAGTCGCCATCGAACTGTCTTTTGCGTAAATACTCGCTGTGGCTTTTTTTTTTATCCGAATATGTAATTACTTAATTATTATAACGACAGATGCGCAAGTAGAGTTGTATTTAGAATGGAATTGTACGTGTAACTAACAGAGTTTAGCTTAAGCCACGATTACTCTTACGACTTATTTATTATGTACGTGGTTTCGTTTAGGAGTTTACGTCTATTGTTCTGGTGTAGCGCGTACGTGTTTTTCTTTAATGCGTCAGTTTTACGGTTATTGTTCCATAGCGCAGGTGGCAGTCACCGCAGAGCTGGAAAGCAGACGCGAATAACGAAACCTGTTCTATAATTACATCATTACAACGTACGTTGCAATGACGTGCATCCAATGTACAATGTACGCGGCAATGGTGTTATTCGTACAGACTTTGTACATCACGATGACTCTAAAAAGTGTCGACTATACTTCTCGTGTTTACTAAATGATATTTCTAAAAGGAATAGTCGGTTGTCCTTCTACGTGTTTAATACAATTTTCTATCCCTTTTGAGAATGTTATATCTCGGTAGTGTTTCTGAAAAAAATATAAGTAACAGGTGTCTTTAAAATTCTTTGGCGTCGACCACAAGGATATGAAATAAAAAAATATGGCTTCGAAATTATAATAGCAGCCTTTACAGGGTTTTCCAAAATTACTGCAAGATAAAATAAACGTCGCCATGATATTTTCTCCCCAAAATCGTACAATTTTTGTACCATCCATAGTCTTCGGACTGTTTACGTGTTTCCCGATAACACTGACACACTGTGTACTGAACAGGATGGTCCAGAAGTCAATTTCATATTTAAGAACGGTACAACTTTCCTTTTGGTGCGTATTTTTTAATTTCTGTTCCGGATTTTTAAGGGTAAGGTAAAAACGACGAATAAAAATCCTCAAGAAGGTAAACCTCCGTTACTTTTTGTGACATAACGTGTACACCAAACTTTAGTCTTTATAGGCTACGATTCATGGCGATGAATATAATCTAACTTTCGAGGTTTCAGTGTCCCAAAACCTGGTGTTTTGTTTATTAACATAGCCATTGAGGTGAAAATGGACCACATCTCCCGTTAGTACAGCGTTAGCAAAACGGATCATCGATTTTGTAAACAAAATTCAATTATTTTTACTCGTTGTTCCGCTGTGAGTTTTTCCATTATGAATTTCCCCCCCCCCCCCCCCAGAAAGCAAACTTTACAAATCTGAAATAAAAATAGTTTTCAAATACGCCACAAAGAGAGTTAGACAACTTTTAAATGAAAAAGTGAATTATGGATTATCCTGTGTATATTAGGCATATTTGTTGTACAAAACATTTTGATTAGCGTGGTAACGTGTAAACTGCAAATTGCACGCATTTATGAAAAACTAATGGTATTATGCAGAAATACATAAAATATTTAAAGCATAGTAATCCGTATAATATTTGGCGAGCGAAGCAAATCTGCGCAGGTTCTATTTGGTTAGTCGTATTCATAAAAATTTAAATTTTCACGAACACCCGCGATCCAGTAATAAAAGTCGAACGCCGTGTTCATGCTTTCGAAACGATAAAACAACGGAATAACCTATATAACATTAGAGCGATAAATATTTGTTAGAGCACAGCGTGTGCTTGCTGCTATATAAAATTAAGTACGAACGTATATTCCATCCTGAGTTTCTATATATGTAAATAGAATATATTTCACGCGCTCGAATTTCCAGAAAGCCGCTGTAAATTTGATCAGGCGAGGCCGCTGAAAGCCCCGTTGAGCGGAACAGCGTGAGCAAAAATCAAAATTTAAAGATTCATAAAAATTTCCTTATCCCGGAAGCGTAGGAAACTCTCGTTATATCTGTTATCTATGCAGATTAGTGGCACCTAATGCCCGTATACGGAGATCATTAGCCGCTTTAGACCTTAAATTATTAGTAATGGGAGACTGTGGAACGTGGCGCATAAGCTAAGCGTTCTACAAGAGCTGGCTGCGAAAATAATGAACCGATGTTGGGAAAATATTACACTTGTAACGAGAATGAAGAAGTACAAGCACAGGCGATGTACAGAATGGATGGCATGCAATGCTTCCTCGTGTCCCACGTTTTGAGGGTCGCCTAACTCACTTACCATCTTCGTGTCATATGCGACATTATTGATCCTGCACGGTACTGGCTTGAATTACAACGAAAATTTTCTATGAAATGATGAATAGGATATAGAACAAGATATTCTATAGTCGCAACGAAATATGGGATTTTTTACACGCACAATACTTGAGAAAGCTTAAGTTACTTAAATTACCGTGCAGTAAATAAATTAATTACCGTACAGTAGATAAATGATTAATCTAATCGGCTTCGAATAAAAATGTAATTTCATATATCGGAAACAAGAAGATGTGAACTTTCCCATCTTTTCTATCTTCGTCTTCGTATGTCCAAACCAATTGTTAATTATACATTATTAACGTGGGTAGTCTGATTCGAAAGCTCGCAACGCAATTTATCGATGACCCAAACAGACGAATTGGAAGGAAAAAGGTAAAAGCCCGACGTAAAAAACGAGAAGAGCAAAAGGGTCACCAAGATCTTGCTTCCTTGAATAAATATATCGATCAAGTACATCGACCTTCGGAAATATACTAAAACTAAAATATACCGAAAATAATGACGCCACTTAAAAATGAGGCTTGAGACTAAGACTTAAAACGAAGAACAAGTGCCTAGTTGTCCTTCACCGTGCAACAATGAGGTTTGAAATCAACTTAATCTAGATCTCAGAACTGAAATCTACTTATGGTAAAAGTAGAGCTAAACTAAAGATGGATACTAGATAGATACTAATCTAAAATATATTAGATCACAGTTCTGCTGGCAATTTTTTCGTATGAAGACATCCATTTGGGCCGAAATTTCAGAATTGAAGCTATAAACGCTTTGTTGAATCAATTGCTGTAATAATAAAAATAATAATAATAATAATAATAGTGCAGTACAGTATAGCATAATGATAGTAATATAGATAAATAGTATAACATAATATACTAATATTAATATCTAATAATAATAATAATTTAATGTAATATTTGAAAGGATTAGGTAAAGGAGCATTTAATTTTTCGCTCTAAGTTACACGACGTGTCTTCGTACACACAAAGCGCAGAATGGAATTAGCCTAGATATATTTATCTTAAAATTAATTAAAACTAAAATACACACATCGCACGATGTCCCTGTGATATACCACGGCGTCCTACGACGCGTGCTAATAATTTACTATGGTACATATCTATCTTATGATTAATTAAAGTTAACACACACGCGCGCGCGCACACACATCCCTCGTTGGCTATCTAAGCTGAGAGTTAAAACTAATACTTAAATCTAAAACTTAAAAATAAGCGTTCACCTCCACAGACCATCCATCTCCCACACAATGATTATATATAGATGTTAAATAAATCTAAAAGCAAGCATACATCGTGTAACAACTTTTTCTACGCGATAATCTCAAGAGAGGCCAAAGACAGGTTCAAGAGAGAAGAGATTTTTATATCTCCTTCCAAGATGGATAAGCATCATTGTGCAGAATGGTCTCGCTTCACATAGGTACCTACCTACCTCCGACTAAAGCTGAAACGCGCACATCCCACGCTGTCCCACGGTGTCCCACGATGGCCCACGGTGACCCACGATGTTCCACAGTGCCGCCGTAAAATGGTATTAGTCCAATCCGAATCAGCGAAAGACTCGAAAGAGAATTTTGGATAGTTTAGATTGGACTGTGTCAAAGCAGTTTCTTT
Source organism: Bombus confusus (assembly GCA_014737475.1). Classification (NCBI taxonomy): domain Eukaryota; kingdom Metazoa; phylum Arthropoda; class Insecta; order Hymenoptera; family Apidae; genus Bombus; species Bombus confusus. Next base: position 3,520,681 of record JACXIV010000047.1, read on the forward strand.
GCTTAATACTATAGATGTTTCTCAAACGGTAATACTCAGAGATATTGATGTGTGAATCGAGTTACAAATGGCAATTTATTTCTAGTATTAAGATTAACGCTGTATCAATTTATTAATATTTACAACAGTGTTTCGAGATACTGATATTAGTATAATATTAGTATTGATAATAATATTAATTATTAAATTAAATATCAGTATTAGTATTAATAACAATACTAATATTTAGCTGACTACGCACGGGTCTCATTATAAATATCATAAATTAATTCTACTTATCGATAAAATATCTACCATACGTTATACTACATTTTGTTTGGTTTGTTTCAATGCATAATTAAGGAGAACGAGTCAGATAAATTACGTAAAGGGTTTTTTAACGTGCTTGTATTGTATTTCGTTCGCGTGTAATCGTTATTTACATTATCGGGAGTAGAAGATGAAATTGTTTGATAATGAAGATGTAGCGAGCACTGAAAGTTGTTAATTAGGCTTGTAGCACACCTGACTTTAATGTGATTCCGCCCATATGCGTTTGAGAGTAAGGATTATCGTGACAGCTTTGTGTAAAAGTTACTTAGTAGAATATGTATGGATATCTTTTGGACATTTATATAACATATGCAATACTATATTTCGTTGGTAATTATAATTTAACATCCAATTTGATAAAAAGTAGGGCACGTAGGGTGTAGAGCACGTATGAAATAGTTAAAGACACATTTAACCGCGTTATATTTGATTTTATAGAATTTTAATGTTACATTAATAATTTTAATATTTCAATTTTACAAATTAATCATTTTATTAATTAGGTTTCCGAAGGCAGAGGATACTGCAAGTTGTGATGATAAATTGAAACTCGTTAAAAATGAAATTTTAAAATATCTCTGCCAACTTTATATACGAGGGTAGAAATATCTTTCAAATATCTATCAATTAAACCACTGAAGGAAATTAAGCCTTTCGCTGCTGAAACCGTAATCAGTGGAATGGAATCAAATGATTGTAAAATGTATTCACCGCTGGGCGTATTGGCTTGGAATGTAATATTCATCAGAAAAATATTAATTATTAAGAGTCTATCGTTAACGCTGTGCACGACTGTGATAAGAATCGTGGTAATCGAGTTCGTAGTTGAACGCAAACGATCATGTTCAGATTCAGTTCGATCCAAATTCAAACCCATCATCAAAGATTCCAAACTATGCAATTCTCCGATCGTAGAACGCGTCATTAGGCGATGAGATCTCATTGCGTACGATTTGCTTGCAGCTGCTACGCAAGCCGTGTACACGAAAGAATGAAACGTAAATTATCAAACGTGATAAATACATTTTCGATAGTATTACAAAAAAGTATTACAAAAGTAAATTAATAATTAAATCGTTGCAAACTATCACACAATTGTGGGCTAAACAAATGGCTCTATCGTTATAAATTAGGTTTAAATATTATGCATTAGAAACTAAAAACGAATGGCTTAACTGTTATAAATTAATAGTTTTATTTCTTAATTATTTTTCAAAAGAAAAAAGATGAAAAAGGAGGAACAAATATAAAAGATTCTGGATATCTTAACGTTTCATAATCTGCGGCTGAAAAGAGGATTTATAGATCAAAGATAGTATTTCATAGGAAGAGAAATTCTTGGAAACTGCAAAATCGAGGAAGAAGAAAAGTGTGACATATACTTGAGGCATCAAAGGAAACGTTCCAGGTGCTATGTATGTATGCGATGATTTTGAAATGGAAAAATTTCCAGGGTACGAAATATCGAAAAATACCTTGCATCCAAATTCCATCGAAAAGTGACAATCTCACGAGTACATTATACGTACAAGGACCCGCGGAATAACAGAAATGGTAAAAGAAGCAAGATTGGATTTCCAGAGCGAAGGGCAGAAGATTGACTGTCGAAAAAGTGGAAAGGAAAAAGGAAAATTGTTTATAAGGACGGGAAAAAAAGAAATTTGTTTATAAGGACCGGACAAAGGAAGAAACAAAGTGAAAAGGGAAAATTGGTCGTAGAGGCCAGAAGAGGCGAAAGCAAAGGGGACCTTTAAACAAGGAAAGAAAAAAAAGGGAGTTGCCCGTGAAACCTGAAAACAGCAAAAGGGACAAACGGAAAGCAACAGGACGAAAAGGAGAGCCTTAAAAATCAAAGGAAAAGGTTGCAGGCTTTGAAAGCTGATAAAGACTAGGAAAATGACATTATTATCAAACGAGACAGGAAAATTGATTAGAAAAGGAAAAGGAAGATCCTGAAACGCTGGGTCGTTCGGTAAGAAACAAGATAAAAGTAGTATAACATTACCATTTGAAAGACCGTGTCCGGGATTGGAAATCGTCGAAACACAATGTCATGTCGTTCCATTTGAGCAAAGTGTTTTCCTAAGTTGCCTGCTAGCACCGTGCCATCAAGAACCTCGTCGGAATAACGGTTAACAAACAGAAGGAAACTATTCCGAACGATCGTGTTCCGCTCGTGGAAAGCGAGCGGTTCGCGTTGAAACAAAGCGCGTTTGTCCCTACCTCGATTCCTGAAAAAGCCTACCTTGCTCGAAAATGTGTAAAGAAGAAAGGTATTTGACGTCTTCTTGCTCGTTCGCGAGACGCTCAATGACTTAATCAGCTGGCCGAACGTTATAGAAAAATTGAAACTCGATGTTCCGTTGGAAAACACGCGTCATTCCGAATTGTATGACGACGTGTGCCTGTAAGCGACAGACATCGAATTTTTAGGAGCGAGAAAATTAGGGAACTTTCCTGACTAGCTCGAAATTATCTTCGAAGTTTCATTCATTTTGATTGTTACAGAATCTGAAGTATCCGAATGTATTTGTCGAAAAGCTTGTATGCGCCACCTCTTAGTCGCAGAGGAAGCTGAATGTGCCATTCTCTTCGATTTGCGAGCACAGCAAGCGCCAGTTCTTTGTCTCGTCCTCGGATAACTTGCATAAAAAGCAAGAAATGTTAAGTTTTCCAGATATTCCTTTTACTTTTATCCCGAAGATATATCTTGCAACGCCCCGAGCGAGAATTGTTATAAAATTGGTGACGTTCGGCGTCCATGTGTTCGAGCATGTCTATCGCTCAATGGCACTTTCGTCGTTTTTAACGCTGTTAGTAATTATTTACAAATGGAAGTTGCTCTGGAATTCTATACTACGGTACCGCCATTCGCGTGTAGGACGTTATACGATAAAAAAAAACGATATTTTTTAATTTCTGCACTTGCGGTATCGTCCACAAGAAATCTGTAAAACTGCTGTAAAACTCGGTTGAATATCATCGCGCGTCGTATGCTCGTACCAACTGAAACGTGCCAATTATGTTGGTGCATCCTTTGATCTATTTCATCAGTTTCTGCCCCACTTGCTCGAACATTCACGAGAGCTCCAACCTCGTCTCGATCTTTATCTGTTCGCCACTCTACTATTTCATAGACTATTTTCTATTCCTATACTTTTTTATACTAACGGCCCTGTCCCGTCAATAAATAAGCAAATAAGCGAAGAGAAATAGAGAGGCCAGACCGCGGACGCTTTCGAACGCTGGAGGTCAGAGTTGGCTTAGATAATTAAACACGACGAGGCTGAAATTAAAGGACTTGCGGCAATTTGCGGCAACCGTTTGGTAAAAAATTCAAGAATCGAATTATTTGCAATTACTGGAGCGAGAAGCCGCCCTCAAAGCGTTCGTCGAATCGAATAAACTCTCTGTGCGTTTAAAATGCAACGCCGCTAACGAGCTTTCGAAGAAACATGCGGAGAGTTATCGCGAAATTAGAAATTCCCTTAATCACAGCGCCACCGTCTTCAACGCGAATTAATTCCCCGCCCCCGTAACGCCCCTCCATCCTTTTAATACTAATCTAAAATTCAACGGTAGTCGTAAATAAACGGTTGACCGAGCGATCGTCAAACAGAGGCGGGTCTACTTGCTTCCTGTTAGTCTGCTCGCTTAATGGTCTGCTATAATGATTGATGAGCTCTCGACAAAAGCGATACTCGTCGATCTTTCACCTCCTACCAATTATTGTCATAGCCAAATGAGTTTTCTCCCGCTGCTCGTACGGATTCTGACGAAATATGCATTTTCCGTTCGTGGACCTTGAAGTAACGCACAGCGCGAACGTGAGCTCACAACCTGAAAAGCGAAACTCCAACCACCTTCTTGTAAACGAATATGTTCCATCGCCTCAAGGTCGCCAGAATCGACCCTACGAATCAGCCATTTACTTCATCGGTCACCTCAGTCCCTATCGTTTGACCGACGCCGTTTTCACCGACGAGATTTCATCCACAGCGGAAGCCACGCTTCGTCGACTACGGTTTCGGCCGGAGACAACAGCTGATCGTTCAAGCAACAGTTTATACGAAGCTGGGGCAGAGTACGGTTTCCAGCGTTGTACCAGCTTGCGTTTTATGCTTATCCCTGCGTCTGCAACATCGACAGGACGCGCATACGCTCGACGAAATTTAGTGCAAACCGATACCAGTCGAAGTGGCAGATGTGAATTTCGGCAAAGGCGTGTTTCTTTAAATTTGCTCGCTAGTGGATTGGTGTTGGCTCGGAACAGGCATATTCTAGCGAGCGGGAACAGCGAACGTACGTATTTACTGTGCGTAGGTAGATCGTCGATCATTTCGTTGATCGTTGCAGACGCAGGGGCAAGAACAGAGTCGTAAACTGACGCAATCGTGTAACAGTTGGTTAAACGCTGTGTGGATCGATTTTTGTCGTCGGTGAAATCTAGCGTAAGTGAAGTACGATGTCGGCGAGGTCTGGTGTCGATGATATCTTGTCGATGGAAATAGCATCGGTCAAACGATACAAATGGATCTGCATTCCCCGCAAGTTGAAAAGCAGATGAAGAGAGGAAAGCAACGATGTTACACGGTCTTCCCAAACCTTCGAATTTGCCATTGTTCGTGACATCCTCTCGCAACGAGTGAGAAGCAAGCTCGTGGAAGTAGGTCGTTTGCACGTACTTGGACGATGATCGGTGGCTGATGAGACGAAGAAATGAACAAAAAAGCGGGATATGATCGGTTTCTGGGCTTCTGAGATGCTGAGATGTCCGTCGCGTATTTTGCGACAGCCTGTATAGCAATATTTCATCCAATTCGTTAGATAGATGGCCTCGTTAAAAATTTATCGTCGTCTTATTGCACAGAGAGGGCAATCTCGGAACACGCCAGCTTTCTCCATTAATTCGTACGGCCGGTTCCATTCGGTGATTTCGATTTGTCACGAGCACCGACCTTTCGCCAAACGACACCAGGCTACTTCTCTCTCTAGCCACTCCAGTCCCACGCTGATACGGCTTCTCACTGACACGCATATCGCTCGTTATACCGTCATACCACTCGCTACTCGACGCCAACACGTTGCTCTTCAAGATCTCGATAAACGATTACCCTTTAAATCGCGCCAGCCTACGCCCCCGCAGGATTTTTATTTAGACGTCCGCAGGTTTTTTCTATAGGAACAATCCACTCGAACGTCCAACTGCGATTGACGTAGTGGAGGCACGAACGTTTCGACAGCGCCATTAATTCTTCTCCTATTTTCTTCTCAATCCTAGATGAACACACGGAAATTTGCTTATTAGTCAGCAGGAATGTTTGTGCACAGCCAACTCGATCCACTTAGATGGAACAATTGTGCGATTCAAATTCTAAGGTTTAACGCGTAATGCAATTCTAATCTCCGACTGCAACTTGATCTAGCGCGGACATGAACGTCTTCACAGTGCCATTGATTCTTCCTCCACTTTCTTTTCAATCCTAGATGAACACACGGAAATTTTCTTATTAGTCAGCAGCAATTTTTATGCATAGCCTACTAAGTCCATGTAGAGAAGATAACTCTGTGACTTAAATTCCAAAGTTCAGCGCGTAATGCAATTCTAATCTCCGACTACAACTTGATCTAGCGCGGACATGAACGTCTTCACAGTGCCATTGATTCTTCCTCTAGTTTCTTTTCAATCCCAGATGAACCCACGAAAATTTGCTTATTAGTCAGCAGGAATTTTTGTGCACAGCCAACTCGATCCACTTAGATGGAATAATTGTGCGATTCAAATTCTAAGGTTGAACCTCTAACTGCAACTTGACCTAGCGCAGGCATGAACTTTAATTCTTCCTCCATTTTCTTTCAAATCTTACACGAACATATATAAATTTTCTCGTCAATCAGCAGCAATTTTTATGCACAGCCCACTAATTCCACGTAGAGAAGATAACTCTAATAAATAAATTCCAAAGTTCAGCTTCTAAATTCTAAGGTCCAACTGCAATTTGATCTAGCGCGGGCCTGAACGTTTCGCCAGCGCCATTGATTCTTCCTCTATTTTCTTTTGACTCTTACATGACCATACATAAATTTACAAATAAATGAATAGGAATTTTTATGCAGAGCCTACCGAACCCACTTAGATAAGCTAACTCTGTGATTCAAATTCTAAGGTCGAACCACCGACTGCAGCTTGACCTAGCGCAGGCACGAACGTTTTCACAGTGCCACTAATTCTTCCTCTATTTTCTTTCAAATCTTCTATGAGCATACATAAACCTAACCCGAATCGGCAGAAATTTTTATGCACAGCCTACCAAGTCCATTTAGATAAGATAACTCTGTGATTTAAATTCTAAAGTCGAGAGTCCAACTTCTGTTTGACCTAGCGGAGGCATGAACGTTCCAACGATGCCATTAATTCTTCCTCTGTTTTATTTCGAGTCATATATACCGGTGCGTGCTTATCGATAAACAGGAATTCTTATGGAGATTCTATAGAATCTGCTGAAACGTATATATATATATATATATATATAACATACGATACAAAATCCGTGGTTGAAATTAAAGTTGTACAGTTGTACGGTTCTGCAGCTGGTGGAAATAGAATCGAACTTTGCAGACATTTCGTTCGGTATCCGAAAGCAACTTGCATAATCCAAATACTTTGCAAACACGAAGACTAAGGGCCAACCTCTTATGGTCTCTAAACCAAATCCCACGCGCAGGAACTTTTGTATTGGAATTGATTTGGGAACAATGAGCTGCCTAACTTCGCCAATGTGTACGATGTCTGAAACCAATTTGTATAATCCAGATACTCGCGTAATTAGAAATTTGGTCCATTAGCAAACTCGTTAACGTCGCGGAGCGCTATTTATTAACGCTGGTAACTGGTAAGTTGGGCAAAAACGCCTCGAATCAGCAGGTTTCGCGGTATCGACTCTGACAGCGCAGCTGTAACGATCAGGCAAGAAGTTGGACACGACGCGAATCGTGGAAAGAAGCGTATCCAGTCAGACTGAACGAGTGTAGACGCAACTTTGATTGCTGAAAGATTGCTCGCCGGGTCGAGCCAAGTTTAATGAAATGAAACTCTAGCTGGTGAAACGCCTTCGCTCTCTATCATCGCCAGCTTCTGGAGACCAACGAACCAACCTGGACTCGCGTGTAATTAGCTCCTGGCCGCGGTTGGTCCGCGTAACTCCAACGTTTCTTGCTGCCACGGAGAGAGCGTCTGCGAGCTACGGGCCATCCAGCAAACATCCTGCACGCGTTTCCCTTTTGAGAAAACCACCGGTGTAATACGTTCCTCGGTGCCTTTTTCTTTTCCAACGTTAAATCACAGCCTGGCTCGCGTCGCCCGGTCATACATTTTAATGGGAAATCTCGTTCAATTACCATACCAACTATATGGCGGCTCCGGTGTCGATTAAAACAGATGCAAATGAACAGAGCCTCCACTATCATTTTCCGAACGATTACTACAGCTTCGGCTATCCCGGCCGTTAATGAAACCTGCGAATAGACCTAAGCCTAACACGCCTCCGCTGCTGCGATTTCCAAGCTTTGTTGCGAATATAGCACCTGGAAGAGGCACGCCGAGGTTACGAGGTCAGACCCGCAGGATTACGCGTTTTAATCCGTAACACTTTGACTTTTACGGCGACTCGCAATGTCCGAACCGCCCACCATAGAAGGCTTTCACGTGTACGTCGCGCGACTAATTACACACGATGTGAAATACTTTCGCAGGTTTCCCGGGAACCTTCTTCCTGTCTGATCAATAACCCGGCTATCAACGAAGATCGATGACCGTCTTCTTCATTTTCTCTACGACATAAATTGACGTTCCGTGTAGCTGTCGAATAGCTCTAGGAATATTCTTTTTTTAAACGGCCATTTGTCAGGGCCGGATCAAGGTTTTCGAGGCCCGAGGATATCGACCCGGTGCAGGTTTTCACAGAGAAACGGGGCAGGGCAGCAGATGGCCGTTAAGATGAGACAAATTCACGTAAATACGAAACGAGATTCATCTGTTTATTTCGCGATAAGTTGCATTTAAAATTTTCCAGCGTGCGTGTTTGCAAGACGAACTAATATTTTGATCTTTTTTTATTCTTGCCACTCGTTATATCCAGTCGTGAAATAAAATATACTTTTATCGAACAGCGAAATCCTAATCCGATGAATATATATACAGGGCGGTTGGTAACTGGTGGTACAAGCGGAAAGGGGGCGATTCTACGGGAAAAAAGAAGCGGAAAATATAGAATAACAATTTGTCGTTCGAGGCTTTGTTTTCGAGAAAATCGACTTTGAATCTTCGCTCGGTACGCGTGCACTTTATCGCGTCTCGTTATAACGCGTCTCACTGTAGATCATCGTCTCGATCGACGTTACGTCGATAAACACTTCCAATGTGACCGGTGTTTTTTATTCTATATTTTTTTTATATTCTATTTTTTTTATCCTTATTTTTTTTATTCTATATTTTCGACTTCTTTTTTCGCGTAGAATCGCCCTCTTTCCGCTTGTACCAGCAGCTATCAGCCACCCTGTATATAGATAGATAGATAGATATATTTTGTGTGTTTTTATCGCCAGATTTCGTCCCAAATTCGAATTCGTCCAAACGAGGAGGATATAGGAAAGTAAAAAGAGGAACGACAGACGGTAAAAATATCGCGGCTTTAGAAGTTAAAAGGAACTAACAAGCGCAAAATAGCCGTTGCACAGATTGTTAACGGCGAATGGGGAGAAAAATCGGGTCGACCTGTTTCTGAATCGATTTGGCGACTTTGCAACGCGCGAAGAGGCCAGAGGTTGCCCATAAAACCAAGAGTAATTCCATTCGAAGGCCAACAGATTGTTCCAGCTGAAACGTATCTTCATTTATCAGGCTCGGTTCGATCAACGAGTCTCTCGTTGCAGCGGCGTAGCAATTTGTCACCGGCACGGTCTTCCTCGATAAGAACCGGGCTCGCAAATTACGCGAGTCCTCCCGCGGAGATACCCGCGGCTGAAAGTTTGATTAAAGCGTCGCGAACCAGAAGCCCGAGACAACGCTATCATATTGCCGGCTCTGTCTTCGGCAAAACCGTTAATTCCAGCCCTGTCTACGCTTGCCAGTGTATAATCCGTCGGAAACGATATAACAAGCTCGTTAATTAAAATATTAAGCCGCGACACTGATCGACACGGCGCGAAATGATGTTTGCAATTGCCGTTTTCACAGCGGCTTGAAAGAACGAAAAGTGGCGCTTGGTGGATGTGTTGCTATGGCCGCGCAATCTGGTTATTTTTGGAAATTTACTTTACACGGGTGGCGCGGCTAACTAACTAGCCATATCGAGCGCCAGCGAAGCGATTTCACGCGAAAAAATAAGTCGAAAGCGTAGAGTGAAATTTATTTATGCGACGTTTTGTTTTCGTGAAAATTGCATGCGAAACTTGTTGAATACCCGCACGTACAAGCCTTTATTTCGTCGAAAATCAGACCTTAAACGAGCAGATTTTATTCTACCTTTTTCCTGACTATTTTCGCCGTTTCCCTTTTACGGACAATCTTTTTCAAATTAATTATCGTCTCTCGCGGACTCTATCTGTTTAAAAAAGTATCACGAAACTGGGACATAATCTACTGAGAAAGAGAAAGAGAAAGAGAAAGAGAGTATCGTTCTATATCTTCCTCGGAGGAAATTTTCTAATCAGATTCGAATCTATATTTGCATTTCCTCGATTCCACCTATCCCGATCGCCAACGAAGTGGAATCCGTACAGAGCGGCCAGAATGTGTCCTCCAGGGTGTTCTCGATAATGCAAAAGGATGCCCCGATTTTGCCACAGAACTGTTGGTTCTGTTGCAGTGTCGATTCGTTAGGAAGCTGTCCGAATCTCTCCGGGTTCCAGCGTCTTGCTCCCAATATCGTTCTCCTTGAGTCTGCGGTCGTCAATTAACGGTGTTCCATTATTCACGAAAATGCCGGTCGATAGTCGTTCCGTAGCGAGTGCTTCGCGAGTTTCCACTTGCAGTTCCGAGACACGGAAACTTCTCCTTCGTCCAAACACTCTTGCAGCCTACTTCGTAATTCCCATCATTCGGAGTGTATGTTACCGGCAATCTGTAAAATGCCGACATTTTATAACACAATACCTAGGAAATGGTATAGAACGCGTGTCGTTTTTAGGCGAAAGCGTGAAACGTCTGTGTTATTCTAATATATTGCGTAATTTTCCCGGACATCGTACAGTAAAAGCCAGTCACAATGATTTTTCAGCCGCTTTCGATAGTCGGAGAAAAAATGTTTCGATCAGAAGTTTTGTCAGCTTTCAGTCGACTACGGATCGCGATATTCCGAATTTCGAAGAAGTTTTTACTTGGATGAAAGGTTTTCTGTTCCTTCTTTTTCTTTTTTTTTTTTTTAGTGAAACAATGCACTTTTCTGTACTTCGTTCGATGCATTTTTTAATTCTCTGGAAAGAGCTATCGAGGTATTTGGGTCGAGAAACGATTAGTTTAAAAGATATTTTAGCGTTAACGTCGTGAGCAAAAGTTGAGAAATGTTCTACGCTGTCTCTCTGCTTGTAGATTTTTCGTAATTTCTAGAAGTCGCAATAAGAGCTGTCTGCCACAGATCGTGTGTTCCACTTGACTGATTCCTACCGCTGATTGCTTCTTGGGTTTTATACAATTGGGTTTAATATGGGAAATGTCACGAGTCTCCACGTCTTAGAAAGTTTGCGACAGCTGTCACCAGTACCATGGAATGCTTGGATGAATCTAACGTCTATTTGGTCGGAATCAACGAAACAGTTAAGATTTTGAGCCAGTTGTCTCACCTATCTCATCTTCTCTAATGAAACACAAGAAGAACGAACCTTCAAATGTCTGGCTGAGTCTGGCGTCTGTTTGATCGGAATTAATAAAATGGGCAAAACTTTGGGCCAGTTTTCTCGCCTATCTCATCTTCGCCAATGAAACGTAAGAAGAAGGAGCCACCAAATGTTTGGCTCAGGCTAGCGTCTGTTTGAATTAGAATTAATAAAGTGGACAAAACTTTGGGCCAGTTTTCTCGCCTATCTCATCTTCGCCAATGAAACGTAAGAAGAAGGAGCCACCAAATGTTTGGCTCAGGCTAGCGTCTGTTTGAATTAGAATTAATAAAGTGGACAAAACTTTGGGCCAGTTTTCTCGCCTATCTCATCTTCACCAATGAAACCTAAGAAGAAGGAGCCACCAAATGTTTGGCTCAGTCTAGTGTCTGTTTGAATTAGAATTAATAAAATAGGCAAAGCTTTGGGCCAGTTTTCTCGCCTATCTCATCTTCACCAATGAAACATAAGAAGAAGGAGCCACCAAATGTTTGGCTCAGTCTAGCGTCTGTTTGAATTAGTATTAATAAAGTGGACAAAACTTTGGGCCATTTTTCTCGCCTATCTCATCTTCATCAATGAAACATAAGAAGAAGGAGCCACCAAATGTTTGGCTCAGTCTAGCGTCTGTTTGATTAGAATTAATAAAGTGGACAAAACTTTGGGCCAGTTTTCTCGCCTATCTCATCTTCATCAATGAAACATAAGAAGAAGGAGCCACCAAATGTTTGGCTCAGTCTAGCGTCTGTTTGATCGAAATTAATAAAATGGACAAAACTTTGGGTCAGTTTTCTCGCCTATCTCACCTTCACCAATGAAACTTAAGAAAAAGGAGCCACCAAATGTTTTCTTAACAATGTAAGGAAGCTTCCTACTTTGCCACCAGAGGGCTATGATACGCCTATGGTTTCTCGCAAGCTGCCTGTTTCCATAAACACGACTTCCAATACAATTTGTCTTATCCCGATGTCTAGGGCACGGCCCTCCTTGGCAGTTCTACTGGTAAGTCCTCCAGCAGGTCCTCTTTCCTTTCTCTTTCCATGCGGTGACTGCCGTACAACAACAGAAAATTTGTCACGATATTGTTTTATTAAACCTCCTCATCATTCACGGTGCGTGACTCGCACGAACTCGCCTACAATCTTTCCGCCAGATTCGCCTGTATTATCGCACGCGGATTCGATCGATAATCGTCACTCGACCGGAAGTTAACCGGAACGCGATCCATTCGGCAGATGGGGTCACCGTTTTCACGCGAGCGTGCAACTTTCTCTGCCGTTCTCGGAACAACTTTGAATAATCGCCTGCCTTCGACTTGTCACGCGCTTCCGTCCCCACTTTTACGAAATGCTTGCTGCAACAGGTCTGCGATGAAATTCTGCCCTTCGAAAGGTGCGCGACTGCCGTGGAAATTACTCGTCGTTCGTATTGTCGAGGAAAACCAGCTTCGAGTTGTTTAGATACGGACGAACGTGACAAATTGGAGGAATTTTTTTCCGAATGGGTTATGCCAGTGCGATTTAGTTGCGATGTTAAACCCGGTAGCCAGCCGTGCGTCCTCCACGTCTTTTTTTATTCCTCTCTTAACGCCTGCGTTGAAGAATTTAAGGCTCCGATAAGCAGAACACGATACAGAATAAGATACACCTTTGGCTCGTGTTTCTGCAGCTTGAAAGCACAAACGCGCATTTAAACGGCGAACAATTTTCTGATTCTTTACGGCGCAGTGAAATTCACGGTTCCACCTATCGAGCTCCATTTATCACGGTTACACTGCCGCAGTATAAACACCACGACGATCGATACTCGGCCGATTATTGCTCTCGCTTTCCTGAAAATATAAACTACACCCATTGTTCCAGCCTGTGTTAATTGTTCCAGGCACTTTAGCCAACCTTCCGCTCAGAGTGACTCCCATAAACGAACTTTGCTCCGTCGGCGATCGAGCGAACAAGTTTCTCGTTCCCATTCTACGGGATCATTCTTCTGCTAGCTTCCGAATTTACGGTAACTTTGACGTAGAAATTTTTGCGACATTATCGTCTCAACATTATCGCCTGAACAGACGTCGGCACAATTTTTCTATTATTCAAAATATCGGACGTTTGAATTTGATAACTTGTTCGTTATTAAGTTAACAAGCTTTACTAACGAACAAACTGTTTCTGTTGCAGTACACCAACTGGGAGGACCCGTACAACGGCTACATCTACCAGAACATGGTGGCGGACGTGGTGGGCGACTACTTCTTCATCTGTCCGTCGATCCACTTTGCCCAACTGTTTGCGGAGCGCGGCATGAAGGTCTACTATTACTTCTTCACTCAAGTAGGTAGCGCTTTTTATCGTCACGTGCGCCTAGACTACCGGGATGTGTCACGTGAAACGCGCCAGATCGATAGGGGACCATTATGTTATAGTCCGACATTTCCACGGGACGATAGTCACGTGGCGAATAACGATAACACGGCTCGTGATTCTTCCCTTTTCTGGTCGCTTGTTGCAACGGTCAGGATAATGTCTATCGTCACGTCCAAGACGAATCGTTGATTGCTTTCGATGTTTCAAGTATGTCGGACATTTTTCATGGCCGAATCGCCGTGCGGCTAAATTACGTGCAGAGATGCATTGGGTGCCTAAATTACATTGGAATGTTGCGGAATAAAGACTCGAATCCAAATTGCAGAAGGAGAGAAAGATGCGACGGTACGTTCGAGGGTGGCCGATCGATTTAAAAGACAAAGGGACGTTAAAATTTTGTCGACGGATCAATAACGTACAGACGTAGTTGTATCAGCAACGTTATGATAAAAGATGCCTGTACAGGCTTGCTAACGCGATGGAAGCAATGCATCGTCGAATTTTTAACAAATATTCCTCGCACGGCTGCTTGTTAAAAACCGACGATTCGTGGACTAAGAGCGGAACTGGATAAAATTTCTACAGCGTCCGAGAGTTAGGGACTTGGATGGGACTAGCAAAATCATCGCCGTTATAGTAAATTCAGTACTTCGTACGAGGAATACATTTGAAATATCCAGTCGTTAAAATTTGCCGAGAGGAATAATAATAACCGGGTGATCGTAATCGCTGCGCATTACGAGGAAATTATGAAAAATTCGCCAGAGTTTGCTTCTCTTTTTCCCACGCTTACGCGGTACGCTGGGTGCCAGGGAAAAACGAGCTGGAACGTCGACGAATGATCGACTAACAACGGCTACTCCGCGTAAATTATAGCTGCACGAACGTTGCCCGTGTACGTTCGGCGAATTTCGTTCGTTCTTCTTGCTTTGAACCCTCTGCTTCGTTTTTCCGTTTTCCTCTCTTCTTTCCTCTTTCTTCTTTTTTCATTATCGATGATCTACCCGGTAGAAGTTGGTCGTGTTCATTTTTCTTCCATGCGAATGCTCCTCCACAAAAAGCGACGCCATTAGAGTGAATACTATCGAAGACGAGCTTTTAAGAGGCGGCGTTATATTGGAACGAAGGTCGACCAGATATTAGGAAAGGCTACCCTTTCAGATCCGGGACTTTGTCGACTTTATCGCCGCGTTTTATCCTACCCCGCAGTGGTATAAATCAATAATTGAGGCTCTCAAAGGGAGAAACCCACGACGATTCTAGGATCCTTCCAGGTTATTAGATTCTTCCCGTGTGCCTCGCGACTCCGCCACCGTAACACACCGTAATTTCTTCGTTCCACGTGGTTGAGCTGTTCCACGGGCCGCTCCGCCCTATCTGGCCTCGGGTTTATCACGAAATTTCTCGATATATATTCCCGCGCTGAAGATATAAAACCGGGCATATACGCGAAAGTCGTGAAGACTGTTGAACTTTCATCGCCTCTTTAGCTCGAGAGGACATTAGGGACCCGCAATTTATGGATGGTGGGACGGGCCGCGTTTACGAGTTCTTGCGAGACACTTGCAAGCAGCCAAGCTGTGAGCTGTAGGAAGAAGTAAATCGAAGCTGCGGCTTTGATCGAATCAAGTTCCGAACCTGAGATCGAGGAAGATGCAAGAACTTAGCCCCGACTTGGATCTAGAGAGAAAGATCAGATTCAAACCAAATTCAGATCCAAGTTCGTCTTACGGATGAGGATCAGACCTAGCTGAGACTTGATTTCCAGTGAAATTGCAACGGGGCCGTATCTTGAGCTTGGAGAAAGAACAAACAATAGATCCAACTTGAGACGAGAACTAGGTGAGAAGCGAAATGAAACCTAATTCCAAGGCTGGTGGAGGAACAAGTAAGAGTCTTAGGTCTAATTGCGGCTCGATTTGAAGCGAAAGCAAGCCTAAGAAAGAACACCAGGGTCTAACTGGCACTGGTCTGGCTGAAGTTTAACTGGCACAAAACCCTGACGCTCTACGGTTCGAGGGAATTACGTAACAGGCCCAACTGAGTTTTAACTTGAACGAAGTCTGGGTCAAATCCTAGCCTGACTGCGAACTGAAAGAATAACCAGTAAATGATCGAGAGTACACGTAATCGAGAACCTGTCTTGAACCAGGTCCGGGCCCCGATCTAATCCAAACTTAAGCTGAAGCCGTAGAAATAACTATCCCCCATTTTACCGCATCCTTATCCCTTCTAAAATTCATGCACAGCCAGCAAACGAAATTGAAAGGCGGCCATCCCATAAAAAACCGCTGAAACTCTAGGGTGTCTCACTTTCGTACAGAGGCTCGATCCTGGCCGGGCTAACTGGGACGTGAAACGCTTGTAAGCGAAATGCCGAGGCCCAAGTAATTAGCGGAGGAGGTAATTTATCAGGGAGCGTTGGTGGAAGCAAAGGAGGATGTCATTACTCATGCGCGCCCACCGTAATCTTAATAACGGTTTCGCCAGCCAGTTAAAGCAGCCTCCTTTAACTCGCGTTCGTTTTCAGCCTCTCTCTCTCTCTCTCTCTCTCTCCCATGTCCTTATTCCACACGCGTTTTCCCGGAAACTTTCATCCTTTCCATTCGATCCTTAATGCCGTCTCTTCCTGCCGAGAATGGCGCGGTTACCAAGTTAATTGGCCGGTCTGCGGTCTCCTAAAGGGTTCAGATCCAGCTGGCTCGATCTTGATTAGAAGGGCAAGACTACAAAAGAACATCCAGTCCGCCCTTCTTGTCCCTTTCGGTTTTCATCCGTTCTCGAATTTCCCTCGGACAAGTTTACTCGCCGGAGGAGCAATAAAAGCGGGAGGAACATGTTCTCCGCGTTTCCAGTTCATCCGGCAGCCGAGGGTGGACAGACGGGGGAAAAAATTAAAGGTGACTGCGAGAGAGGAGACGCTGGAAAGAAGTCGTAAGTTTCCCTTCGGGACCCGGGCGAAACAAGTTCAAAGCCTGCAAGTGGGTCAGAAACGGGTTAACGCTGGGACGGAAAGAAATGGGAGGAAATGCACGTAGCTCGAGAGAACACGTGTATAGCTATCTGAAACGCTTCCGCCGCGAGGTCGAAACACATTTCGTCCATCAGAGCACGCTGATTTTCTCACTCTGCACGCGTCTCGTGACATAAATTCCAAACTTCCTTTCTTATCGACCGGGTATCCTCCACCTACGTCTACGTTTCTGTGGGAGTAGCTTCGAACGACCCGGGTATTGAAAAAATCGAATCGTTCGTCGAATAATTTGTACGCGTCGAAGAAACAATCGGAGCCGGGAAGAAACCGACCGATTCGTTGAACGATGAATCGCGCGGCCGATTAGCCAAAGAAATTAATGAAAACGAGGCTCGTGGCTACTGAAAGGCTCCTTTCAGCCCGTGACCCTTTCGACTCCGCCGCAGATCTTTTCACGCGGTGGTTTTTCTCGCTAAACTTCGTTATCGACCGAGCCGGATCGCGCTCCACGATTTCTCGCGGGGCCATTCATCGGCCGTGTTAGAAGCGCGGCTGAAAGCAGCGAATCGGACTATCCAATGGTTCCGTGGCTATTGACAGCGCCGAAGTGGGATCGTCCCATGAAAAGAAATCCCGCGGAAAGCTGCTTGCATCGTGCGAACATCGACTGGCCTGGTTATCATCGAACGAAACGCCGCTTTTTCGTCGACTGTCTTCCAAGAAAGTGGGTTTAATTTCTTACGAATTGCTCCCTATTGCGTGTGAGAACTGTTTTTCAAGCCACCTGTAAGGAATGGATTAAAAATCCGCACGTTCAAACAGAATATGTCAGTAATTGGTCAGACGAGGACGAGTAGCAAGTAGTAAAGATCAACGATAAGTCAGCCGCGATCGAAAGTCACGAATTCTTCGATGAATAAGCGACTTCTGCTCGTTCGTACGGGTCTTGATCCACCGCGAAAGATTTTTTCAAGAGACTAAGAGGTAGTTTTAAAGAGGTATAAAGTAGTAAAGATCAAGGATAAGCGAGTCGCTGTTAAAAATCGTGAATTTCTCGAGGAATATCGAATCGCCTAGGCTCTTAGGAGCTCGCAGTAGCTTATTTATCTGGAATAATTTTTCAAAGGAAGGAAAAGGGAAGAGAACTGCTCGTTCGAATAGCTCATCTCGCAGAGGAATAAAGGGCAGCAGCAGGATTTTAACGCGGCGTGCGGTGAAACGCGGCCAAGTTAATTAAGAAATGTCGTTCGACGGCGTTTATTAAAGCAGCGTAACGAAATTCCTGGCGTCCATCGAGTTCCGTTGAGCATTATCGATCGTCGTGTCATTATGCTCGCCCCTGGGCTTCCCTTTGGTCGATCTTCGGCCCCACCCCGGCCTGTCCTTCCACTGTTGCCTTTGTAATTTTAAGGATCGTTAAAATTAACGACGTTTACCGAACAAAAACGACTGTCATTATGACAACGCCGCTTTCGCAGCTTCCCTGCTTCGTAGCTCGTTTTCCTTTCCAACGTAATGTGACAGCAATCTAACAACAGAAATCGAGTTCAATTGTCTTTCTGACCTAGATGTGTACACAGATTTATTGTATATAGGTAACAGAATATTTTTTTTTTTTTTTTTTTTTGTTAGAAGACAAATATTTGTTATAAAATATAGGGAAACGCGGTAGTAGTGCTAAAACTTTGTAGCACGTAGTGGTCTGTCGAAATAAGGTTCGAAACAGTAACTTTCGTCTATTAAACTCTTCTTACAGACTTTAAACAAGAAAAGAACATACCTGACAAGCAACTCCAAAATTCAGTAGTCAACTATACGTACAAGTTACTTCAAACAGACGATAAACATTCATCAACATTCGGTTGAACAATTACATTCTATATTAGCAATAAGGAATTTTAATATTCAATAGTCAGCTATATGTACAAGTTACTTCAGACAGACGATCAACATTTATCAACATTCGGTTGAACAATTACATTCTATATTAGCAATAAGCAATTTTAATATTCAATAGTCAGCTATATGTACAAGTTACTTCAGACAGACGATCAACATTTATCAACATTCGGTTGAACAATTACATTCTATATTAGCAATAAGCAATTTTAATATTCAATAGTCAGCTATACGTACAAGTTACTACAGACAGACGATGAACATTTATCAACATTCGGTTGAACAATTACATTCTATATTAGCAATAAGGAATTTTTAAATTCAGTAGTCAACTATAAATATAAGTTACTTCAGACAGATGATCAACATTCATCAACATTCGGTTGAACAATTACATTCTATATTAGCAATAAGGAATTTTAATATTCAATAGTCAGCTATATGTACAAGTTACTTCAGACAGACGATCAACATTTATCAACATTCGGTTGAACAATTACATTCTATATTAGCAATAAGCAATTTTAATATTCAATAGTCAGCTATACGTACAAATTACTACAGACAGACGATGAACATTTATCAACATTCGGTTGAACAATTACATTCTATATTAACAATAAGCAATTTAAAAATTCAATAGTCAGCTATACGTACAAGTTACTTCAGACAGACGATCAACATTTATCAACATTCGGTTGAACAATTACATTCTATATTAACAATAAGCAATTTATAAATTCAGTAGTCAGCTATACGTACAAGTTACTTCAGACAGACGATCAACATTTATCAACATTCGGTTGAACAATTACATTCTATATTAGCAATAAGCAATTTTAATATTCAATAGTCAGCTATATGTACAAGTTACTACAGACAGACGATCAACATTTATCAACATTCGGTTGAACAATTACATTCTATATTAGCAATAAGGAATTTTTAAATTCAGTAGTCAACTATAAATATAAGTTACTTCAGACAGATGATCAACATTCATCAACATTCGGTTGAACAATTACATTCTATATTAGCAATAAGCAATTTTAATATTCAATAGTCAGCTATATGTACAAGTTACTTCAGACAGACGATCAACATTTATCAACATTCGGTTGAACAATTACATTCTATATTAGCAATAAGCAATTTTAATATTCAATAGTCAGCTATATGTACAAGTTACTTCAGACAGACGATCAACATTTATCAACATTCGGTCGAACAATTACATTCTATATTAACAATAAGGAATTTCTAAATTCAGTAGTCAACTATACGTACAAGTTACTTCAGACAGACGATCAACATTTATCAACATTCGGTTGAACAATTACATTCTATATTAGCAATAAGCAATTTTAATATTCAATAGTCAGCTATATGTACAAGTTACTACAGACAGACGATCAACATTTATCAACATTCGGTTGAATAATTACGTTTTATATTAATAGAAAGTCGCATAAAATTGTCAGAAATTAGTATGTATTTCTTGGTTGATGAATAATTTTGTCTCTTTTGATCAGACTCGCGAAACTCCAACGAGATAATTTTCTTTCTTCATTTCGAAAACATTATTCCTCGACCATTAGCCTCTGTAACCAATTTTTCCGCCAGTTTTGAAATACCATGGGTCGCTGTAATAAATGTCATTTGAAAGAGCTGCGGGGCAGAAGGGGACGTACAAATCGCCAAAGGCAAACGGAACGATGTTTCTCCGTCGACAGTTCGAAAAGCAGCGCATCGCGTCGACGTCTCGGCCCGCGAAAAATCCACCTCTCGACTTTAACGCCTCCGCGCTCTATGAACTTCCGCGTAGACGTTCCTTAAACTTTCCTCGAGCATGTGCGCAGAAAATGCGAGACGATGCAAGTTTTTCGGAAAAACTTGGCGGCGCGATCGTTCCACAAGGTTCTGATTCCTGAAGGTTTGGCGATGTACTTTGTCGCGGCTTTCGAGAACGCCGCCGATTGAAAACCTAGCCGAGAACGTAGCTTCTAACTCCTACCGAACTCCCACATCTCTCTTCTGTGTCCTGAGCCAACAGCGATCCGAGCTTTTCGATAAGTTCTCGGGACAACAACGTCATTCGCAAACTCGCGGCAAGTTGTTCGCGACTGTAGGATCGAAAACCTAACCGGAATCTTGCTGAAGGCAAACTAAAACCTAAACTGACCGAAAGTTTCTGGTCACAAAGAAAATCTAGAAATCTCGTCTATCGGCGTTAGAGAATCCTCTTGATCGCAACCCGGTAATTCCTCGTGGAAAGATAAGAAAAACATGAAAATCGAGAATCGGCCCTGGCTAAGGCTAACGGTCGATCTAACGCTAATTGTCACGAGTAATTAGTAATGGTCGACCGAACCGTCCCGATTTCAGACAAATTGGATTTTACGTACCGCCAGGACACGTCAGAAAAACGCCTCCACTTGGCGCGTTACCTTTTCAAACTAACCACGGGTAGAATTGCGAAACGAGCCAATCCTGGTGACGATATTCCGCGCTTCTGTTCAGATTCTTCAATTTCTTTTAAGCGCAAGCTTCAGACCCACGGCGATACAGGTAATTCTTCGTCTCTCTTCTCATATTTCAACTCCATCCGTATGGGATACATCTACGCGTAACGATGAATATAACGTGACACATATCATTGGCCTATGCCCGTAAACAACAAGAACAACAACAAGAACAACGATAATAACTGGTCTGTCGAGTGTGGACGAAAAAATTGATTGGATAAATAAACGCGTGAATAAATTTGCAACTAGAGCGACGGAAATATAGGTTTGCAGAAGCCAATAGGGGAAACTGGCTGCTCGGGATTCGATCTCGCCGGATTTCGTTATATTTCGGCACGGGGGAGACGAGAGGAGGCGGAAGAGCCGCGGTTTTATTGTATCCTCTGACGGAAGCCGCCTTATCAACTGGGCCATTTATTGATTCAGCCGGGTGTATTCTTAAATCCCGGCCAGATTCGCCGGAAATAACTGGAAATCCGCGCATAATACGACGTCCCGACGAACTTTTAAAAAGGACAGAATAGGAGAAAACCGACACAATAGGGATCTCGAACCGGGCCGATCGATAGGGGGCTGCCTTCGATGAAATTCAATTCAATCCCGAATTAGAGGTCGGACCGAATTACCGACTGATCCTTAATTGACACAGAAGTGGCGAGGTTCCGTATAAATAACACATCGTTCATCGCGTATTGTATTCAAATCCGCCAGAAAGCGTGACGTCAGTCTACGGATACGAGAGCTACGTGTATTTCTGGCGTTTCTGCGCTTCTATAAATTCCTATGGTTCTATAAACTGTCTATATCTCGATTGAGAATAAATCTGCGCTGCGACAAGCGCAACCAAAATTCGAATTCCAAACTCCTTGAAAATACGACTCGAGAATCGCACCTTAGTTTAGCTCGCTATTTTAGCTATCGACCTGTATCATCTTCCTTGTAGCTGAGAGTCGCAGACCGCAAAACGAGCATCGGAATTTGCAACTGTGTCAAATGCCTGTCACAAGTTTGATTGAGTGTCCGATGACGTGGTGCAGCGACAAATTCTCAGATCTAAAAGAGTCGGATCTTAGACTACCTTGTATCGATCGGTTTATTTCTCGACACTCGCTGGTACCGTTTTTCTTATTTTCCAAATTCCTACACAGAGTGAGCTTCCCAATTTGGCACTGTGTCAGCAATGTTCGTTGCACAAATTCGATGAAGTGTTCGACGACATTGGCTGCTGGGTAAAATTCTAAAATAACCATGTATCTCATCGTATATATGGACCATTCCTTCTAATCAAATAACGGGTGTTCCTCTTTTTATAACCGGAACGCTCGCTGTATTTTTGAAATAGCTGCACCGTGAATCTGTTAATCATCAATAAGGGCGAGCAAACACAGCGGTAGAGGCAGGGGGTTGTTTAAATCGCAGTGTTTGCAACGGGAACGTGGATCTACCGTGTTTGCCAACGACCTGCTCCGATATAATGCAGCCCAGCCATTGCTGTTTATAATCGTCATCCGATAACGAACCGAGTTCCAACACAGCCAGTACATACTTCTCTCTTCTGCTCTCAGCAAGCAATTTATCCATAACGAAACAATATTGCGCGTGCGTTCATAGCACGGTGAATATTCTTAACTGTGCATCACACGCGCAGAGTCGTCGTCGTCTGATTACTCGATCAGGGTTCTTCGTATAAAAATGTGGAAATCAGGCGCACGGTGTATTTTCTAACGCGGGACGTTCGAAGGCCAAAGTGGTTTGCTCGGCTCTTCTAAATTTTCAAAACGTTTGAAACCTTCGAAACGTTCGACGTTTCTAAATCTTTGACTTTGAAATCTTCAGCACCGGCTTGATCATGTACAATTTCATCAATTTTCTTTGCCTTCTATTTTGCGGAGTTCAGCTATTCGGCCAAAAAGCGGTTCACACGTATCGATCACAGCGTGAACGCCGCCTAACAAAGGCAGGGACGTGGAAGTTAAAGCAGCATAGCGGAAAAGTACGTCTAATTAGTTCTTGTAACCTCACGGTGAACGCGGACTTCGGTTTGCAAGATTCGATCGCGCCAGAGTAACCAGCGCCTGGATTAATTCCACGATCGGAAGATCTGCACCCGGACTGCGACCTTGCCATTGTGAACTCTCACGAAAGAATGCGCGCAGAACTGTGAAATCCTGATTCGAACTGAACGGATCTGAACGCGGATTAAAACCTGGCGTCGTAACTGTAGGAACGCTTGGACGAAGAAGAGATGCGACCAAGTAAACGCGAAATTTCCCGGTAACTTTGAATTACGGAGGATGATGGAGGCTTCTCGGAAAGGAAGGGGGCGAAAGTTAGGAACGAGCCGGTATTGTACGTTAGCGGGAGACGCTATTCACGAAGACGAACGTTCAATTACCAACGATTGCGGGTCGGGCCTGAATTTTCCCTAGGCCAGAACCTAGGCAGGATCGAGACGATAACCATAACGCGAGATGTGTCCCGGGACAAGAAGCTTCGCCGGTTTCCACAGGCTGCTGACGCTTCGTTGATCCTCTAAAGACTCTGTATTTCAGTGCAGCCGCTGTATCAGAATAATTTCTGTCTCCAGTAGACACCCGGCTGCGCCTCAGTCGTCTCGAATACCCTTAATATTTATTCTTCGCGTAATTCCGCGCCATTTTCCTCCCTTCGTCTGTATTCTTAATTAACGTTAGAACTATGGTAGTGCGTTCGTAAATGCCCGCCTCTTTTCCCCTTTAATTGACCGGTCGTCGTTCTCGCTAGCGCGGCCGGTTGCCTGTCTCCAGGGGCCGTGGTGTACCGTTTGATATATAGCGAAGTTTGACGGCTGAAGTAACGTAACCTGAACCGAATTCAGTGGTACATGAAAAAATACCAATTATCCATGACGAGACAACGATGAAACTTTCTTACTTTTGACTTTTTTAAGTTAAACTTTGACTAACGTGTTTCGTGAGATTTTCCTGATTAAAACGAGACCAAACGCGATATAGCTTAAATCATATTTACGCGTACATTTGATAGACGAGAGAAAATAAGTCAATGGCACCAAGTAAGCAAATATGCTGCGAGCTATATCGTGTATATGTACACTACCGACCCAAAAGTTTGGGTACACGCACTAATTTGCGAAATGTTCTTAATTTTGTTTGTACCAGTATGACATAAATGCTTTATTTCTCTTTGTTCACATACATAGATATAACAATGATCAACATATGTTATAACAGTGGAAATATCTTTTGAAAATATTCATAAAGAGATGTTATATATCGCTACACGTCCCGTTCATCAAAGCAACCACCTCTTTTCTTTATTAATATTTCACACAGTTTTGGCATTCTTCAAACTAACTGTTCTAATTTCTCTATCGGTATGTTTCACAGACTAACAAACAACGGCAAAGCTAGCAAAGATATAATAAACAGTATTAGGCATTATAGGAGCTTATAATTTTTAGTATTTTTATAACGGTAAAATTATACAAAGGATGCACAAGTATTAAAAAACGATGAAATATTAAGCCGCACAGTTTGTATTTGCGCGTGGAATACAAATATAGTAGGTGCACCCAAACTTTTGGCCGCTACTGTGTATATATATATAATTTCATAGGGCGGTTTTCGATATACTCTTATGGATTTGCATGAGTAAGCAGGTTTAATGTTCGATCCACCAATTCTGAATATGAATATTGTGGTCTCTGAATATCGCGGTCTTCTTCTCTACGACTCGTACGAAGTAAGCCGCCGCCCAGTGTCGTTCGGTTTGAGGATCACTGTGCGCCCCGCTGCCTAGGCTGACCTGCTTTCGCCCGTGTAAGGAGGTTTGCTCTTGCGTAGGGGCATTTTGACCGATTTTCAATCGCCAATAACTAGAAAACAAAGCCGAAGACGCAATTCTTCTATTCTCGATGTCCGTCTTATTTCGACTTCGAGAATCTCCTCTGAAATTTCCCGACACCTGTAGCCCTGTATTCTTCCTTTTTTTAATCTGGAGTTCGCGCAATTTCGCGCTAGACAATCGCCAATGATCTCTTCGCGTCCCCTTAGAGGGAACATCCGAGTTAAAACAGACAGCTAAGAAGAAACAGTCGACTGCCATAAATCCATAAA
This sequence comes from Bombus confusus, assembly GCA_014737475.1. NCBI lineage: Eukaryota > Metazoa > Arthropoda > Insecta > Hymenoptera > Apidae > Bombus > Bombus confusus. The sequence continues at coordinate 3,545,738 of JACXIV010000047.1, forward strand.
AGGAATTCTTAAAGGCAGCGGTAGTTAGCAGACTACTCAGCGATTCTCAGCATCCCTGTTTGAACTTTCCTTGCATTTCTCTGATTCTGCGTATGTCGCTTCCAAGGGCTGGCTGTTTTCTTTCCTCGCAATTTTTCTCCCCGCGTTCAATCATCCATCTTTCAATCCCGCCTGATAACTGGCTAGCCTGTTTGCATTGTTACAGACCGGCTGGTAACCCGTTTGCGTTGTTACAGGAAGAGGCGAATGTGGGTTGCCGACCTAATGGTATCTGGGCTAGGTCTGCGTTACGTCGGAGTTTCGTTTTCCAGCGTCAAAAAATGTCCATCGATATTCATGTTTTCTGTGAGGACCGGTGTATTTCAACGATGTCACCGTCGAGTTCAGCAACCTTTCGCTTCGTAACGTTACTTCCGGCCAGGAAAACAGCTCGATATGTTTCGCAAAAATATCCGCTGAATTATTGAAAAATATATCGTTTGCGAATTGCTTCCGCCAATATCATATCGGCCACGAAAGCAACATTATTACAACGACGAGAGCGACGCCATAAATATTCACGCGATCGATTGACGAATCCCTCATAGCGAAACTGTCTCGCCCGTCTGTGCGCCAACTCGACTCCGTCACTTTTCTCTGTCCACGTGCGTTACTTAACACAAACCTATCGTAACTTGTTTTACGAGGGAATTCGTGCGACTTACATGTACGGCAGATGCTTCCCTAAAAAATATTTGACGCGTATTTTTTTATATCGGCCATCGGCCACATCGAAGGGACGATGATGTTCCTGAAAGTAGACGGTTGGACATAAATTCTTTGCGACGTCTCCGGAGGACGCAGGAAAAAATTCCCTTTGAACTCGAGCACAAGGAATACTTGCCAGAAATTATTTGTTCGATCGAGGTGTCAAAAATTCTAACCCCTTTTTTTAGTTTCTCTCGTCGAGCGTTACGCTCCATTTGCTCGTAAATTGTCTGATACGCGCGCAAAGTGCAAACCGCATCGATACGCGTGTACGTGTTTCCAGAACCTTTAATTTTCTGCCGTGAAACTGTTGTGGTTATTGGTTATATAGATACAGAGAAAGGCGCGTGGATAGATTGTCAGATAGTAAACAATATTTAATAAAGAAACGTTGGTATAATATGAATACAGTTTGAGCTGGTGCAGATCCGCACGCTAGCAGCGTTACCTAGAAACTGAACACCGAAGCCATCGTTGCCTGTCTCTCGTCTTATGGTTGCCATGTGGTTGTCTTTCGTCTGTGGCCTGTCGATGGCTTTAGCGAGTTAGAAAATTAGTCGGTACAGATGTAGAGTTTACTCAGAAGTGTTAACCACTTCGACACCCTCCCTAAAACTCTACATCTCCACAAACGATCATCTTTTAATTTTTTTCTAACTCTTCCTGTAAATTCACAAATACATTTGCCAGCTAAACCGATCAGATGTAGAGTTCTCTTAGGAGTGACAACCACTTCGACAGAAACGACAAGCAAACATTCGACGCACGATTCTCGCTTCGCGGCTCGCCGTAAGTTTCGCCAAAATCCGCGTGCTCCTGTTCCGCGCGCGTCCCTTTCACGTAACTCGCCTACATTTCGACGACAAAGTCCCGTTCCACGTTTCGCTGCTTCCCTCCGACAATCCTCTTGATCGAGCGCGAGAATAAAAAATTGTTTCGCCCATTTGCGAAAGTCCGTTTTGCAAATACGCTGGAGTCTTCCTTTATTTTCCCTCTCTTTCCCTTCCTCTGTTTTTCCGGTCGGTAGGAATCAATTTCCCGGCGAGAGGCCGTTTCCAGCGAGCAAGTGGCACGGCTGAAATGAAAACTGACAAACTGCGGGATGGCCAGCGGTTAATAGCAACGCGATATCGCGTCAGCGAGGAGACGAGGGTCGATCTATGGGGCTGGCACGAAACGCTGAGGGTGGGAGGGAGACAGTAAGGGTGGAGGGGGAGGTGGGGCAGGCCTGATACATGACGACAAGCCCGGCAACGTATTTGAACGGGCGCGTTTAACGCGGATATAACCGAGCTGCTGTGTGCCGTGTTTCAGAGGACGAGCACCAACCTATGGGGTGAGTGGATGGGAGTGATGCACGGCGACGAGGTGGAGTACGTGTTCGGCCATCCTCTGAACTCGACCCTCAAGTACACCGAAAAGGAACGAGACCTGTCCTTGAGGATGATACTCTACTTTTCCAAGTTCGCCTATTCGGGGTAAGTTTGCCTAAAAGCCGTAAAGATATCGACGTTGAGAAGCAGCCGATCCGGCCATCTTTTTTCGCAACTCCAGAACAGTTTTTGCGTGTAACCGTGGAACGATTTCCGCAGCAAATAACACGGAAACGCTGGAGTATCTGTACAGGGATGATTTGCGTGGAAATGCACGCGTTGTGAAAATTGCTAGCACGAGACGAACAGGTTGACAAATAGCGTTTTCGGCTAAACGAGCTGCTGCTGCTCGGTGATTTAAATGGCAACGAGCGACTATCTGCTCCGTGTTGTTCGCCATTGGTATTTAATGTCGTCTGCTGAGAAACTTATTCGATGATGGATTATTATATCGTAGAGGATTTTTGTAGATTTCGCGAGGGAAGTTAAACGAGCGCGGCGTGGAAAAATACGCGGAATGTGCAACGTGTTGTACTTTACTTTTGATATTCGACGGATGAGATAAATTTCTACTCGGGTGCCATTTGTTCGGTTGGCTTCATGAAAATATCAGAATCGCTCGGGTATCTGCCGTCTAGTTGGAAATTTGTCGGTATTCGGCGAACTAAGTCGGTCTCGGATAACAGCAGGAAATTTATGAGAAGCTGCATCTCCGGTTAATTGGCCGGACCGTTGCTCGACTGTGGTTATTTACGCAGATAGTGGCGTGCTTTGAAGAATATTTTTCTCCCTCGAGGAAACGCGATATAACTCCAATCGGACGAGGCTTTCTCGAAGCTGATTTAGCCGGCAACCTAGCGCGTACGTAGTATAATCGAGCAGCCGGGAGCCGACGTGGAATTTCACGTCGGAGAAATAACAAGCTGCTCGCGGAGGTGGTAAAAAATTCATAGAAATTTACTAGACTGTCGTGCGTGTTGCTACAGAAATAGAAGATAGGAGATAGTACGTAGAAGGTTTTTCTACGACGTTGTCGGAATTTTCGAAATACATTCGCAGCTGCTGCGCAGCCGTGCGAGAAGCTGCCGGCGAGAGGTTGGGAACGTCGTCGAGCCTATAAACCATCGACGACAGTCAATTTCCCTCTTAACGAAATGAAACCATCGATCGTCGCCCTGTTTGCGCTGTACGCGTTTCTGTTGACCCGGCACACGATTTTACCAAGCTGCATTATTATCCAGCTCGCGTGGAATCCAGCGAAAGCTCGGGTCTCTCAGCTAGTCTCTAGGCCTGCAACGTTTCAACCGACGCACAGCTATCGGCTGCATTAGGATGATACAAGGTTTCTCGCGACGTCTCTATAAATAAATTAAACGCAGCGATCGCGCGAGGCCGGCTCGCTTAACGGGATAAGAATCGAACGATATTTCATCGTGGTGGGATTATTCGCTCGTAAATCAACGTCTGCGCGAGCCGGGCGGGGCAAGAGAAATTTATCGAGATTTAAGATCGTCGTGGCGCGCGTCTATGCTAAAGGGAATAGGAATCGACGATTTTCATCGGCAGATAAATTTCCAGCTTGCTTATTTTCTTATTTTCATGCGCAGTTCCGCGGACACGGCGTTTGATATTTCACTCTCCGCAGCCAGCAACCACGACACCTAGCTGCGCTCAAGTAAATCCGACAACCCGAAACCGCATCGTCCACGCGAGCCTGTCGTTTGCTTCGCTCATCCAAATATTCTTCCCGATTTTTTATTCGTGCGCGTTGGTCGAGAATTTTAGTCGTTAATTTACGTACGTTACACGAAACATTCTGAAATTTCGCTAACGCTGTAACGCGTTGCGACTGTCACCGACGATACTGATCGAATTTCGCAGAAATTTGAAAACCCGCGTAGAAGGTAGCAAATATTTATCGCAAACGTATAAACTTCGCAGGGATCATCGAAATATTTGAACAGCTGATTGCTCGCTAGTAAGTCACGATATTTAGGCAGACTGTTAATTATTTGTTTGACACCTCTACACGAGTATACTAGTTTTTTATTCGACATATATATATATATATATATATATATATATATATATATTCGCAGGAAATATCTTGTAATTTCTATATACGTTATCAGATTGCTTTTTCGGCGAAATTTCTTCAGATTCTCAACACGTTCCGACAAATTTTCTCAAAAGTTTGTCTACCATTCCCCTGCTAAGTTATTTAAGACCGCGTTGAATATCACGGTTGCTTAGAATTGCATTTGGTATTCGCGTTTGGATTCGAAGCCTGACTAGAGCAATGGAGCAAAAGGGCGAAGAATGTCGCGTGTCCTAAAACGTAGCGCGAAGAAGATTCTTCCACGAGAAACGCCGAAAACGCCAGGTCTTTCTCTAATACTCGACGACAGTATAATATATACATACTATGAAATATGATACAATTAAGATATAATTAAGGTATAATATAACAAATAAATAATATAATATAATATAACAATATAAAAACCGGACATCGTAATTGTCGTAAGACAAATTTTAAAATTTATGGTACGAGAGTTGATGTAATTGCGAATAACCATTGCAAATGATTAAAATTTGTTTGATTACAAGGCAATCATTATCGATGGCGGGAATTTTATTTTCTTTGCTAATAACCGATGTTATCGATGATGGAAATTTAATTTTGGTTGCCAATATCCTTTTCTTTGCTCAACAGTAGCCATTATCGATGGTCCGAATTTTATTTTTGGTTACTCATTTGGGTAATCGTTATCGCCAAAGGAAATTTATTCCGGTCATATTCGACCGTTTTCGATCGTTATTAACATTGCCGATAATTACATCATTTTCGTGGACAAACGTGAAGAAGCTTAATTATAAAACGCATTCATTAACGAAAAAAAAAGTATATATCTTCGCACCATCTTTTTCGCTTATAATTACGTTTTTTCACATTGTCAGCGAGTATTAATTATCAGTATTGTCAATAACGATTAACAATAGTCCAATGTAATTAGAACAAACTTTGTCGTCGACGTCGATCGTTGCTAACTAAAAAACCTGTTTCCATGGATACTGCTCATCGGTAACCAAAATAAAAATCAAACTATCGACTGGTAATCGAAAAAAAATACCGATCGTTTATATTGCATAGCGACAAATAAAATAAAATTATTTATCGATGATGGTTACTAAGGCAGGCAAGAAAAAATTTAATCAATTACCACGGTTACTCGCAGTACGAACGATAAAAAAATTGCTACTTTTCAACTGTTTGATCTGTCAAGAAATTTTGTATGGAATCTATCGATGACTAGCCTCAATTCGAAGGAAGATTAATTTCCACCCGACCATTATCCTCCAGGAAATATTTCAACTAAACTGTAATTTTGGATCGCCGAAATGAAGACTCGTCGCAGACTTGCTATTTCTAATGGAAGAGTCGTGCAATTTGCAGGTTCCGCAAAAATCCGTCGGAAGCGGCGTTACGATGACCTTTGACGCGAGAATAGTGCCGCGGATCTATATCTGAGGGCCGATTAATAATTCCAGAAGGTTGCTACGGAGGCCGGTGACGTAGCCTGGGCAAACGGAAAGTCAGCCAACGAATTAATTCCGGACGTTGGGCGTCGTTGTGTTTGACGACACCTATTAAATATTAACGATCGCGAGGCCGCGACGCGTTCCGCGGCACGGCTCTTCAATCTGGGTTAACGGAAACTGAAGAATTATTTATCGACGCCTGGACACAAAGAGGCCGATATGTCACGCGTCGAGCGGACATCATCCATCAAGCCCGCGGCATTTTTCCTTTCTCCTTTCCCCTTTTATTTTCGTTATCTCCGTTGCTGCCGATTATCAGCTTATCGAAGAGCTCCGGTTGCTTGCCAGGCGGCAGGAGCACGTTGATTAATTTTTTCTCGCTGCTCGTCCGAATAACTTCGGTGGCTCGTCGAAATGAAACTTGGCGGGCGTCGTGCGAAGAGCAACTCGCAGTGACTCGCGAAAGATGTTCCCACATCCTTGGAAACTGTGCTTCCTGTGTACTACAGTGCTGCTGCGAGTAACTATAACGTCGGACACGTCGTCTGCGTCACTTCGTTATTTCCAAGAAACCGCCGATCACGTCTGGACACGTTGAGCGAAATTGCTGTTGCTAAGGGTGAATCGAAAGCCTATAGGCTCTTTCAAAATTGTGTACCTAGAATGTGTCGCTGTATGCGCTATGTACAGTCTTTTCCATAATAATTATTTATATCTTCTTATTCGTTCGTTCTATCTCGTCTTGGTCGCTAAATATTCAGAACGTCTTAAAAAAGCCTATAGGCTCTTTCAAAATTCTGTACCTAGAACGTGTCGCTGTATGCGCTATGTACAGTCTTTTCCATAATAATTATTTATATCTTCTTATTCGTTCGTTTTATCTCGTCTTGGCCGCGAAATATTCAGAGCGTCTTAAAAAAGCCTATAGGCTCTTTCAAAATTCTGTACCTAGAACGTGTCGCTGTATGCGCTATGTACAGTCTTTTCCATAATAATTATTTATATCTTCTTATTCGTTCGTTTTATCTCGTCTTGGCCGCGAAATATTCAGAACGTCGTAAAAAAGTCTATAGGCTCTTTCAAAATTGTGTACCTAGAATGTGTCGCTGTATGCGCTATGTACAGTCTTTTTCATAATAACTATTTATATCTTCTTATTCGTTCGTTTTATCTCGTCTTGGCCGCGAAATATTCAGAGCGTCTTAAAAAAGCCTATAGGCTCTTTCAAAATTGTGTACCTAGAATGTGTCGCTGTATGCGCTATATACAGTCTTTTTCATAATAATTATTTTGTCAGTATTTTGCGTTACGACGAGCCCTGTCAGTGATCACGGTAAATGATGAAACAGTCATTTCATCGCAGCTTAATTCCGTATTGTAACAGCCACGCGCACTCCGTGTTCGACGAGTATACTCGTCGTCGCTTGCTCTTCGCCACGCGTTTTAGGCACTGGCTTTCCAAAGTTTGCAAAGAGGACGCAACAGCCGACTGCTTAAGATATTATCGCGTCGCGAAACCAACAACGATAAGGCGAAAGTTGCGGCTATCGGCCAGCAGAGCTTAAGGAATGTGCTCATATGGCAATTTTATCGCATTACGCGGATCTGCCGGTTTGTAATTGATCGGGCCGAACGAGAAGAAAATCGATCTGTCGATGGCTAATTGATTAACGAGACAAAGATAGCCGTGTAAATATTTGATTGATAGGCAGCAGATGGCGGTGGAAAAGACAGGCTATTTCAATAATTAATAAAGTAACCTCTGATAGGCCAGTCAACGTCCAATTTATTAAGCGACGCTGCTGGTTGTTATTAATTTTAAACAAGACCCGGCTGACTGTCCACGTTCGCCACTCGTGTCTCCGGCTATCTGTAACTTGAATTAATTACCTGCGACGTAATTTCCTCGCGACGTCGCCAATTAATCCGCCTGTGATGTAAAAAACAATATAACAAACCATCGTTTTTTTACGTTCCGTCTCTTCCTTTTTTTTTTTTTTTTTTTTTTTTTTTTTTTTTTTTTTTTTTTTTTTTTTTTTTTTTTTTTNTTGAAGCTGAAATATTAAAATCCACGTATCCCCGTACCTATTTGAGATAAGTAGGTAATTCGGTACGCGTTATGTTCTCCTTCTGTTGCCGTAAACACCACGTATCATTAATGTTACGTTATGTTTAGAATGGACACCGTCATATCCTATGCTATTGCTGCACTTCAAATTGAAGCTGAAATATTAAAATCCACGTATCTCCGTATCTATTTGAGATAAGTAGGTAATTCGGTATTATTTTACCGCCGCTACCGAGTCGTTACGAACAGACTGCGGATTTCTACGCATTTTTATATCCTTATGAACGTAACTACAGAAATGAAAGCTCGTTTCAGCTGCCGCTGGATACGCTACTTCGGATATCTGTCTGTACATATGCGGCGCAACGAGTAATCATAAACTCAATCCGATTGTTAGATTTTTCGTAATATTAGAAGAAACAATTGACAGGATCGTTTATGTAATTCCGTATTATAAGACGAAACGAAGCTGAAGGTACGACGAACGAAAGTTTTCTTCCTTTGAAGTCTGGGAAAAATTTCATTTTCTCTCGAAATTGTGTTTTTCCCTCTGAAACTACGTAAACTCGACGTTAATTTAGTTACCTTTTCACTCGATGTTTAGTGGATCTTTCTTTACGTTTGGCTACTTCCATTAATCCGTTAGTTACACTATCCATCAATTTGTTTGAAGTTTCGTTTTGAATATCCGCCCGCGCGGATTTTATACCCTTTTTTAAGCTCAACTATACCTGCCATAGGTGGCTTCCCCTGGTCGTAAAGCTTTCCCGCCGGAATTCCCCATAGATTCTAGATCGGGTTCAGATCGGGACTCGATGCCTGGTAATAATTCTGTTCCAAAATCTTGAAGCCACCTTTCGATCGCAGCAGTTTTACGAACTGGGGTATTTTCTCGTTGAAAAATTATTTTCGTGTCTTTTCTTTCCGTAGCTATTACGAGTAATAATTCCGTATAATGTAACGTGTCCTGGTATCCTAATTTAACATATCCAGATATAATCAGTGGTTTCTTGAAAAGGTCGAAAAAGCAACGCGGAAGATGTGTTTAATGAATCGAGTTTATAATTATTCGCAAAACCGTAATAAAACAGTAGACGAGTTGTGTCTGTACATCGAATAGAAAGAAATAAGACAGTCAGCCAAGAACAATGAAAAGAATTAATTTTTTTCTGAAATTATAATGAAAATTTTCTATTTTTTCACGAATCGCTGCGTGCCCAACTGGTACGACGATTTCTGACACACCCTGTATAATACATTCGGCGTTCTATCTCTTTCCAAAGCTAATTTCCAAAGCGCGAATGGTTCGTCGTTCCATGGTGCAAAAGATTCATCGTTGAATTCGCGCAGAACGTGACTCGCGACACAGTCGATTTCTGCTAACTGATCGATTGCTTTTCAGGAGACCGACCGATGAGGAGGCCGACTGGCCGCCATATTCGAGGGACCGACCGCAGTACTACATCTTAAACGCGCAGGAAAACGGCCTTGGCAAAGGACCACACACCACGTACTGTGCTTTTTGGAACGACTTTCTACCGAAGCTGAAGGGAGTGCCAGGTCCGTGTCAAAATTAATCTACCTAGCTAACCTCGTTAGAACGTTCTTCTTTTTTCCTCTGACAAGTGACTCCCATGACTCTTCCATTAATTGCCCGCCTGCAAGTTTCCTCTCTCAGGAATTTTCCTTGTTACAACGAAAAACGAAAGGGAATGTAAAATTGCTTCTCGTACGAACGAGCCTTAACACATTTTTTACTAGATATTTGGCTATCTGTTTATCCATTTTAGATATTTTTGTTCTTTCTTTTCTTCTAGCTCTTTCATTCTGCTAGATCTCTTTTTATCAGGAGACTTTGCCCTTTCGAGGGTAGCTGCAGTCCCTTACACCTCGTTTAGCAAAAGGGCACCGATGCATTCCTCATTCCGTGGTCCTTCGGACAAAGCGTCCGCTTCTTTGGCAATCGCAAGACGTCGGGTCACTTGCCACCCGTGAACTGTCTCATGCATTCTGTAAAAAGTCGTGTAATCGACGGCTCATGGCTCGGCGACTTCCAATCGCCGGCTATCCGCTTTCGAAACATACGCTCGAGCACTCTGCCGAGATCCTTAGGCCCCTTTCACACTTGCCGCTAGTCGCGCGACTCATCCCATGCGGATCAGACGCGTGCAACTGAGCGCGATTTTGCTGCTGCGAGTGCGAGGAGAGACAGCTCACTGACGACGTTCTGGTGTATAATACTATTAATTTATAGTGCTGTGTAATATTCTACAGTAACAATATATAATAACGATACTATAATACTATATAATATTATAATGTACGATATCCTCGATACGAATAATTAATATTCTAACGATGAGAAATTTTCTGCATGTTGGGTTGTTATTATTTCACAGAAATCGAAAATTTGATTATTTTATTTGCCTTGCTTTTAATTATTTTATTTGGCCAAAAATCTTTTTGTTCGACGTGATGTAATAGCTTCTCGGCGTAAATAGATAACTTTTTATCAGGTATACCACGACAGGTTGATTAAAAGACGTTAACCTTCTTCTGTCTGCCACTCTGCATCCACCGATCCACCATACACCTATCCGTGATTTACTTTTCGTAAAATTCCTATCTCCGGCAACTTTAATAATTAGTTAATAGTTAATTTAATAAACACCAAGCTAACACCAATTTTTTCTTTTTTAAATAGCGCCACATTAGCGCGCTCCTTTTAGTCGTTCTCCTCGATCTCTCTCATTCCTATCGCCACGACGCTCTCCGTTCTTTATCTACTCGACGAAACACCTTGGGCTCCTCTAGAGGAACGATGCTCGACCTGTCCAACGCGTCGACGATCGGCGGCGATTATTTCGTCTAGAAATTATCAAGATCGCGTCTACGGGATACGAAAAGTAACTCGAGGTCGGGATCGATATCAACGGGATTTTCGATGTTTCCACGTTTCGAGCAATTATCCAGTTGCTGTTGTTGCGTGACGCTCGAACAACGCGTGTTCTCGTTTCGCATTCCGTCGCATAATTCCCAGCGTTTGTTTGCTCGAGATTGTTCCGGATTAAAGCTGGTATTCGGTCGAATCGAATTCGCTGTCGCCACTCCCCTTTCTGGCTGGCGTCCTCCAACGAAATTGCTTCTACCCCATGCCCTCGTTATTTTAAACGAACGATCCGAAGACTCGATAGTCCGGAACAGTAGTCGCTCGGACCGGCAAGACAGCGTCGAATTAACCCTGCTGTCTCGCGATTTAATCTACGACCAGGCGATCGTTTCTTCTCTTCTTTTCTTCTACGACGTTCGAACAATTGATAATCGATAAATAGTAAATAATTGATAATCGATAAGTTGAAAATCATAATGCTATGTACAGGGCTGGCCGAGTAACGCGTAAATGCGTGCAGGACGTGATTCCTAACGTAGTGAAATGAGAAAAAAAATGTGGAATAAAACTTTTTCACTCTCGGGTTAATTTACAGGAAAATTAATTACAGAAAAACCTGGAACGTGGCAGTTTAGTCGTACGTCGATTGACTTGGTAAATTGTGCAATAAGTATTGTCACTCTGTACGTTTCTTCGGCAACTTCGTGCGCTCTTTTGAGAGATCGCTCGTCAACATTCTAAACTACCAACGTTGTTGCAAAGAATTTTTCCGGCATATGTACAGTAAGGAGCATAACTGAAACAATAACCACAAGTTTTGTATAAATCATTATTTATTGTTAGGAATATAGAAGAATGAGAAAAAATTAACGTTATAATTACTTTTATCATAGTTGGAAGTAACTTAAGAAATTTTTTTCAATAATTAATGTCTCCTCGTTTAGCAATGGCTAGTAGAATAATATTTTGTAAACAAACCAAAGTACTAGATGTAAACGTACTACTATAACATTCCACGTAAACATTTTTTTTACGCGCCGGTGCAAAACCGAGTCAATCTATTTTTTTTTTTTTACCATTGTTAAACGAGGAGACATTAATTATTAAAAAAATTTTCTTAAGTTACTTCCAACTATGATAAAAGCAATTATAACGTTAATTTTTTCTTATTCTTCTATATTCCTAACAATAAATAATGATTTATACAAAACTTGTGGTTATTGTTTCAGTTATGCTCCTTACTGTATATGTAGAGATACATTTGTAAGTAAATAAACAAAAAGTATACGCGCATGTCTGTGCACGTTTTCGTATTTTCATCGACGCAAGTGGAAAAGCGAAACCCGAAGAGAAATTTGTTTCACCTAATAAATAGATGTTAGGTGATACCGATTATTATATTATTAACAGCAACGTGTGCTCTATTTTGTACATTCCTCTTCCGCCAACTTTCGCGGCAGTTTCGATTCTTCCAAACTTAATAAAATAACCCTTACTTATACGTAAGTCTACATTTTGAGAATTTGGAGTTGCTCGCGCCGTGTATCAATGCCCAGACGTGCTATCCCGTCGGTTTCGTAATTAATCAAGTCGCAGTAACTCGGTAAGTAACTTTATTCTCCGGCGTTATTATTCTAAACGCGAAACACTATCTTACGAACAACTATAACACACAACGCCATAATACGCTTTATGGGATACTCGCTCGCACCTGTATAATTCTCAGCCAACCGTATCCATACAGAATTCGTGTGTCGATTGATAGAATCTTTCCTAAGCCCCTACAGTCTATTTACACGGAGTTCCTCGTTTCTTTCCCAATTGTTACTGCCAATCCATAGAATACCCCCGTTTGTACCACGAATTACGGTCCACCCTGTATACGAAATCGCACGAACGCGCACAGTCCACTCGTAACACAGTGTTTCTATCGATTCTGCAGTGTCCTGGAGGTTCCCCGCGACTGTTATTAAAAGAAACGAGGAGCGTGGCAATTTGCACCTGCCTCGCTCCTAGTGCGGTAATTAAGCGTCCCATTAATTAAGTTAGGCGAGAGATTGGTGGCTACGTTGAACGCTGTAATATCAACGGTTATTTCGCAGTTTAACGGCGGAAACTTAAACAGGCATTAGGAATACGACAGGCTGGTGCTGCTGCTGCGTCGAATTGCAGCGGAGGATTCCTGGAATCGCTGTGGAGGCTCGGTATCGGGGTAACCGATACGTTAGATTCGCGGCGCTGATCGATGGAGGCATCCCCACAGTGGACTCGTTATTTTGTGGTCAGACGACTACCGTTTCCCCGCTTGGCCAAGAAGAAACCCCTCTGTATTCCGGTTTTCCGATATTAATCTGGGAATTGCGAGTTCCCTGAGCTTTCTGCGGTCCCGGACAATTTTCGTGGACCCGTGTGACCGATCGGCTTTTTCCTTCCTCTTGCTTTTTTTTTTCTCTCTATCTGTTTTTTTTTCTCTTTCAGAGCATCAGATTGCGATAAGGAGAGCGAGCGACGTCGTGGAAGAAACACGAAAGAAATGTCAAGCGCCTGGCGCGACGATAGCGCGTGAGATTAGCGATACGGTTTGTAGGACGAATTCGTGGTGAAAAATGCGAGTCACGCTGGCGATTTTAGGCCAGAGTTAACAAATGGACATCGTGACTGGTGTAGAGCGTGAGATTCGTAACTCGATAGGCGCGTTGTTGATCAAAAGTTTGGCATCGTATTTCGAATTGCGTCTACGGTGGCGAATACACCGCGGACCTCTACGCTTGGTTTCGCAAGCGCAATTTATAAAATGCTGGGTAATATGCGAAAATATATGAGACGTGCAAAGAAACGGAGTATTCGTTATACGGTAGTCTCAACTAGAGTATCAATACGATGAATTTCGGCGAAAATGCGACTGTTAAATTAAATTAAATTATTAAATTATTAAATTAAAACGAAACGTTGGACCTATTGAAATTAATGGGACTACGCATTAGATGGTGTCCGAGAATTAGTATAAATAATAATAGTAATAAATAGTAAAAGTAAATGGGAATAATAATATTCGTAACCTATTGACAAAGCAGCGTATCGGCTAGGTGAGCTAAGATACTGGCTCTCCTTATAAGATTCCCTGTAAATTTGCTAAAAGAATCTTCGTTTAATTTCTTCTGGACATAGTTCTTCTTCCGAGTAAAGTAGAAGCGATCTAGCTTCTTCTAAAATATAATCCTCCAGGGATGAGAATGGTTATGACACGGATTTCAAGTTGCGAGGCTTGGCCAGTCTCATCCGGTATCAATCGATGAATTTCGACGAGAGTTCGGCTGTTGATCGTTATTAAATTAAAACGAAACGTTGGACCTATTGAAATTAATAGGACTACGCATTAGTGTCCGAGAATTAGTATAAATAATAATAGTAATAAATATTAAAAGTAAATGGGAATAATAATATTCGTCACCTATTGACAAAGCAGCGTATCGGCTAGGTGAGCTAAGATACTGGCTCTCCTTATAAGATTCCCTGTAAATTTGTTAAAAGAATCTTCGTTTAATTTCTTCTGGACGTAGTTCTTCTTCCGAGTAAAGTAGAAGCGATCTAGCTTCTTCTAAGATATAATCCTCCAGGGATGAGAACGGTTATGACACGGATTTCAAGTTGCGAGGCTTGGCCAGTCTCACCCGGTATCAATCGATGAATTTCGACGAGAGTTCGGCTGTTGATCGTTATTAAATTAAAACGAAACGTTAGACCTATTGAAATTAGTAGAACTATGCATTAGATGGTGTCCGAGAGTCAAAGATTTAGAGAATATCGCGAGATGATCTTCTATGCTATGTTTAGCTAATCAACGACCCCATTGTGTATCGAAGCCTATCTTGCCTTGTTCAACGATTCACAATCCATCGACGACATCGTTCAATCGTCGGGATACAGTCGAACGAGGATGCAGTCGATCGACTGTTAAGGCCCACTGTTCCTCGTAACGTAGCCCAGTCCGTGCGGACCTTTAAAGGATCCGGAAACTCGCTTGTATACAGTGTATTCAGAAGGGACTCGGCGCGAGCTAGAATCGCGTGAGTGGCTCGTGATCGATCTTCACCGCTTAATGGCAAGCTCACGGATCACGTACCAGCCTGAACCAAGGGCTTCGACCATTTTTCGCGACGCCCAACTTGAAAAGCACCTGGCCGTGTACCTACATCACGCTGCCTTACTTTCCGCCAATCCTCCAGTTCTTTATCCTTGCGCAGTCATTGTAAATAAAAATTACCTTCCCCGTAGCGACCACCGCAATTATTTATCGAATAGATCGTACATTATTTTCAGAGGAAGAATACGAGAACTTTGGAGAAGAGAGACCGAAGATCATCGGTTTCGGATCCACGCTGCCAAACGATTTGTCCATCTCGATGATTTCCAAAATCGATTGTTCGTCGTGTTACGTTGCGCGCAATTCTGCGCCAAATTTCTACAGGCTGTATCGAGAGACAAAATTTATTGAAATTTACAGAATTTACAGAAATTTCTTATTTGTTATATCGCGTACATATAATATGCTAAACATTGCAACGTCGATGACAGTCGCCAGAGATTCGTTACAATCTCCCAAACGCCGCAATATATATTCCCAGCAGGCAGGTAAATTCCCTTTGTACCGAGGACCGTGTTCGACACGGAGTTCCCTTAACGAATAGGATCAAGAGCGGAGCCGTACGAAATCACGTTACTCGCCGAGCATTCCTCCAACGTTATACCGTCCCTTTCTGTTTCAGATCTAGCTCCGAAAGCCTGTAACAGCGCGATAGCTTCGAGCGTGTCAGCAGGTGCGGAGGATCTGGGCAACTCCCTGGCGATCACGGCGGTGTCGTCGATCCTGGTACTGTCGAGAGTCATTTAAAGACAATGCAAGGGGGACCGTTTATCGATCGAGAGCCTTCTGAGAGCCAGCAATCCGGGGTTCAAACAGTTGCACAGGTATTAGGGCTTCGTTCGCGGTCCAGGATCTCGTTAGTGGTTAACACCCTGCTAATCGTTTGGGTAGATCAATGGGTCCCGGTTTACCCATTGCCGTCGAACGACCACTTTTCTCCCTCCCATAGACAAAACACGAAAATATATATCGAGGAAGACAGGAAGAAGAAGATAAGAAGATTCCAATGAGAGATTTGCGAGAGTTTCGAGGGAACAGGGATTTCTGCCTGAACTTTGCATAAGCAAGATCCAGCTATTCGCGAAGCGGATTCGTTAAGGCTTCGCGGAAAAACCTCAATCGCGGCGACTTAATGGCCACGGCTGGCAGATCGATGAACCGAGAAAACGAGGACAGCCTAACGAGTTACGTCGCTCGAGTGTCTCCGACCGGGGACTGGGGCTGGATGTGGAAAAGGTTGAACTATCGATTCCTCTTGCGAAGACCACGGCAAGTCCCGTGGAGGTCGAGGCAAACAGAGCCAAAGAACGGCTGCAGGCGTGAAAACTCTCGATGGACCGGTGGTGGTTTAGAATTGGGGTAACGGTCGATCGTCCCGAAAATACCGATGGCCGCGGGGATTTGAATAAAAATGGAGGGACATTTGCACGGACATGCAATTTGCGTAAATAATAGCGGAACGCGGGCCGGATCGATACCGTGACAGGGAAGGGACGTGTTGCAGGGCTCGCGTAAACACGAGCCGCTATTAACCACCTGTTCGTGCAATCGATGGCTCGTGACACAAAAGTTTCATTAGTAAAACGCAACAAGTGCTCCGGTTTTACATAAGAACGGCCGCGCTGGCATCCTGGATCGCTTGGACCCGCTCCAAAATCTTGGCGACAATTTCTGCTCCTCCTCGAGGAACGCGGGCTCGGACGACCGGCCATCTTGGCCCTGGATCGTTGCCTTTTAAACTGTTCGAAAGAGCCGCGGAACGATTTGCCACGAGTTTCCAAGTGAAATTGCCCTCGGAAACTTTGCCCGGCGAGAGACGATGACATTTCGGCGAATAGACGACAAACGGGCTCGGAAGTTGCGAGAAACGAAGGGAATTCCTTGGTCAAAACACCGAGATTAAGAACACTCCGGCGTTTCTTCGAAGACAGATCAACCAACGACCAAGTGCTCGTAAGATGGAAAAGAGCGTAGGAAGCGGATCTGTGGCCGCGGCGGTTCCAACTGGACCAATTAGGCCAGCCCAATCGACTGCGGTGGAAAGAGTTTCTCCGTGGCAAAGCGGAATCGAGAAACAGCTCCGTTTGAAAACGTACCACTGATCGCAACGCGATACTCGAGAAAGTAAATGGAAACCAATCCGGGGAAAGGTGAAATCCTTAATGAGACGCTCGATCCGAGCGAGTGATCAAACGGAGCATGAATCGAGCGTAAGGAGGTCTCTAAATCGGGATTCTCGAAACCGGTCGACCGTTGAAAACCGGCTTTAAGGATTCAGCGAAGAGGGTTCTCGAAAATTCAACGGGTTAAGTGCAGACTGGTGTCCTCGCGGTGGCTCGAGAACACCTTCAAATCGGGGAGTGCCATTTGCTCGTCGAAACGAAAGACAAGCAAGTGGTGGGTGGGAGAAGGGGGAGGGAAAGAGGAGGAGAAGAAGAGGGAAAGATCGTGTCAGTTTCCCGAGGAATTTACGCTTCGCTTGTCCGCTCCGCAAAATTGGACAAACCTGCCGCTCTCTGGCAACCTTTCCAGCCTGGGCATCGTTATAAATAAATTCCCTGTCTCGCCGACGCGTACCATCGCTCGCCGGAAGTGGCCGTTCTTTCACATCGAACTTGCACCGCTTCGAACGTCGCGTGATCCGCTCGACCGAAACGATCCCACCGTTTCTTCGACCTCTGAGACTCTGGCCGGTCTAATGTTGGCCAGAAGTGTGGCAAAATCCGATTTTTGAAGATTGCACTCGCAGTCTGCTTGCTCTTGAGGAAAATAATTGATTTCGGATAAGTAATCAGAGGAGATTGATCGATGTGATTTCTGGAAAGTTATTAAATCATTGGTTCTTCGGAGAGAGGCAAACATTAACGCCATCTGTCGCTGTTTGAACATTCCATGCGAAATCTGTTTGCTCTTAACGAGTATAATTGATTTTCGATCAATTAGAAGCGGAAATTAATCGTTGGTGATTTATAGAAAGTTATTGAATCGTTAGTTCTCTGCAGAAAGGCGAACATTAGCGCCGTCTGTCTGTACTCTGAAGTCTGCTTTTGACGAACACAATTGATTGTGGACAAGTTGAAGAAAAAATTAGCTCGTGTGATTTGTAGAAAGTTATTAAATCGTTGGTGTTTTGGAGAAAGGCAAACATTAACGCCATCTGTCGTTCGAAACTCTAAACAGTAACGTGTCCGCTCTATACACGCTGTAATCTATGTCGCGTTGTTGGAAGCTCCCTCGATTCCACCTCAGCACTTTGACCACAATTGTGAAAGGATCGTAAAATGGAAAAGCTAGTCGCCGGGACGTTCCCGGAAGAAGAAAAGTGAACGATTTCAACGACGAGCGTCTTTCGATCGACAATAAATCTTTGCTGAACAAAGAAGATTAACTCCACGGCCTAAGGGAGGATCTTTCACACGAACAATCGTTTCTCATCGACCTCCGCACCACCTTTTTCTAGCGACGTCGAAATTATTGTTACCCCAAGATCGTCGAGGACGTCTGACAACGCGACCTCGGTCTTTTAGCAAGGATAATCTTTAGCGAGAGTACCTGCGTTTCGAAAAGAAGACAAAATTCCTTGGAAATCTCTGCTCGAAGCTCGGCGCCTCAAATTTCATAACTATCCTACACCCTCTCGAAATTATTCTGCATCTCGCGAAACATCGTTGGATTCCCATAAAAGTGCTGGCAGTTTTACAGGTTCCAAAGATCCATAGAAGGGATGAAAATTTCGAAAGCAAGGACCATGGGCAAGAACGAAAACGAACACGAAATAAAAGACACCTTTGATCTGGACTTTCAAGATGGGCACAGCTAACATGACAATACCAGTCGATGAAGTAACCGTAGATAAATTAAATTGCTACAAAATATTCAAAAGAACAAAAAAAAAAAGAAAATATATAGAGGGACTAACTGACAGAGTACTAACTGATGCACGAGTATTAAGCAGTGAGGAAATAATCTGTCGTATCTATGTAGAGAGGGAGGAAAAGGAAAAGAGAGATCTTATGATCCATTGGAAGAGAGGCAGTCCAGGTCAAACTCGAGCGATTCTCGAGAGCCGGAGCGAATGTCAAGGGTGCACCGCTGAAATGGCAGCATTCATTAAAGAAACAGGGTGAGGGGGAGGGGAAGCTTGACGAATTTTAAATACGAAAAAGTAAACTAGAAAAAGTGGGAAAATAACGAGAAGCTTCTTTATTTCAGTCAATTCTCAACTACCGTACACTTTCTCTACCTTCGAACACAAACTTTGTATCGATCCTCCCCACGTGCAACCGGAAGGAACGCAACGAAGAAAGAACGCTCCCTCGAATCGAAACGCGAGCACACGGACAAATAATTTCGTTTCGTTTCCCCGGACCTTTCGCGTCCGGTTTCCTGGAATTAAAAAAAAAAAAAAAAAAAGAAAAAAAAAAGAAAAAGGAAAGAAACCGAAATGAAACCAAAAAGGGTTCGTGCACCCCTGAAGCATGAAAGGACAAGGAGTAACTCAGAGAGTGTGAGGGGGGAGAGGGGGAAAGCGATTTTTCAGCTTCTTCGCACGGCTGCCAGATATTACTGAGAAAACGAAACCGAAATATAAGACACAGTGACACACACGAAAAGACACACGTACACAGAAAAATTAAAAAAGAAAAAAAATGGCACCTCGTGAATTAATCTCGTACACACGTTAAACAAAACAAGATAGAAACTTAAGAGATACATTGAGCAATGTAAATATACATATACACATTACATATATATACATACATATCGATCTATACATATATATGTGGGTGTATAGGATCAATATATGTATATACATATAAATATACATGCAAGCTCTGTATATCTAATTACATGTGCCGTCGAGCAAAGTAGACATAAGGCAATTTTAAGGCACCCGTGTAATTTTTGCTCCGTGACGTAGGTGTCCACACAGCGACATTCTAGACACAGTGATCGATTAAAATAGATATACATATACATATATATACAACGTTTTAAGAGGCCATCCGATAATTTCCGAATCGCAATGCAACAGCCGCGAGAGCGCGCCGCGATCGTTCGCGCGAGACGAGCCCAGACGAGTCTTGGTAATATTTTTTCTATGATTGAATTCCATCGTAGCGCAATCCCTGAGATAAAATAGTAATCGAAACATAAATTGTAATAACGAGAGAGAGAGGGATTCATAATCGACAGAGGAATGCAAACCTAATCGTGATTGAAACTCATTACAGCACTATCCATGAAATAAAACGAACAGCGCTTGTAGAAAACACTCCAAATACCAAGAAACACGTTTTTCAGGAGGAAAAGAACACTTGTGCATTAATGTAACTCAAATTCATGAAAAAGAAGATCCTATGTGTTCCACCTATTAGTTGCAAAGGAAGATCAATATTCCATTCTTTAATTTTTTTATAGTGTTCTTCTAGCATTATTAATTACTATTTAGAAAGGTAATTACACTTCAATTCTATACTAAAATATTCTCTATTCGTACATAGAACATTTTAACAACAAAATATACTCCCGTTATAAAAGATGGCTGTTTAACGCTCCAGGGCCTGGAAGCTTCCGCTGTCGACTCAAAATCCTCTCGAAAAAAAAAGAAAAGGGAAAAAAGGTTCTCGAACGAGCTTAACAATTGGAGTGTTAGAGGACTCGTGCTCATCTCGCGGCAAACGGCACGCTGAAACATGAATCTTCCATTTGGTACATATCACCTATATAAATATATCATATATAGCGAGAGTTGATTCTATCGTTAGAGATCTTTTCGTAGTTAGAGCATCGAGCGTTTAATCACCGTGTGACAGCGCGTGCACACACTAAAAAAAAAAAAAGACAAAAGAAGAAAAAAAAACAGAGAACAAAGCACGAGCAGAGAGAAGAAGAGAAAGTTTGTGTGTGTGTATGAGTATGTGTGTGTGTGTGTGTGTGTGTGTCGTGTGTATGAAAATACGAATGACAGAAAGAGAGAAAGGTTCTGGTATTTTGATTAAAAACGAGAGAGAAAGAAACAAAGAAGTAGTACGACCATATTTTCTACCAAATGATATTGTTGGCTCTTAGACTATCGTCTCAGGCTTTTCTCGATAGTGGGCCTCGATCAGTCACTATAAAAGCTACTGTGTCACTCGTCGATAAAATTGCAACTTCGCCTAACGAATTTTTATTTCGTCGAGGAAATAAAATCCTTCGCTCGTCCCTTGCGACAAGCATCATATATTGTAAACGAATTCCGAGCCCCATCCACACGAGATAGGGTGATTCTTCGTTAAAACGATACCAAAGGATCAGAAAGACAACAGGGTACACCTATACGAAACAAAGCTCAAGCCTAAAACAGGCCTAAGGAACAATTTTTCCCGCGAGACCTTAACCGAACGCCTAACTTAGATCTAACCGATGCCTAAGCTGAAACCTAACCTAAGCCTAATTCTACGAGTCTAGCTTGTAACTTTAACTGGTGCCTGTTTTAGACCTAACTGGTTTGGGACCTAATCCAGACCGTGAATAACCTAACCTCTGCCACTATGCTCTTTTATTCGAAGAACTCTTTGTCGCGAGTGATTCGTAGCCTTTTTGGTGACACCAATTCGACGCGCGCCATCGTTGTCAAGTTTCCAGACAATTGAATCGATTTTTCATTGATCGATGGCTGGGATTTTCTACTTAGGAAATCGCAGAAGTATACATTTTTCTAACTGAAACATTAAACGTGGTCAACGATTTTATCAAACCGTGACATTGGAATGATAAAAGATATCTTCTCATATTTTATTTGACAAATTCGTCCCTGGAAAGATACTGTGCGTTGCTGGAAAGAAGTCTAACGTAAGGAATGCGGATCTGGTTGGTTATTTCACATACAAACAAAACAATATCTAACCCTAACATAACTCTGGCACTAACCCTAACCCTAACCCTAAACTTAACCTCTCTTGCACCGCTAGTTTTCTTTTCAGCAACGACACACTGTGCATGAATGAAATTAAGTAAGAATTTGCGGAAGGCAACAACCGAGCATCCGGATATTTTGCAGCGATGGCGTGTCTTCGTTAGAAACTTAGGCGTGTAAGCGGAAGGACCGTATACGCATCTGCGGCGTCCAATGCGCACCTCTCTCATTAACGGCTAAGCACGTCCTCACATATCATTAGCTGATTACCCATGCGTCTTGTCGTGAAAACTTAATGTTAGGATTAGTGCCTCGACGTAAAACACGCTCGACCCATTTCACACACCCTGTCCACAAGAGGAGACCTCGCGTTCTCATTACTCACGTCAAATTAACTAATCGACGTGTCCTCGCGGCTATTAGCCAATTAAGACGATCAACGATGCGATCAACGATTAACATTTCAATCAAATTGAGTGTTGGATCGATGCTGCTATTTTTCGAACATATGAAGGAATTTCGAATTTCTCGTCTAAAAAGGCTCAAAGTCTCTTTCTTCATTGGTATAACGAGGGAAAAATTTGATGATAAAAATTCGAAGTGAGAAGTTCAATCCTGATCTCTTCTCGGTGAAGAGCGAAACTTGCAATTAGAGGGTTAAATGGAAGCAAACTCGAGCCGCGTGTGTCCATGTTACCTTCGAGATCAAGCGCAGCAGGAAATATTAGATAAAATGATAATCAAGCGTAGAACGCCGTTCGCGTGGAAGTCTGGGAACTGAAATGGGTCAATATTTGTCTTTAGGTAGTTTGTTCCTGCGTGTGCAACTCATAGTGTATAATTGATCGCGATCGATGCGTTCAGGATGTCACTAGCGGGCGCGGTGATGCCCCTGAAAGCTCGCTGTTCCAGGAATCCTTGCTAACGTGGAACGGTGTATACGGAAACAAGCCTTTCTCTAACCAAATATCCAATATCCTCTCAAAGAAACAGTTCTTTTTCTTTTTTCCCCTTCAGTCTTGTATTTTACACGCGTTCTTACTCCTACTTGTTCACAACTGTTTCGTATTAACGTTCATTATAGTGAAAATTATTTGTCGATACGGAAGACAAGATGTTTGACACTTTCGCTGTTATCGACGCATGCGCTGCGTCAGTTGCTAATAGCAGTTACCATTTGAGGCTGTTAGAATCTAAAATATTCAACTCGGCGTAAACAAAAGAGAATAAGATTTTCCAATACAGCGAAGCGCATGAATATGCAACGAATTTTCCAAATTTATTTCTCGAGAACGAAGCTTCGGACGAAAAAGGTTCATACTACATTTTTAACCGGATGTTTTTCAAATCCTGCTACTATCTTCGCTGGAAAATGCGTGTCGAGGATAAAAGTGGCGAAAGTGTAAAACAAGGCTACGTGACAGAGCGATTCACGAAGAGACCAAGCTTCTGAACTGGCCTAATCGTTTCGAAGAAACGCGAGTATATGACTCGACAGAGCTATTCCGTGTTTCATATTCCTGACTATTCGTCGAATAACGAGAACCGAGCGCAAAAAAGAACACGGAGAGGGCAGGAAAAAGAGTAAAGAAACGCCGACAAACTGCGAATGAAAAGGGGACTTTTTTCTTCCTCTTTTCAATTAAAGGAAATAGATCCAACAGGTTAACGAAGAACGTATCAACTCAGTTGAGGACCAAGCAGTAAAATAATGTGAAAATTGCACAGACGCGATATTATTGAAAAATACGATATTCACAGTTCAAAGTAACTTATACAGGGTGCAATAGGAATCGATCGCTAGGATATTTGAGCTGGTTCTGGAAAAGGTTTCAATAATCAAAATTAATTGGCGGAGAAGCTTTTGACGTAAAAGGAACCTTTGGAAATTTTCCTTTTCCAGAAAAAAATTGGTGAGCTTCGAAAGTACAAAACAATTTTACAATAACACATACTGCACAACCAAGGACGTAAGAAAATTCCAATAATTTAAAAGACACGATTCTGTGTGCGATTTCTTCGCGTCTGTTCAGATTAGTATCCGGCGAAGAAACTAGCGATAGAGAAATTGTTAAACGAATGATTCGAAACGCTCCTTTTTGTAATTACGATGTCGAGAAACATAACTCGATATTGAAGAATCACAGTGATAGAAAACAGAATCGGGTACCTACGGTAAATTGATTGAAAAAAAGAAGAAGAAAAAAAAGAAACGAATGCAGATGAAACATTGCGTTGGTTTACCACGTTTGCCCCTTAATGGATTAATGGAATAATTATTAAAGGATCGAGAATCGAGAAAAAGTAGAAGAATGGAGGCATCGAACGCGGTTATTTCGCTAATTAAATGACTCGATGGTGCGTGAACGTGAACGCTGTGTTTCATTTCTGGGAGGTTGCCGGTGGTTTCGTTCAACATCGATGCGTTTCGACCGTGTGTATCGATATTACGTGCGACTATCGTGCCGACGGACGCGTGAAAACCAATTCGGTGGAATTCATTTCGCGTTTTCTCTCGGCCGAGTAATTAAGAATTTATCAATTTTCATTCGGAATATTCCGTGATATTTCATTTTTCATTCGCCTGTCAGCGGAGAAAGGGAGAATCGCGAAAATACTGAACGACTGTTCGCACGGTTAGGCCTAATATTTGGTGGCGTTGAACTGACAATTAATCGGCACTTCATTCGCATGCAATTTTTTCGAAACGTTGTCGTATTTCATTGAAATAAATTTCAAGATTTTCTATATCCTATATACTCCGTATCGTGATGGTTTAACGATTCGATATCGCATTAGTTGATTGCATTGAAAGTTTATGTCCTAGCTTCTTAATGTACAAAAATCGTTGCTTTTGGACATTATTTCTCGTATAGTTGAAAAAATCGTTTACGTCCACATTTGAGAGATGAAATATATTTAACTCGGAACTTAATCTACGAATGAGAACTAATTTTGAGTCACGATAAGTCACGTGAAAGATTTCATTTATGTGAACGCAGCTTTCTACCAATTAAGAGTCTAGCCTTCGCCTAGCTAAACCTAACCTAATCTAACCAATCAAGACTAAGTCTTTACCAGAATTTTTTATCAGCTTGCTGTTTGGTTCAAATGAAATTCGAAGCAGAATCAAAACTATATTATTCAAAGTGAACGCAGAAGCAAACTATTATTTAATTTCCAGACTAGGTCAAACTTAACCTAACCTAAATCCTAACTCCTGTATCAACTCTTAATCTGACTGCATCTAACTCACGCTTAACAGCTATCGATCAGAAAAGTAACGGAAAGCAAAGGAAAGACGCGGTGCTGTGAAACGGAAGAAACGAAAAGGAAAAAAATGTGAGAGAAACAGGTGGTGGTGACGGTGATGCGGGGGTGGAGCCAAAGATGCAGCTGTAAAGCGACTGAAAGGTACGACATAGTACTTTTCTCCTACTTCTACTACCAGAACACCAGAGAAAAAGAGGAGAAAAAGGAAAACGGGGAAAGCAACGAGCCGTTCGCATGAAAAAAGACAACGACAAAGCGAAAACGAGGAAGATGAGAGTGGTACTTAACCGAGAGAGAGGCCGAGACTAGCGTAGGGCTGTACCACTGGGAAAGTAGTAGCGGCACAGCGAATCCGCTTAAACCGTGAGGAAAAAGCGAAAGAGAGGTTTCCTATAAAACCGGTGAGAGCCAGGGAAGGATGCGTGAAACGCTGACTGCGTATGCGAAAGGAAGAAAAAATGGCAGGAAAATAGAAAAGGCAACGGAACCAGGTGTACCTACGTCTATTTCCATCGATCGTTTCCGGAGATCGGACTGAAGTTTCCTTTTCCATCTCCGATCGCGTTTCTCGGAAATTTTCTTACGTCACACGCGGTCGCGGAACGTTCAGACGAAAAGTCAGCTAAGCTATGCGAAGATCGCTGATCAGACCGCGGATGTTTCTGCAGTTTAAATTCCTACGAGTATAACTTTGTTTCCGTATAAATAAGTAGAATCTATGCAGAGATTTGTTCAATCACTTAACGTTATAATATAAAGATTATCATTATTTCATCAATTCTTATTTTCCGATGAAGCGTCTTTTCTTCTGGCTTCTACCTTTCGTTTCTATAGTATTAAATTTTTGTGACGATTCGAAAGTATGATTAAACGATACGAATACTGCTAACTAGTCTCCCAATTCTTCGTGGATTCATAAAAATCCGCAGTCTACCAATATTTTTAAAAATTCGCGCTTTGGAGACACCAACGTAGTTGGTTGGAAACTGTCCGTAGGTCGTAGGACGCTTAAAGCAAATTGAAGTAGTCGGCCACGAAATATTGAACGATGGACGCCTGATAATCTCATTATTAAAAAGAAGAATTTAATATTCCGAATCGACAGGAACATTCTATTACGTTGATTACGATGAATTGATAAAAAATTTTATTAATAAAAATTACCAAGGATCTGCGCGTTCTTACTAACAATAGATAACGTAAAAAAGATTAAAGAAGAAACTCAATAGCCGATAGAGAGACTGATGGAGTATATAAAGGAGAAATTTCGACCGCGAGCGAAAGGAAAAGTTGTAATTGCAGGTGGTAGAAGTGTTTCGTCGGAATGTTTCGCGGACGCAAGTTAAAAATAGAGGCTGACGTATCCGCGTCCGTGGCAAGTGGAGAGCCGCCTAAATTATTCCGCCCACGGAAGAGGAAATTTCTCGCTCTTTTGCTTCGTTCTTTTTTCATCCCCGTCAGCGCGCACCCCGGCGAAAAAGAAGGAGCGAAGGGGAAAAAAGGAAACGCGGAGAAAGGGGCGGCAAGCCGCGAGGCTCGGTATACTTTGAGGCGAAGATGGAAACGGTGAAAAGAACAGATGAATACGAGTGCATACAGGCACACACCTGGCTTACTCCCGAGCACGCTTCAAAGCCACCACTTTGATCGTTTCCGCGGGGCAAACTCGGCCTAAGTGGGCCAACAGCCGGATTCCGATCCAACAAACAACGATCCCCGCTTTATTTCTCATGGAATACCTGCCACTCTCATGAAAAATACGACAAATTGGTCAGTAATATACGTGTAGAATGCGACACGTTCAGCGCCAGATACTTGCGTGGGATACGCGTCTCGATTTGATCTGTACTGCCGTGTAAAGCGAAAACCGAGTATCTGTAACTTTCGCCCAAGCGAAGTCGTTGCTAGTCGAGGTAGAACAAAAATGGTTTATTTGTATGTATATCAAATAAGGAAACGGTATGCGCATCGAAGTGGAAGATATACGTAAGAACGTTTTATATTTTGGACGTATGTGAAATCGACGCCTGTTTGTTAAACGCTAAAAGTCATTTCCCTCGAAACCACCCTTTGACCAGATACGCCTGTTTGAATTAACACGGCAGTATAATAGTTTAATCGTAACTGTATCCACCATGGTGAGTCGTTCGCGTAGATTCATTTATCGATCATGCTGAAGGAAATTAGATTCTCTTCCATCCGATAGCTTCGGACACGTGCAATGCGAATAATGCAGGGGATTGTAAGGAAATAATGCAAGGGATGGGAAGAAGCGTTAATCTCTTCGCTGAATCAAAGGAAGACAAGACCAGCTCGCCAACACATTTTAGAGACTCTCGTGTCAATGGTTGTGTGCTCAATAACTCCAACGCCTTTAATAGTCCCTTTAAAAAAAAACCATCATCCTTTTATCGAAAAATTTCAAAGAAGGTTTTGTTGAGATATTTCTTCGTAGTATTCTTAAGATTTTCTTAAAACTTTGTTTTATCATCCTTTACCTACTTTCGAACGTCTTCTATGGTTCCCACGTTCCACTGTATTTCGAGGTGTAAGCAAACGAGAAAATAAAATAAAATGAAATAAAATAAAATAATAAAATGAAGTAAAATAAAATAAAATAAAATAAAATGTGCTCAACGAAGATAACCTCTCTTCTCCATATATATATGCTTTAGTCGCGTGTCAGGATAGAAAGAGGAAAACAGCATAGTTTTCCAGAGAGATGAGGAGAAAAGGGAAGGAAACTTCACTTTGTCTTAGTATGCTAATTAACGACTATCATTGTGGACAACCACAGAATCGTGCATGTCTGTATATAATATATATATATATATATATATATATATATGTGTGTGTGTGTTTGTGTATATATATATAATAATATACCATATGCAGACATATTCTATATATATATATATATATATATATATATATATACATATAACAGAATTTTATATATTATATATATTATATAAAACGATATATATTATATATAATATAAATATATGACATAAATATATTATATATATATATCTGTATGACGTAACAATACACTTGCACTGAGTGCTCGCGCTTTCGCTTTTCGTCGACGAGAATTCGAGGTAAAGAAAAAGAGGAGCACAGGCTGAAACAGCGAAAGTTAGAAAATTGAGGAGCAAGAAAAAACACAAAAAATCCTCGAAAAAAGGAAAAAGTATAGAAAAGGAAGGGTTATTAACGGAGCAAAAAAAAAAAAGAAAAAACGAATGAGGGAAAAAGAGTACATAAAGAGCAAGGGTGAGAATGAAACCGTGTGTATGGGTGCGTGAAAGAATGTACGACGAGAATAAAACATGCGAGAGAAAGGGAGAACAAATTCTGTGAAATTGTGTGTCGCGTTAAACGTTGTTAGGTTACGAAGAACAAAAATAAAAAAAATATAAAGATATTATAAATGTTACACATCGTTGTACGTAATGATTAAATCGAAACCAAACCAAAAAAAAGAAAAAAAAGAAAAAAAAATGAGAGGAAGAGAGCAGAGAAATGATGCTATGTATAAGAGAAATTAATGTAGTTACAATGAAATAAACGATACGACGATTACTACAAGTTCGAGGACTTTCGTTCACCTTTTACTTCCGGTCCTCCACTTCCTTTCTAACGAATAACCAAAGAATTACACAGGGTTCAACAGCAACAACGTGGACAAGCCGGCATTAGGTGATTCCTTATGAAAAAATAAGAAGAGAATATAATAGAAAATCTTTTCATATGACGCTCCTTCTTCGGCAAAATCGAGTTTGGAAATTTGTCAAGTATACGAGGTGCTGTTGGTCGCTGGGAAAGTTCCTTTCGATTTACATTTCGATTTGATATACATTTATTGAATTATATATATAGGAGTCACTTTGTTCCATAACTTTCCTCCATCTTTCACGCAACTTAAATATTCCATCCTTCCAGGACCTCTCAGATTTTTCGGCGAAAAGCTTTTTAATATGATTCTTTATGTCAACCAAATTCCTTAAAAATCGGAACGAACTTTCCGAGCAACCCACAAAAGATTTTAATAGAAATCGGTCTGAGTTCGTAAAATCTTTATTAACGAATCACTCTAGATTTGACTCCCGGACGATTCAAAATAATCGGTCATGCCTTGAATGATTTTTGGTAATCGTTTCGCCCAACCGCATCGAACGCCTGTTGCGATTCAACTCGTATCTAATTCGAAATATCGGAACGCCATCCCTTGAGCTTCGGTTTCATTTTGAGAAATAGAAACGAGTCGTAAGGGACTGAATCTAAAAACTAATTACTCGTAGATTTGGTAGATTCAGCCCCTTACTACCTGTTCTTATTTCCAAAATTGAAATTTAAGCTCCGTGCTTTAATTTGTCTGGTAAGCGGTCCTCTCCGAAGAACAGACTGCTAACGTAGACGGGCAAAATGATTTTCGAAAATTATTTGGGGCGTGTCAGAGCCGATCTGATCGCTATACCAATGCAGAAAAGGATTATTTTGGAAGAGATGGTAACCAAGTTTAGATTGGGTCATTGATAATATTTATTTTTTTTATTTATTTATTTTATTTATTCGCTGAATAATTAATAAGTATTTATAAAACCAGCCTGGTCTCTCTTTTAATAGCACTTCGTACTTTCCCATTGATATGTCCATTTTAATAGGAGAGATTGCGATCGACAATCGATTGCAAAATTGACGAAGTTGGAATGGAATCAAGTCCGTGTTCCACTTGAAATTTCGATTGCTATTAAAAATCTGATTAATGAATGCCGATTAACCTGACGCAAACGAAAATTCGAATTAACGAGGCCTTAATTAAACGCCAGCCAAGGAAGACCTGATTATTAAGAGGCTAATTAACAATCCTTGATTAACGCCTGTCCAATTAGACGGAGGGGGGGCCTAATTAACGAACTTCTGATGAGCTGGAATTAGGACGCTGGTTTAAGGAGCCCGCGAGGACAAGGAAGGTTTATTAAAAGCATTCTACAAAAACGACACTAAATTCACGATAGAAAATCTGTAAAATGTCGGAAATACAGTGGCGTGGAAAAGTTTGCGGCCAGGTAAATTTTCATAAAGAATTTCAAGGAATATTATATAGGATGGCTCATAAGACATCTCTCCATTTAAAAGTTGTATAACTTTATTTTTGTTCTTAAATCTTCTTCGGTATCTTTTTAAATCTTTCTAAATTTTTCTTCCAGATTTGTAAAGTTTGGTTTCTTGGAAATTTATAATGGAAAAATCCACAATGGAGCAGCGAGTAAAAATCCTGAAAAAGTAATAAGGCCGGAGTACTCTTTGCGACGTAACAGCAAACTGCAATGTTCATAGATTTTGCAGTTCTTGTTGATGAACAACTTTTTCAGTTTTCGGTGACCCAAAACTCGGTATTCTGTTCGTTAATATATGTATTTAGGCGGAAAAGCATGACATTTTTCGTTAGAACAGCGTTAGAAAGATGGAGCATTGACTTTAAAAATAAAATTTAATTATTTTTACTCGTTGCTCCGTTATAAATTTTCCCGTTACAAATCTCCAAAGAAACAGACTGCACAAATCTAAAACAAAAATTTACAGTTATACAATAGAAAAGAAGTTATAAGATTTTAAAATGAACAACTGATTTATGGACCACCCTGTATAGCTAGACAATATAACGTTCATGTATTGTACGTATATGTATCATGTATGTACGTGTACGTGCAGTATATGTGTTCTTTTACCTATCATGCTCTTATACCCAATATTACTTAAAATTATATTATATGTCGCCTCTTCGAATATAAAGTGAAAAATTTATCTGGAAATTTTTGCACGCCACTGTAGGTTGAAGGAAAATAGAAAAAGAAGAGATAGGAAAGTTGGTAACTTACACGCGTCGATTTTTATTCAGATCGATTCGAGACGTTGGATGACAAGTCGTAGAACTTTTATTTTTCGATAAAAGAGTGCAGCCAATCCTCGCTTCTACCCTGGAAATCGATTTTCTATCCGATATGAAGTCGATGGACGTGCCATTCTTCGTTAACGATAGAAAAAGAGAATAATACATTTTTTACGCTTGGAACTTGAAACTCGTACGAGAAAAATTAATTGAAATTGGTTAATACTTTACAATTTCGATTTTTTCTACTACGATATATCAAACGTGGCCATTTAAAGGGTACAATATCATTTTAAAAATCGTCAAACGCAATTCTATGTACCTCTAATTCCATATATTATAACTAAACCTAAACCTAACCTAAAACTAACTATATAACTTTGTCATTTTTATTTAAAAATTCATTTAGTGTGCGAGCAAATGGCAGTATAGATATTTAAAAAGATAAAATATCATACAAAAAGATGTTGCAAACAATTCTAAGTGCTTTTAATCCTAGGTTGAAACTGAACCCAAACCTTATCCTAACCTAAAACTCATGTTACATTTTGTGATTTCTATCTGGAAATTCGTTTAATGGTCAAGCAAGTGTCAGTATCGATATTTAGAAAGTCAATTTAGAATATCATTAAAAAAAGTGTTGTAAATATGTTTTACTTTATACTAGAACTAAACCTAAACCTAACCTAAAACTCGTGTTCAATTTTGTCGCTTTTATTAAAAAATTCATTTAATACGGAAGCAAGCATCAGCAGGGGTGATAAATCTTTATAAGGAATAAAGAGCGTGAACACATTCCAACAAGTTTTTTCTCTTTATCCGACAGCGAGCCAGATGTCCAGTAAGTTCCATTCTTTTCTTTATTCTCTATTTATTATTTTTCGCTATTCGAATTTATTATCGATAAATATATTTTTTAACCGTTTGCTGTTTACTTTCTGCCACTTAATCAGCAGAATTGTTTACAATACTTCTCTCACGATATTCTACCTCGTTAAATAGCCATTTTTATATATACCGAAGTTTCAATAAAATCTGATACCGACCAAATTCTAGAGTATTAGCTGAAATTATTTAAAAATGGAAGAGGAAATGCTGGATGGAAGGTTGCAATTAAAAAAGAATAATCGATTTGACACTTACTTAGAGAGGAAGGTTGAGGATTCCTCTGGATCAGCTTCCTCTTTGATCGTTTCCATCGAGCGACACGACTTCTTGATTGAAACAAGGACAAGTGGTCCGCGAAACCCGTTATAACACGGCA
This sequence comes from Bombus confusus, assembly GCA_014737475.1. Lineage (NCBI taxonomy): Eukaryota > Metazoa > Arthropoda > Insecta > Hymenoptera > Apidae > Bombus > Bombus confusus. The sequence continues at coordinate 3,577,837 of JACXIV010000047.1, forward strand.
AACCACATTTAACTATCGGATATTTTTAGAATCTGATCGATAACCCGATTGCGTTACTCCCAACCAGTTGATGATTCTTCCTCTTCTATGTTCGTTTCGTCTAAAAGTTAGTGGAAACTTGGTATCGCTCGAGAAATCGTACAAAAATTCCGATTGGCCTTTGCTAGGTCCGCCAAGTTGCGTCATGCGCAAACTCGTGGTAATGCGATTAGCTTAGCGAATAGAGTTTCGTGAATCATGAACGACAGAACCTGATCTTTCAAGCTGTTAACTCGTCGTTCGAATAAAAGTTTCTTTGTTTAGAGATCCCCTGTATTTTTATATGCAGGATGTCTTACCTGAATTGAGACATTTCGTATTATCGATGACGGGAAAAAAATACGAGAAACCTTTATCTGACTTGGAGCGACAGATACGACGGTAAGCGTGACATTTTTCTGCGGCTCGTATTTCGCTAGATTTTAAGGTCACTGGTGTATTTTTAAATGGGGCTTAAATAAAATTCCCAAATCTTGCATCGTTCCAAAATTCTACTGCCTCGAATACTCGAATCTTCCTTCAAACATCGAGCGTTTATATTTTGTTCCGAGTTTTGTGACAGATCGAAACATACCACATCGAAACATTTAATTCTTGCAAAATATTACAACGGTTGTTATCCAAGTTACTCGCGTCGTTGAAAATCTCTGATGAGCCTGAAATCTCTTCTTCCTAAATTCTTCCGTATTGCTTCTCGACTCTCGAAAATTTCAGCGCGTGAAACTGGCGTCGAATCCCGAGAGAAAGGTTGCTGCGCTCGAAAATGAAACTGGAAGGAAATTAAATTCTACGCCACTGTTATATTTTTTCTTCGCCGTTCCGAGAAGCCGGAGGACAGAGTAGCGAGGAGCGATAGAGGCGTTCGCGGGAGATAAATCGAAGTAGACAAGGCGAAACTCAGGGCACGTACCACGAGAGAAAATTTTCTCGGTGGAGCGCAAAGTGGCGGAGGAATTTGCATTCCAAAGTGCACGGGCCTGATGCGCCGTGCATTCGGTAGCAGCGTCGCTTTTCGCACGTTCGAGGCGAAATAAATCATTTCGTGCTAACTTTCGGTTTAACAAACCGCTCGCTCTACCTCACGTTCAACATTTAAAATATCCGCAATAGCTCGCAAAACTGTTGCCACGCAGTTAGTTGGCACGGAAATCTTTCTACAAACGTACTCTGTGCGTTATACGAAACATCAAAAATTTCCTTGTCGCTGTTGTGAGAGACGACAATCCTAGTTATATAATGGTAAAATTTGAAACGAATCTAAAAGCGCGTATACTGTGGCTCAGAGAATATTCCAATGCTGTTGGCAACTCTGTACTCGTATATTGTACGAGACGTTTAAAATTTCATTGGCACCACAACTTATCGTAATTATAATAGTAAAATATGAAGCCAGTCTAAAAACGTATATACGGTGGCTGGCGAAAGTATTCGTACTCTCTCAGGAACTCGTTCAGCGTGCATTGTACAGAACATTTTAAAACTTCATCGACGCTGTAACGAGGGATTATCGTGATTGCAATAGTAAAATTTTGGAAGCGTTCGAAAAACGCGTATACAGTGGCTGAGGGAAATATTCGAACTCCGTTAGGAACTCTTCATGCGTGTACTATACATAGCATTCTGAAACCTCATTGGCACCGCAACGAGGCAAGACTATGACCAATATCGGACAAATTTTTCACGAATTTGACAACGTACATAGAAGTTGCTAGATATTTATTGGCAGTGTACACTTTGCAAAGATCGCCAAAATATTGGAACGGTTAATTATTCGCTATATTAATAAACCATTAATAAACCATATTTAACTAGACCATCTTGTTTAGACCATGCTAAGTGCATGCTTCAAAACTTGAACGTTTCATATTGTATACTAATTTTTCACTAACTGTACGTATGCAATAAATTTAATCCTTGTAAATTCCGTACACATTTTCGACTTGATTTCAAACTTTACTGTTACAATCACGACGCTCGTGTCTCGTCACAGTGCTAACGAGATTTCAGAATGTTTCGTATAATATATACAACCGTGTGTAAGTATTTGGGCGCCTGATGCAATCCACTCGAAACATCGATATTTCTATTATATTTTCAACGTTATTTCATTTCAACGTTATTCAACATTGTTTCTCTGCTGTTAATTCTCAGCTCTTAATTCCAAATCGAAACCGAAACGAGGAACGTACTTTCATCGATCAAGCCAAATCATATTTATATCTAGTAAATATCGGACACTTTGTCAAACCCGTAGAAACTCTTGGAACGTTGGTTGATAGCACATTAGCTTCTTGCCATTTATCTGAACGATTTCCCCGTGAAGATTCGCCGAGATTCTCTGCTCGCGTTAAAATTGCCTCTACGCAGAGTGAGATTTTTCAAGCGAAGAAAAATACCTCTGAAACTGTTCCACGGAATACGAAATTTTGCGAGAAAAGGTTCGCCCGTGTCCTTTTGTTGACGAAGGAAAGGAAGACATGGCTGTGAACTGGTTCTCGAAAGAAATTGTCTCAGAGTATTATAAATCGTGGATTCGTTTCAGAATTAAGCAAAAAATAATGGAGACCAAAGTCTGGACATGCAAATGAATGGAATACTTAATCGTTTCGGAGAAACAGCTTCGCGAGGAATAATTCATTCGAGATTCTGGAGCCTGGCAGTCTGCTGGCTCCGCAACGTCGATCGATAGAACCGGTCGATACACCTATTCGAAACGTTATTCCATTTAAAAGAAAAAAGAAAAAAGATTGATATTTCGTCGTCCACGCGTACACACTCTGCAACATCGATAAATAATTACCGCTTAAAAGCATCGCAAACATTATCGAAACGTTTCGCAGCTCAATTAACTGTTAGACGCACGCTTTCGATAATTACTTAAACATTCCAGTGTAGTTGATCAAAAATCGACCACTGAAACTTCACACAGAAAATTATTATTCATGAGACATTTAGAAAGTTACATACAGATCTGTGAAAAGATAGTCGTCAAGGGACTAAGTTTGATCGGAAAGAATCGATCCGACGAGTCGATGAACAGTAGAAATCCAAGATTACGCATTTTCGAGAAAAATTCGGATGTAAATGCGTAAAACTACTGCGCCAATGCGAAGAATAGCACGAAAAAGTACTCTATATATACATATACGATATATGATAATCCTTTGAATGTAACGAGAGGAAAAACGAAACGTGACAAAGTTAACGAAGTACATTACATTACATTAAGAACATCAAACGAACAACTGACGTTCTATGGAGAAATTTGTGAGAAAGAATTTTTCTGAGAAGACTGCTGTTCGCAGACAGGACGACGACTAATTCTTTGAACATCATGCCGAGTTTGCCTTGACCATCAGCTTTCGTCGAATAATTTTTATTTTAATTACGTTTGAAGCACGTTAACGAGTAGTATCTTTTACCACTGTATTATTTCCTTTAACTTCCTGACTGCAAGATTTGTATTGAGCTGCGGAACAGCACAGGTCTAATGGTTTTATTTGAATTATAAGAGATTTAAGAATAACGTGGAACCGCAGGTAGGCAGAGACGAACGTCCGCCTGAGTTGGCGTGATGATAAAAAAGAAAACTAACGCTATTCGTCCAAATGTCTCAAAACGTGATTTATACGAATACGCGTCGTTCTTTAACTCGTCGGAGATAATCACTGGGTTCGTAGGGGAGTCCTTTCAGAAATTTCAAACTTGTCTATCTTAACTTGCGGATGTATCAACTGGTAAGCGAATCAGTGGAGGCGTTGCTGATGCTACAATACGCAGACGTGAGCTGCAACGACAATTGTAGAAGTACGTTCTCCACGCGTATGTTCGTTAATTAGGCAGAAAAATTGATGGGAAAAATTCAGTCCGGTAGAAAAATGATAAGTTCCGCGAGTGAATGTCGCAGCGGACGCTACTTTCGGAGCGTTGAAAAAATTTGTCGTTTTAATAGCGACGTTTAGCCAGTCGAGAGCTGATATAAACATAACCCAAATCCTGACGTAACTCAGGTATAATCGAATCCTGGATCACACCTGACAGTGACATAATCCTTACCCGAGTCGGATTTAATAAAAACGTGACCAAAATCCTGATTTCACTAAAACGTAACCGAAACCTAACTGAAGTCTACAGCTTGTGCATAACTCAAATCTAATACAAACCTATCTCAGGCTTCTACTTCTCGGTCTAACTGCAGCCTGGATGAGATCTAACTTGAATCTCGGTCGACTATGAAAATACATCGATTACACGTGAAATTATTCTACGATCGAGACGAGGAGATCGCATTCTTAAAATTCATTACTTGAGAACATCACGATTTGTCCGAGTGCGTGTTAAATCACGTGTGCTGAATCGTAGACTCGCGAGAAGGACATTCCGATAATCTAACCATCTGTTGAACTTGAATGGTAAAAAGGCTTTTGTCGTTACTGCCGTAGAAAACATCGTTTTGTTTCTTATCTGTAATTGTAAGTGCAGGCATAAAGATAGCATTGGAGTTTCTAGCGCTTATTCAGTGATCATACATAGACACATAAACGTGTTCATAGCGAGTGGTGAACAATTGTTTATAACTCCTATATCGGTTCATAAAGCTGAGAGCTATAAACTGAACTAGACCTAGACCTAGACCTAGACCTCGCTCTTGAACCCAACGTAGACTTAGATCTAGACGTACGCGTAGATCCAATTCCTAGCCCTGTTCTCTCCATCTTGCCATTTCCGGCCCAATTTAATTTTTCCAGCGTTAAAAAATATCTCAAGTTTGAAGAAAATATGGGAACACTCTCATCGGTACGTATCCTTTCTCGTTTCAATTGCGTGATAAAACGTCGTTTTAAAACATTCCGAATCCTTTTCCTTCGCTAAGATGAAAGCCGGATTGAAAGATAAAAATCCGATGATCGCGTAGCATGGTTAAACCTGGCATCGACCTCAAGTCGAATGGAACCGAAATCTGACTGGCTTTGATCCTACCTTTCTAATACCCGTTTAACTGACATTTAATTCTTTATGACTGAAAATTGTCAGGATATTTGTTAATCTTCTGCCGATCTGTTAGACAAAAAGCTGCTCCCTCGATGGCCTTGAAACCAGTCACCCTGACCTATGCAACCGGTCCCCACCATGTAAACTGGTAGCGCGAACAATTACACGGTCCAAGCCATGAGACAGGTGAATATAAAGGCAGTCGCACGACCGTGCTAAGCTATTAGTCCGTCTGCTTCCGACGACCGGTTCTCGCCGGTAAATCGGCCAATTTTATCGTTCGATTGACCTATGTTCACGTGTTTAAGGCAACCACACGCATTTTGTCGATTTACGCAACGATTTTCCTCGTGCGACGCGGGAAAATCCGGATTCACTGCTGCCAGACGCGAATTAGCAATTGAAGAAGATGATGCTCGATAGAAATGCCAGGCAACTGACGTTGATCTTGACCGTGGTCTGCGTGGCCTCCGCCAACAATCTGTGGCCATCGTGCACCGGGAAAACTATGATGAGTAAGTGAATATAATTCAGATTTTATTAGTGGCAGTGAATTGGTAAAGATTTTATTGCATGCTATGTAAAATGGAATTATTGAGCGATGTGGAAATCAGAGTAATTGGAAATTGGGATACGGAAAGTCGGGGAAAATGAAACTTAGAAATTAAGGAAAGGGGCAATTGGAAATATTGATACGAGAAAATGGGAAATTGAAGCATATATAGTTACGTGACGTGCAGTTAAGGGTAATTGGAAATTGCGATATGGAAAGTCAAGGAAAATGAAGATTAGAAATTAAGGAAAGGGAGAATTGGAAACATTGATACGAGAAAATGGGAAATTGGAGCATATATAGTTACGTGACGTGGAATTAAGGGTAATTGGAAAATGGGATATGGAAAGTTAGGGAAAATGAGAATTAGAGATTAAGGAGTTGAGGAAATTGGAAACTCGATACGAGAAAATGTGAAATCGAAGAAATTGGGACATATATGATTAAGCAAAATGAAAATCAGAGCGATTGGAAATTAGGATATGTGAAATTAGGGAAATTGAAAATCAGGCTTTAAAAAAATGCAGGATTAGGAAATTAGAAAAGTTAGAACCTTATAGAAAATAAGATTAGGAAAATTATAAATTCGGCATGGAAGTAACAAAAGAAATTCGAAATTGGCGAGTTAACAAAACTAGAAATTTAGGACTAGAAAATTAGGGAAACTGTACATTAGGGAATAAAAAATTAAGAAAATTATTAAATACGAAAGATTAATACGAAATCAGAAGATGGAAAACTCTAAATCAATGAATGGTCCATTAAAGAAATTAGAAATTAGGAAACTTGCAGAGAAAAATTAAACAAATTGTAAATCAATTAAATTTCCTCAAATTAATTATATTAATATAACGATTTCTAATTAATTATGTAAGAGAAATCAGAAAAATACTAATATGAAAAATTCGAAATAAAAGAAGCAACGACTCTTTGATAGCTGAGAGCAAAGAGAATTAACATAAAAGAGCAGAAAATTCCAAAATCTTCTATAGAAAAGAATTGGCCGTTCTATCGTTAGAGAAAAAATCTGGAAAAATCAACGTCCCAGTGGTCACGAAATAATTTCTTGACTCTACGCTCGTTTAACCACGCAGGTTTGCGTAAGGGTCGAAGAATTCGCTCCGAAAAGCGGTGGCTCGATCTTTACACTTGCCTCTGTTTCACAGTTTCAACGCTTTGTCCCTGGCGCGTGGATTTCTAGTCCAGGTGATTCATCTCGTCGAGAAGCACGATTTGAATAATCGCCACGGAACCGTGTACCGTGATTTCCAGTTCGTCTATCGCTCTTCAGCAAGCGCGATAAGAACGTGACTAGGCATGAACAACTTTTAAGTATCTTTAAGTATCTCGCCTAGCTATAATTAAGTCATTTCAAGCTCTAGTCATGAATGCAACTGTTCGCTGCATTTTTACCGCTTCGTCTGAGTTTTCAATACGATGTTATTTTCGTCCAATTTATCTGCAATTTCTAATATATTTGGAGCGGAATGTTTGTTCCGTTTTTACGGCCAAACTGAAGCGTGTGATTTTTCCTTCGGTTGTATCGTTTTCAATCAACGTACACGTTCGTATCGTTCCTTTCCTTTTCATTGTGGCGACTTCATTATTCCATCGACGTAGAATTGCTTAATCTTCCGAGGAAGAGAAACGTACCAATTCGTTTTTGCAATCTTCCAAAGAAGGCAAGTTCTCGTCGTTGAAGTATTTTTGTAACGAGCGAAATAAGCGACGATCTGAGCGTGCGAGATCAGCAGAATATGCTGGATGGGGCAGAACACGCCATCCAAATTGCAGCAATTTTTGTCGTGCGACGATGGACACGTGGTGGTCTTGCGTTGCCTTGGTAAACCACGCTTGAACTCGTTTGAACAGATCAACAAAGAACAAGTACTTGGAAAAATCTTTCAAGAGTAATAATCGAAAAACGAAACTCTGTTGTTCAACTTAATACGATCGTCAATATAATTTCATTATATTTCTCTAATATAGTTTTGGTAATTTACTATACACAGTGACGGACGAAAGAAAATTTAAAATTGATACACTATGAATTTTGATAACTTTCACCGTACTAACAGTTTTTCGCTATATTGGCAGCGGTCATTGTAATAAAATATTTTTGCCTATAGCTCGGAAACTAAGGTCGAACGACGATAACGCGTATAGGGAAAAGTTATTCAGAATCGTGTCCCTGACCGTTTATTTCAAGGTCTTCGAAATTGGCGTGCAGTACAGTTTATTATTATTATTATATTATTACACATGTATTTAATTCAACGTTTGGACATTATCGTAGAGTGGCTGTATATCTCGCGAAATTAAACAACGACACGAAGCCGGTAAATTGTATTTACGTTGCATCGTTCTAATAACCATTTTGCTGGAAATGAGTAACTGTCCGCTGATTTATGGACAGAGTGTGTATATTTACGATATTGGACGGTTAAACGACCGAATTAATTTCCGATCGGTTCTGATAGATAACGATACTATTCGGCAAGAACCGATAGATCGTTTCTTCCACCTCTTTTTCCCTTTTTAACGTTTCTACTTTTTTCCCTCTCGCCGCGTAATTGTTCCGCACCTTGGGCATTTTAAATGTTCTCAAAGCAGGGATCCTCCAATTACCGCGGAAAAAGCAGCTTCCTTTGTTCCCGTGGCGCGCCTGACGCACCGCTCGGTCTCCGTTGAATAACAGTTTCCAGTCGGCAATTAGTCAAGTTCGTTCAACGATCGCGTATCTCGTTCCGCTCGTGAATATTCCCATTGAGAACGAGCATCGGGAAACTGTGCACCGAATTCGAAATTTCGCGGAAATTCGCCGTGCTCTTTTCCTTCCCCTGTCCTCGTTTCCAACGACTCGTTTCCGGTCCGGTCGCGACGCTGTCCCACGGCCTCTATTGTTTCGATTAAAAACCTGCAATATGAGGACGATTTTATTTGCTAAGAGAAATTCGATAGGAAATAGGCAAAGGAGAGAAAGCGAAGAGAAGAATATTATTTCGCTCATAGGAATATTTATCTAGAGGAAAGAGAAAGAAGGGGTGTCAAAAAGTGGCAAATTGAGAAAAACTTTGGTTGGTAAGAAACAGCTCGAGAGAAGTACACGAAATAGCGAAGAAACGAAGGTTATATTTGTCATAGGGATATTTATTTATCAAGGGAAACAAGAAGGATGGTGGAAAAGTAGCAAATTTGTCCGCTCTCGGCTACATCCAAATTTCTAAGTTAAAAGCACATCGCTCTGTAGTTCTTGAGGTAGAAAAGTACGATCGCTTATGGCAAATGCGATGAGGAGGCTGTAAAAAAAGTAGATAATATCAACGATGCCCCGAAGTACATTCGACATATTCTATCTCGAAGTTAGAAGTAAGTTATGGTATGATTTAAAAGAGATTTCATGGGACTTTTGCATCGTAATGCCTTACCTTAATGTGTCGCGTTTTATTCTCATCAATTAACAATTTGCGCGATATATTTTTACGCGCTATGTAAAAATTCACTTCTCTGTGCAAAATAACGTTTGAATTCTTGCATTTCATCCATTCGCTTCGAATTTATGATGTTACGATGTTTAAAGTCGGAGAGTTCCCAAAAGACAATTTCATCTTCGTTTCTTACAATCTTCTCGTCGCATTTCCCGTGAATGATTGTATTTTTATGATACCTTAGAACCTGTAGAATTTTTATTAGAATTTTGGTGCCTGAGGGGCTACAAATTTGCCATTTTTTTTATCATCCTCCTTTAGCAAAATATTAAAGTTAACGTGAAACGTGATGCGAGAAAGTTCTGTGAAACAGAAAAGGGAAATTCGGGGCTAAAATATTTTGTGTAAAGGAAAAAGGGAATTCAGGTTTAAAAAGAATTGCTCTTCTAATAACGAAGATTTAAAATTGGAGGGGAAAAAGGCAACAAGGTTGCGGAGAGAATCGGTATTGCAAGAGCAATTATCGACTGAGACGGTCGAGTGATCGGGCAGGCCTTCCCTCGAAGGAATGGAAATAACTGGGAAACTTTGAATGGAGGCCAGCAGCCAGGGACTATTTATTTAACAAGCTGGCAAGTCCATTCCCACGAAATCCATTTAACCGGGCGCTACGACAAGAGAATGGAGTTAGCAGGTGTCGGTCGAATCGTTACGTACCAGCCAAGCCCTGCTCATTTCCGCTGCAAAAAGAAACCAACCCGCGCCCAGTGCTGCCAACTGATCCGCCGTCGCGCCAGATCGTTTTTTATTTCCACCGATTTTACGTAATAATACTCGAGCCTCGTCGTTTCTATAGCTCTAATCGTACGACGTGGGCATTCTAATTAAATTTCAATCAACTATCAAATAGAACGGTGAAGGAAATAAATTGTTAGCGACAAAGCGAAACGATAGTGACTTTCGGAATTATGAAACAATCAGTCGTTTATACGGATTAACAAAACATTTTTCCGTCAGACACGAAGGCTTTTTCTTTCTACCTCGATTATTCTCGTCCTTCGAGTTTCGTTAACTCGCGTATCTATAACTTCTATTTACCTTACCTATAAAGAATATCATCGACTTTTTATCAGACAAGCTTCGCTACTTCCCTATAGCGGAAAAACTTTCCAGCGCAAAGCGTTAATAATTTCACGAACTAAAAATGCATCGAAAATTTCGATACTCGGAGATTCCGTACGTTGGAAAACTTCGATATTCCAAAATCACAGACAGCACACGCGCTTGCTCGAATGGAAGATAAAGAGCACGACAGGTGCCCGCACTTAAAAATTCTCATTACGTGCCGTTTTGTACGGGGATTTCGTTCAATTCTCCAACCGTGCTACAGCGAATCCGCGTCGCAGGAGTAGCTTTTTGTACGGCGGATAGGTGTATTTCAAAAAAGAGAAGTGAAAAGGGGGGGGGGAACGAATTGAAACGTTAGAGAAAATTCATGTAAAGTTCCGTTGCTTTTATCGCCGGTTGTATCGAACAAATTCGCCGTAATTAAACAGACAAGGGAAAGATAACAGTGGAAAAAGAAGGACAGAGGAAGCAAGGTAACTTTATTGCTCCGGTTTTCGTCCAGCTGTGCGCCGACCCTAGCTTCATGAATAATTCAGCTCGTACATTATTTACGGGGAGAAAATTGGAATCTATTACATTTCGATAGGACGGCGAACATCGATTCGACGGTTAAAAATACCGTATTCAGCCGTGCGAGTAGCCACGAGATTCGATTACATTCGCGAATTAAAGCAGTTGCCAGTTAATTACGGGAAATCCGTAAATTTGTGGGCGCGCGCGTGCGATAAACGCCAAGATGCTTCGCGAATTGTTATTCAAAACGAACGACTCGTGCTGAACTCTCGTTTCACGCATCACCGGTCGATTACGATATTTCGGATTTTGCGAATTTCTCATTCCGCCTACGAATATTTTCATTTCAAATTCCAATACGCGAAATAGCGAAACGCTACATTTACGATCGACCCATTCGGTGCCGAGTGCTGCTATAGTTTAATAGCTATAGCGTCAATGAAAATTCCAAGCTTTATGCAAAGATACGCAGAACGCACCGAACATGCGAAGATATGCAGGATGGCGCGTAATTCGTGGTACAAATGAGGAATAGGACGAAACTCGATAATAGGAAAATTGCGTAGCAGCCGTAGCTTTTGGAGAAATCGAGTTTGAAAATTTGTAAAGTATGCGTAAAGTTGTTCGATTCCTAGTTAGAAAGGAGATTATTCAGATCGATAGAAGGTTATGTGGAATATAATTTTTTTCATCTGGAGCTTCATTTTCGAGAAAATCGAATTTGAAAATTTGTAATAATATGTTGTAACATGTTATAATGTATAATAAATTTCTAATAGGCGAGTATCGGGCTAATTCTTGATTAAAATATATTCAAATCTGTATCTGCCTATTTTTCCCTCTCTCGATTCTTTCCCCTTAAACAATGAAATGTTATACTTCGTTCTCAACTTATTTTCCAATGTAACATAACCTCCTGTCGACTGTCTATTCCTGTGCAGCCGGCTATTGATCAAATTCGCGAATACTTCACAAGTACTTCACAAATTTTCCAACTGGATTTTCCCAAAAAACGACACCTCCTATGCAATTTTGTTATTCTCGATTTTCGCCTTATTTTAGGCCATGGATCTTTGGTACTCTTTGCCATGTTTAATAGATAAAGCAAATTTTTTATCCAGATTCTACTTTCTAAATTATATTTTAAAAGATACAAATTTACATGAATATCTATTCAACGCTAGATATAATTTTTGAATAACCTGATATTAATCAGTACCACGAGAAAGTAAGGCGAGAAAGTAAGGCGAGAAAGTGACTAAAACTTGTCCAGAGCTGCAAGAAGGAAATTCGATTGCCGATTCGCGTCCCAACGGGATAGAAATTTGCATTCCTCGTCTTCGTAGAGGAGCTAAAAGTTATTAAGCGAAAGAATACGGTGGCAGGAAAGTTGTCTGTCGAAAGACAGAGGGAACGTCGTTAAAACAGATTCCTGGAAAGTTTTCCGGCACGTTGGCCAATCCAGCTGGCCAAGAAAATGGACGAAGGACTGAAGAACGAGCGGAAAAAAGGAGAATTTCAACAAGACGATAGAATCCCTTACATTAACGTTACGTTTGAATAACACAATTTGCACAACACGTTTGAAACATCCTGTACGTGTTAAAAAGAGCGCTAAAACGATCGATCGAAGCGTTGAAAGTTCGAGTTCTTAATTAGAATCTACCAGAGAATGTTCATATTATCGTTTGAACGTTGCTTTGAATCGTTCTGGGCAACCTCTAACTACTCTCCGAAGATTCTATTCGCGTTAGACCATCTGTAGAGTGCCCCAAAGGCTAGGAGAAGTTGCCAGTCTTAGCTAATGTTCAGAACAATCGAGTTCGTAATTCAGTTAATACCTGTTGCTACAGGAAAATACAAAAATGGGAACTGCGGAGCAAATTATAAGTTTCCGATTCTTCTCTATCTCTGCTGTACGACTTCAAACTTACGTACATACATATATCGAACCTTTCGTTTACCCTGAATATTCTTAGATCATTTCGTTTCGTTTGAACCGTTGACAGGCTGAAATGTTTAACATGACTTTTTGAAATTTTCGAAATTTTAGTGTCAGACCGCTTGATTGCCGCTTATTTTATTTAGTTTCATCGATTTTCTCTACTTTTACTTTCGCGAAGTTGGCCAGTTTGCAGATAAAAGGGTCATTTAACAAAAATCAATACTGCAACCACCGGTAAAATATTATTATGTTAAATGAAAGTAGAGCCGAAGATTTTTCCAATTTTCCTTTTCTATATGAACAAACGTACAACGGAAACCAGTTACAAGTTCTTTAGAAATATTTTGTCACTATTTTGCGGTGATATGTAGATTGGTGGGTACAGTGGATTTGCCTGATTGTCTATGGATTTATTTATAGGATCCACAGATTTATCCTGCGAGGAGAAACAGACCATCTTAGACGAGCATAATCGCTTGAGGCAACTAGTGGCTCTGGGCCAGATCAATGGACAGCCCAGTGCTGCCAATATGAGAGAAATGGTAAGAAATAACGCCTATTCAAAGTTCCCGCCTTTTTATCTTCACGCGAAGAATTACTATCTGTACATAATCTACGATATATAGACCGTAGATTTTTATTCATTTATGAGAACTTTAATGTAAAAATGCACAGAATACGCGTAATATATTAAAATATATAAAATATCCAAAGTATAGTACCTCTTGCGATGTTTGGCAAGTGAAACAAATCGGTGCTCGGATCCTACTTTTACAGTTACGTTCGTAAAGATACGAATTTGCATAAATATCCGTTGCCCAATAATCAATTACTGTAACTGCCTTTCTGGACGATTCTTACGAGAGTTCGATTTGGAAACTTGTTACTAGGAGATAGGGATTTTTTTTCAGATCTGGGACGACGAATTGGCAGCCATGGCGCAGAGGTGGACGAATCGGTGCGCTGAGATCCACGACGATCTCAGGAATGTTCGTGAGTAGATCTACAGCTATTTGTAACCGCTTTAATCAGCAGGACGCTACTTTTGCGTCACCCTGTAGATCAACGCTGTGCTGTCCAGCGTTTGCATGAAAAGAGCGTCGGCATGAGACAAGTCACGTGATCACAATTGATCAACAGCACTCTTAACAATTCGAAGAACCCGATAGAGCTATAATAGAGATCCCTTTATACGAATTCCATTTATCAAAAACAAATTTTAATTAGCGACCGTTTGATCGAATTCCAACCGATTGAATCCGCTTATTTGAACATGAACTCTTGATTTATTTGGACGAGAAATGGCAAGCAGTATTTTCTTGTTATATAAAAGTCATAAAATCTTCTAAGATCATAGGTCAAAAAGTCTTAGAACAGTCACTGTAACATTTGCTTTAAAATTGGAAAAGATTAAAGTTCAACCTAATACTTGACTCGATAGAAAACTAAGGTTTTATTAAAATATCCTCAGGCTTTTAAGCTTTTAAGGAACATACATGCAAACACACATTGTGTATGTTCTTGCGTATTTCGATTCGGCTAATTTTCACGGTCCATGGATGGGCCCCTTTATAAATTTTAGTCCTTTCGTGAATCTTCTTCGTAACAGAAATTCAGAGAAAAATCGGGAGATCCAATTTCCTTCCCCTTTCACGGCATTACTGACGTGGTCTGAACAGCGATGATCCACGCAACGTAGAACAATCGATAAATTAGTGAAACAAGAAATCAGCCGACAGAGAGTACGATCCTCTATCGGTCCACAGTGAAACAGACTATCGATCATGATTAACGACGATCGATCTGCAGGCAGGTTCTCCGTGGGACAAAATATGGCTCGAGCATGGACAACGAGGCCCCCGGGACCGTACGACGACCAGCCAAACTGGCGCCAGATGATCAACGGCTGGTTCGACGAGGTACATCACTATCAAACAGGCTATAGCGATGCCACCGGTCATTACACTCAGGTTGGTTGTCTTCGCTGCTCTTAGATGTACTATCCTTGAAACCATTGTAGAAGGTGGCTATACTGTGATTTTACCGACCAAAAGTGAGTCCCTGGAAACTATGGGAGGCCGCTATAGCTTACTATAGCTATGGTACGTTAAATGGAAATGAAATGTTAGAGAGAATCTAACGTCAACGGAGAGAGTTTCTAAGATATTTTAAGTCGCCGATGGGTCGATTGTAATGGAAGATGCCTTGGAATATTAGAATTTTCCATCCACAACTAGATGTCATTAACTTGAGTTTCTCAAGCTCTAGCATTGCTCAAAAGATCGTGAAAAAATCAGGATAACCTAATGATGATTTTCTAAAAATTCTAAACTTTATTCAAACCACAAATCTTTAAGTTCAAAATGGGACAATTATTAGGTCGAAGACACGAAAGCACCTGTAGCACCAGTAACGCACTATTCTAATCTAATTCGCAAATTAAATGAACATAAAACAAAATAAATAAATGAATAAAACGTGATCACACAAAGATGAAAGAAAAGCTTGTCTGGCATAATAATTCAAAAAATTGAAAGAACCTGTAGCACCAGTGAAGTACTATTCTAATCCAACTTACCGACAACAAAATAAATAAATTAATCTAATTGTAGTATAATAGTAAGTATAATATTCCATCTGTAGTGTAATAATCCATTTGTATTCCAATTGTAGTATAACAAATATTAATTGTAGCATAATATTCCAAAAAATGAAAGAATCTGTAACACAAGTGAGGTACTACTCTAATCTAACTCACAGACAACAAAGTAAATAAATGAACCAATAAAATGTGATCACGCAAAGATGAAACAAAAGCTTGTCTGGCATAATAATTTAAAAAATTGAAAGAACCTGTAGCGTCAGCAAGGTAACAGGAAGCATCGAGGGAAAGCATTCGAGAAATTTGTGAAAGAGATTCTAGAAGACCTTAGATCTTAGACAAGAAATCTCGAGTATGCGAAGGGATGAAGCAGGTTTTAAATTACTTGCAGCTCGTCTGGGGTGACACATATCTGGTGGGCTGTGGCTACTCCTTCTATTACGATCCTGCCCGGGGCTACACGAAGAACTACGTCTGTAACTATGGGCCCAGGTAAGAATTCCATTTCCCCTATTTCCTTTCCCCATTCGCTTTCCTCATTCGATATTCGAGCGCAGATAAATCGCAAGTTTTCAACTCTTTCGAAATTGGAGATCTGACTCGACCTACTCTCGCCGCTTCAATCGTTATCAATCAATAACAAAGCCAATCCTTCTCCAATATTCGATTTTTTATGTAACGATGTATTCCGATGGTAGAAGCAAGAATTACGACAGATGGAAGCAGTATCATAAAAAACAATCTACGTCCTGATTTATTGTCGAGTAAAAATTGACTGGTCCTATTAAAAAAACAAGCTTTGTCGAAGCTGGTTCTCGTTAAAATCTAGCTTGTCCGGTGAATATTTTCAGCAGGACTGTCTTTGTATGTATTTCAATGGTCACAAGTATTATTTCATTAACTTCATACTTAGATCAGTTATGATGACAAACGAATACTACTTTATGTAATTATTTTTAAATAGAATATCCAGCACTATATATTACACGTACATTTTTATACGTTATATATGGAGCACTATTTTACGAAAAATAGCAATAAATTGACTTTTACAAGCAATGATTCTCAGCCAGCCATATTAAGATGATTTAATCTGATAACAGAGATGAAGGAGAAGAGTATTAATAATTTTTTAGATAAAAATATTAAAACTATTAAAGAATATTAAATCTAATTGATTAAATAGATCCAGTGCAAAAAAGGGCTGTTCGCTATAGCAGTTTCTTTTTCAAGAAATAGCGCTCATAGGAATTGTATAATAAATACACAAATATTTGTTTAGATAAAAATTGGAATCTATCGATGGAAAATTATTTATTTCCCTCTGATGGAAAGAGACATCCATTGACAGGGATCGTATTCGTCATGGGTTAATTTTTAACTCATAATTGAGCGTGTGAGGAACGAATGAAAATCGGGGTTGGTCCCGATATTCCTCGTGGAAAAAGTCGGAGGCTTCCAAACGAAACGCGACGCGCATTCAATCCTACCATAAATTTCCTTGCTTCTCGAGTATTTCCTGTCGATCGGCAGCTTATTACTGTCAACAAATTGAACACGCCTGTACCGCCTTTTTCCACAGTGGAAAGGCCTCCTCGAATCCGCAATTTTCCCGAATCCGTGGTTCGATTGAATTTGTAGAAAAAACCTTTAATACATTCCTGAAATGCTTCAGATTTCCTCGGTCGACGTATGCGCAGGTCTTTTCAGTCTTCTGATTTTTTCTTTTTCTAAGAATTCAATAGAAAAGAAAAAAATGAGAGGAGTAGAGATAATTAAAACTGTATGATAATCGATGGAAATAAGGACGAAACGGTTATCGATTGCTTACTGTACAAATATCCACCTTTAGCATTATCGAGAAAAGCGAATAAGCAAGTAAAATAATAAACAAACGTGTTAATGAATTCGATTATGTAACGTTGCTTGCAAATTGTACATTGATCCCTTTTAGGAAAAAGTGACAAAGTGGATCACTGTTCTTCAGTGTGTATCTCTATAGTACACTATACGCTATAGTACACTAAATACAACAAACAGAAATATTATATTTGACAACTCCTATCAAGTAGATATAAATGTGATGTTTTATACAGCGTAAAGAGACAGTGAAGAGGAGAATTTGTTGCATACAGAAACAGGAAATTTGAGAAAAGGTGGGCATAGAATATTTGTACAGCAAGCCATCGATATCTGAATATTCCTTCTCAAAGCGCAAGACTTGCACTTCTGTGCCTTCGACTTCGATAACTTATGGAAAACTATCTTCTTCGGCTCGTATCCATATAACGGCTCTTTCCAACTAATGACTGTAATAAATCTCACGACCCTAATGATTCTCCCTAAGTCTCCGTAGCTGTAACTTTCTATAATTCTCCGTAGGTCTGCATAGTACTCTGTAAACAATTTATGAGAATTTGAAGAAGCTTCAGGCGATGAGTGATATGCGTTTTTTTCTTGTAACGTTTTATTTTACATTGCAGCGGGAACGTGATCGGCTTTGAACCGTATCAATCGGGCCAGCCTGCCTGTGGCAATTACGGGATGCTTTATTCAAATCGATACGCGGGCCTTTGTTGTGAGTTTCACGTAATAATTACTGTCCAGTTATCGCGATTAATTTCAGAACGAAAGGAACGACTATTTTTAACGATAATTAATTTAACGTTAATCTTGCAAAGCTCTTAGTCACAGTGAAACTATGTAGTTGTGTACTGTGTGCACGCTTACGCGTGTTATATTTCTACGGACATATTTAAATAAGAATTTAATTTCTCTACTGAATATTATGATAAGCACCGCGTTGGATATTTCATATATTTTTGCACGTTACGCGCATTACGTGGATTTTTGCATCGTTGAATTTCCCAGAAATGCATGAACATTCGCGGTCTGTTAATACCCAGCGACTTTAAAGCCACGTAGTAATGCCAATCCTTGCATGAAGAAAGCTGCGTGAATACGTCGGAGATGTTTGCCTTTGCTGAAACGAAAAATTTCTAATTATCAGATTAAATATAATTATCCTCTTGCGACGCGAAGAAACATAAATTGAGATAAACGAAGTTAGATAAAAGATCAAATTAACACCGAATTGAGTAAAAGTGATTACAATTTGTCGATCAAAGAACCCGTGAAATATTAGGTCGTCCGAAAAGTTTCTTTAAATAAAATAATAGATAAATAATATATAGTAGATAATAATAGATAATAAAATAATAAATAATAGATGCATAACATTTGTTGTTTTACATTATTCTATCGAACTTATTGAATTAACGTATCGAATGTACGATCCAATTTGTTCCATTGGAAACACGAGACTATTGTAGACAACTAGACAGGCTGCAGTCTCTCGTTGCGATAAAACAAAAAGGATCGCGCGTAATTCGATAAAATAATATAAAACGAAAAACATTGCGCATCTATTGTTTCCTCGTGAAACGAAAGAAACTTTCGGTACAGCCTATAACATCCATCGCGAACAATATTAATATATTCGAGACATAGAAATCTCTCATGTTCGATATAATGAATGATAAATACGTGAAAAATCTTTGCAAACGATTCACCGCGATAATTAGAAAAATGTTATCCCTCTTTTAGATTTAGTATTTCTCCAATGAATTTCTATTATCCTGTTTTCAGCTGCGGAACACTACTACTATCTGGGAGCACTGTGCAGTTATGGTTAACGATTTTCCTATCCAGACGCAGAAACAGACGAGTGATTGAATTGGTTTTTCAAGGACCACGCGTCGTCAAAGCCGATCGATAGATCGTTCTATCCGATTTGCTTCATTATTCTAGTCTCTGAAAGATAGTCCGTGATTGCAAAGACCAAAACTGTAGAAAAGCTATTAGAATAATAAGTGCTTGCCAATCGTCCCGTGCGGTTTACTCGACGATTACGCGAGTTTGCGTTAACCCGTTAAGGTGAAATTCGATCATCTCGCTGGCAGATCTCTTCGATTGCGCGAAGCAAAATTAAACGAGGATCCATATTTGAAATATGCGAAAACCAACCGATTTCGTGTTTCACTGCAATGTAATAACGATTATTACGAATCACGCGTAACGCAACTTTGCGAAGTGGCGAAATATGTAACATCAGTACGCAACGTTCAGGCAGGCTAATAGGATTTTGTAAATATTAATATCTCGTGGCCTCGATTCGACATTAAAAAACGTGAAAGATTAAATTGCTGAAATTCGTAATCTTGTAAATGTTGAGAGTTTCGCAATAGAATTACTCGCGGAGCTTAAAACATGTATGGAAAGAGTTAAAAATAAAATGATTGTAGAAGAATGTTGGAAGGAAAAGAAGTTCGATCATTGATTTTAATTACGATCCTTCTAAATGAATAATATCTGCCTGTTGGTATTCTTCTTGTCCTTTGTATTGACGTTGTACGACCATGATAACATGTTTTTTTTTTTTTGTAAAAACAAATTAAAAATCACTATCCTAATCCATGTTGAACAACCTGCTATGAAAGAACGATAAAAGGAATAGAAAGATGGTAGATTTTTAAAGTCAGTCAAACAATAGTCGGTCCTTTCACCAACGCGACGATTATGTTTCAATTATGAAATTAATAGTAGAATCATTTTTGGAATTTAAAATATATATGAAAAAAATTGTAAAAGAGTATTGAAAAAAAGGGAACTCGATCGTCGATGTAAATTGCAGTAAAACTTTGTATTTTTTATCATTTTTTTTTTTTTTTATCAACCATTTAAACCATTAATATTTGTATTTTTCGTCGTTAATCCGCTCTTTTGCATTTTCCACGAAATTATTTTTTCGATCCTTTGATCTATGACCTTTTTCAACGCCAATACTCTGTGAACACGACAGAAATATTTCGATTATAAATAAATTAAGAACCATCCTAAAGCACGTTCAACGCCGTGCTTCGAGGGAATAATAACACGGATAGAAAAATGGGTACGATGGTAAAAGCGAAGATGAAACGTGTGCTAGTCTTAGAAACCAGCCAGTCCTTCCACCAAAGCAACCTCGATTACGTTCCAATTTTTCGCTTTCCGTTTCCTACCCATTTTAGCGAAGTGTAATCTTCGCGATAGGATTTGAACATCTTCGAAATGAAACATTTTACGCGAACGAGAGTTGTGCGCCATTCTAGCAAGTTTCTTCTCATTTGATAGCTGCACTTCCTATGCATTTTGCATCGCGGCCGTTACGTGACTGCAACTGCAAACGCCGGTTATAAATATTTACGCGGCCAGAAAGATACGGCGCACGGTTTTTTTCACAAGCCGTGCACGGCAATCGTTCTCTTTTCCAAGCTGTCTCAATTAATTCAATTCGTTTCGAGCCGTTTAATTGTCGGTATAACATGGAAAAACGCGAGCCGGTTTCCTCTAGCTACAAAATAAAATTCCAATTTAAAAAGCTGCCTCTGTAAATTTCATAGCAGCTGCGGTTGAAGCGAAACGCAACAAACAATTGAATCGATGAGTCGAAGAAGAATACTCGCCTGAAAACCACATATTGAGATATTTCGAAGAATATCTTTGGTTCCTTCCTTTTTCTATGTGTGCATGTGTGTTTGTGCGTGTGTATTATCAATGCCATTGATTTTATAGCGCTGTTCCAATTTAAACACGGCCGTGCTGAACGAGATAAACGTCCATAAATCTGCCTACCTGTGCTTGAACATCGTTCGTCGGTCTTTTATAATTAAAACGAATTTAATAATTGGACTTGCACCGTTTCTCGACTCAACAGAATTTTTAATCAACAAACGAAACAAATTAATACAGCGGCAAAAGGTAGTAGTTAACGTTGTTAACGTTGAACGTAATTAAAATAAAAACGATTTGATGCAAGTTGATTATCGAAGTAAATTCTGCTTGATGTATGAAAAAGTTAGTCGTCTTGTTGACGAGTCTGATTAGTAGTCTTGCGAAAATAAACCTCATGGAATGCCGATGCTCCGCTTCAGATGTACTTCATCAACTTGGTCACATTTTCTATGGTATTTCTGCTCTCATTAAACCGAAGAGACTGTTTCAATCGCAGACGTTTGTATTTGCAACCTGAAAAAATGACTAATTTAGTATTTGTATCGTTTTTCAACTCGCTGCTTCGATTTCGCTATCTTCGCTCGTCTAATTGCAGAGGATTTAACTTAGCTGGCGCGATCTGTTCTGACGAAATATATTACCGCTATTTTTCTTCTGGAAACAATTTTCGAAGTTTCGAGCGAAAATAAAACGGATTATAGAGAGAGAAAAGGCAAACAAATTTGCATCGTGCTCGGACAGGAAGACCGGTGACACGCGAATACAAACACGCGGAATATCGTATATATCGCGTATGGAATTATCGTTTAATAAAACACAACGGTGAGATAAAGTGGCGGATTATACAGACGCAAAAATCGCGCAATAAAGTTTCATTCCCTTATTCGGGCACAGCGAAATCCCGGATATCCGAGCGGCGGGCTTTCCTTTGCAATTCTTTTCGATTTATTGTTAGCCGCCTGCGGCCCGCCGTACTGTTCTATCCAATCTGAAAAAATAGTTCCTGATTCGCCAAATCTAGCCTCGATTCTCTGCTATTTACATGTGCAGGAAACATGTATACTTGATCATTCTTGTCTAAATAAGTTAGACCTAAGAATAGGAACGTAATATCCGAACTTGATGTATTGCCTATGTATGTAACATGAAAAAAGTATACTTTATAATCGCGGTACGTGTGAGATCCTTGTACAAATGTCGCCCATGTGCTATTGTTAGCCCATGTTCGGATTGAGTAGCACTGTGCGCCCCGCTGCTTAGGCTAACCCCCGTTGGTTTGTGTAAGGAGGGTTGCTCGCGCGCAGGCGTATTTTGGCCGATCATCAATCGTCGATCATTAAAAAGCAAAGCCGAAAACGCAATTTTTTTATTCCTGATTTTCGTCTCATTTCGGCTTCAAGAATCACCCCTTAGATTTCCTAACACCCATAGACGAACACCCTGTATAGATCAGCTAAAAAGTATGGGCTAGTCGAAGTCCTCTGCTTCCATTATTTCCTCGTTCCAAAGAAGCATTAATAGATAATAATTTAGCCTCTGGGCGACCGTGATGGATTTGTCTTAACCCACTGTGATATTTTCCAAAGCTGTGTATGTAAAAATCATTATTGTTTATTTCAAGTATTTGTGCAGAATAAATACTGTTCATTATATATCTTCTAAGTTACTCGTATTTGTGATTTATTGAAAAATAATGTAGAAACGTATTGATTTCTATTGCTATACATTTCTTCACAAATGCCATTATTAGAATTGAAAATATCGGATTATGTCAGCAGAAAAGTTGTTATTTTTCAAGCAAAAACAAATAACAAAGGAAGAATCCTAAAGAGCTAAAACGGGAGTAAAAATGTCTTACGCCCTACAGTTGTCTGTTAACTGATCAACAATACACCAGGTTACATCAACTAAATTGTGGTTAATAGCCATCGTTTAACACTAATCTTACCAAGCCCGCTCAAATGACCGGTTTCAAAATTTATTTATATATATTATATATATATTGTTATTTCTTTTATTAGTCTATCTTTATGTAAATTCTTATATTATCTGATTAGTCAATTTCTAAATTTTTGTTAATATAAGAATCTACATAAAGTTGGACGAACAAAAGAAATAACAATGAATGTACAATTTCAAATTAAATTTTGAACCGATCATTGGATCCAGCCTGGTAATCGAAAAGGAACTTTCTGTTAAACCCAATAAAACATAAGTTGTAGTTTCTCCGTTTCAAAGCTACTTTAACCATGACGACGTTCGTGTCAACGGCAAGATCTCCAGGAACTTCAACGTCACGTCTAATGGCATAATTCCGAAAACGCATAGAACAGAAGCCCATATGGAAGCTTAACAAAACATCTTCGTGACTATCGTGTTGTGTTTGAGTTACAGTTGTTACCACGCAAACTACTGCAATAACAGTTGGTATTCTGCAGGACAATGGCCCTGGGCATCGCTCTTCAACATGAAAGCCAAACACTGTCCAGTTGTGAAATACGGTCGATCAGGAGTCGAAGTTGTAATCCTACAAGAGGATCAGCGTTAATTGAGCGACATGGAAAAGTTGCAGGTAAATGGTCCGTGGAAAATGGTACGCACGAACGAAGCAGCAGAACCTTCTCTTCTCGCCCGTTTATGGTCAACGTTATATTCGTGAACTTTGTTAAAAAGGAAAAAACTTATTAACAGACCTATTAACGATAAGACGATTGCGCAATTGAGAGGAAGTTGACTCAGCTTTCGGCCGGAATGAGAAACGTAAATGACAAGATAACGCTGGAACCAGTTCGACAGGGTCTGTTATAGCCCAGAGAATTTATTGCCACTAGTACGTACAGTGGCTGGCAAAAGTATTCGTGCGCCAACCATAGGAAACTTTTATGCGTATATCGTGCGTGTTATATAAAACGTCTTGAAATTTCATTAGCATTATAATCAAACGCCACTGTCAAGATTCCATTGGCAAAGTTTGAACCCTACCTGAAAATATATACAAAGTTACAAGGTACTTAGTGCATGCTTATATTCAGTAAAAAAATGAATACACGATATGAACAGTAATCTTGGGCGTATAATATTATTAAATATGATATCATCGAATACCGAGATTTAGGATTTAAACGCTTCTGTCGTCTCTGCCAAATGTACAGGATGTTTGGCTACAGGTGTCAGGAAATTTAAGAGGTGATTCTTGAAACTGGAATAATTTGCTTTTAGTTATTAACAATTAAGAATCAGCAAACAAAAGATGTATATCTGTACCAAATATCTTGCAAGTTTTCTATACGTTTTCAGAATCATTTCAAGTCTTACCAATATCGTTATAATGGCTGGCTGTGGTTGCGGCGTTACTGAAATTTCAAAATGCATCGTATAGCACACTTAATATGTTCGTAAAAGTAGCGTCGATAAATATACGAATACTTTCGTGAGCCACTGTATCTCTTCGATATGCTGGCGACCAACATACTGCGTCTTTGAAACTTGAATTTTCGATCGCTTTTAGTCTAAACGTATGCTAATTAGTCAAATGGATGCGCGTTCGTTGATTCAGAGAAGTTTACAGAACTGCACCTGGGGAGATTCTCCGTCTCTATCCTCGACGAATATTCAAATCAGCCATAAACCAGTCGTGTACACGACGTGAATATACGTGGCATTTAAATTTTAATTCGACGCCAATTTGGTGCCCGGGAGCAGCAGTTAGCGAAAAGGCGAGGAACAGGATCGTTGACGATTACCTTTTTTCTCTGATCCAAATAAGTGGCACGGATGTTTCATAGGATTAATGTAGCGGTGAACAAAAGAAAGTTTATAAACAAAGAAATATGAAAAGACATCATAATTTTACAAAATGGCTTTATATTTAATAAGAGCAATAAATAGATTTGGATTTAATGGGAGTTTAATGGAAAATATTTACTAAGAGAGAGAATAAATATAATATACACCACAAACTGGATGATTATTAATTATACAGTAATACATTTTTAGTACAGAAGTTACAATTCATAGCGTATCGATTTATTAACTTTCTTTCATCGACTACCATAATGACAAAAGATTCGGTTAACGATACAATGGCGATAATTAAATGAAAAACTTACGATATCGTTCTGCAAGAAAGCGGGGAAAGGCGGATCTTTCTGTTGCATAACAAAGATAACCTAACCCCAAATCAAATTTTCACGCAAAAGATTGTCTGTTCTAAAAAGGAATAAAGAAACTTTTATCAAGCGCGAAAATTAATTCCGAGTGTTTCTTAAACAGAACTCAAGTCTTATTTATGGATAAATAAAAACTTAATCATCGATATAATGTTGTATAATGTTACATTACTTGCCTAAGTTATGTGAAATTACGTAAATGTAGACGACGTTTTTTCTAAATTGCTATATAAAATAAAAAAAAGAGGATATTTATATCTAAAATATTTAAAAATCGCCCGCCCATTTTCTAGTAATTATTTTTGGCTTAAATGTTTATCCGTTTCGTGTCAGTTTTAACGAAATGTCATCTGCATTTACGTAAATCCACCGTGTATCGAATAATAGAAATTATGTTAATGATTTGAAGCTTACGTCACAGCGAAATTTGAATACTCCTTGAAAAGGCAGCGAATTAATTTACAAGCCAAATAATTATCAGAGTCGAGCAATACTAAAAAGTTATCGAATTAATGTACTAACATAACGTATGGTTTCTTCAGTCTCTCGTAATCAACTATTATTAATAGAGAAGAAAATGGATGGATTAAACCCGATCAGAAATTCAATCTCTCCCACGATACAATCGAAACCTCGATAACAGTATCGTAAACTCGAGTGTCGTTTAATCGATTCGCGATTGACGCGCTCCTACCTCGAGGATCAAATTTCCCTATAAACGTCTGTCTGCTAGTGACACGCGTATATTCGACGAATTGGGTCGAATTCGAGTCGAGAAACGACATCACAGGATCGAGAATCGAATTAATTAAGACGCCTCGAGTGGTTTCCACTTTCGTGGTTTTCATTCTCCGATGACATTAAAAACTCAAGGATTCCTTAAGAAAACTAGGTCTCGAAAAGAATTCTTCAGAAAGAAACTCGATTTTAACCTTACATGATTAAATTTCATCGTGTTTCAGTTAAATATCTTCAAGACGTAACACGTTTGCTGCTACGGTGGTGATCGGTAACCCACGTTACTAAATATTTTAGCATGATTCAAGTATTATAGATTTCATAAGCTAAAAATTTTCAAAAACACGAATGACATAGATAATATTGTGGAAAATTTCACAAATACAATACAACATTTTGCAAAAATTCAATATTATGGTATATTATATATTTTATATTTATATTATTATATTATTATATATTATATATTTTAATCTACTATAACTCCTATGACACAAGATGTATAATATATGAAATTCGTATGATAAGCAACGTGTTAATGTTACACGTTCCTAACTCTTTCAGATAGCAAAGGATTTCTAAAAAAAGGAGATAAGATAATAAGAGTAAGTTTTCAAAATGAAGCACAATCTTCAAGATTATATGATGTAACTTTATAAAGATTTTAATTGCATCTCAGTTAAAAACCTTCAAGACTTTATGTTAATTCATTTCTAGGTCTTCCAAAGGGCGAAGGGTCTGTAGAAAAAAAGAAGAAATAATAATTCTTCAAAAAGAAACACGATCTTTAAGATTATATGACTTAAATTTGATCGTGTTTCAATTAAGAATCTTCAGAATTTTATGTGAATTCGTTTTTGTAGGTCTCTCAGAGAGCAAAGGGTTTCTCGGAAAATAGAGAAGAGATAACAATTCTTTAAAAAGAAACGTGATCTTTAAGATTATATATATATGTAAGATAAGATTATACGATCCGATTGTGTTTCAGTTAAAAATATTCAAGGCATAATATTAATTCATTTCTAAATCTTCCAGAGGGTAAAGAGTTTCTTAAAGAAAAGAGAGAGAAAGTACTGAAAATTCGCATAAATTCCGACAGCAATTTATCAAGTAGAATTGCCGGGAATTGCCATGGTAGGACGTTCATAGTAGAAATTTGGTGTCGGTCGGAGAAAGCTTGGCGTGCTTTTAAAGATTGTACGGACTACGTTTAGCGAGGAAAATAACATGTTGGACATAATTTCCAGAATATTTTAGTATTCGGCTAAACGACGAGAAGTTGGGTGTTTTATGGGATCGTTACTGTCGCGCAGTGTCGAGGACCATCGTAAAGAAGCGGGAGCAGTCAAGTGAATTTAAAATTACGCCGGTCGGCATTAACGATTCGTTGAAATTCTGTTTAACAGCTCTATTCCATCGTGACATACCTAAATTACGACCAACGACCACGCTTGTATTCCGGAGAAATTTGCGTGACGAAAATGGGGATAAAAGCACAGCGTGGATTAACGCAAATTAAGTAACGCGAGTATGTGGAACCACGACGATTTAATTCACTTTCACTCACCTCACTTAAATTACCTTATTTAAATGTAAAAGTCTGTAATTCGTTTTATGAAATATTACGAGATGTAATTATTCGTATTTCTATTGTCGTGATTCCAAATCTGATGAGTAGCCTGCAGACATTTATGAAAATTCATATTTTTATAATCATAATTAAGGAACTGTAATCTGAGTAGGACATTGTTTTACCTATTAAATATTATAGAATAGAGAATACTGTACTTTCACTGTTTTATATGACTTTGCATATTACACGTATTCTATGCAAATTTGCTGTTTTAAATATCTCATAAACGCATAAAAATCCGTAGTCTACTTATGAGTGAATTGGATCACTGAACGAGCGTCTTTTAAATAATATTTATTCTGATTTTAAAATATATGCACAACAGCTTAGGTGTTATTCACAATTAGGTATTTTCTTTCCTTCTTTTTTTTCCTGCTTTTTTTTGATTTACAATTGTATGTATATATATAATCTTTACAATTTGCAATGAGGTAAAACTAAGTTATCAAAGATATTACGACTGAGAATAGTTCGTAAGAATTGAATTCAAAATCGTCTAACTAATCGGCCTTCCGGTTTACCGTCAAGAATCTGACAATGATCACAGATCAGTAGAACGTCGATTCGATTTACGTCAACGGGGACAAGAAAGACCTAGTGTATAATATTTGATAGTTACATCATCGTATAATAATCGTTTCGTTAAATTATTTCTTATATCATTTTTTTTTCTTATTTTCTTTTTCTTTTTCCTTTATTATTATACGATTGGGATATGAGATGGTCAACCATGGAAGCGAGCTTAATTACTTGTGTTTGTTTCACTTGAATAATATACGTAATAATCTTTTGTTTTTTTTCGATTTAATTAATTCCTTTAATCCTAATTCGCTTATTTAGTTCCTCTCTGATATTATATCCTTTGTGCAATCACGTAACTATTTTGTCTGTGTTGTTAGGTCTCCCGCTAACGAGTGGTCGTAACAGGCGAAACATCGAAGCCTGTGAACAGAGATCGAAATTTCAACATATACCAAATCTCTTCGTTTCCTCCTTAAAATTTGTAAACTATCATTGATATCCATAACGAGAATCGTTGATTTACATTCGTTATTTTAGTAATCGTGGGACCGCCTAATGCCTCTTGCCGGCATCATTTCACATTTCGATCTCTGTTGGGACAGAACGTGAACGTTACCGGCAAAAACAAAGAACAGGTGTTCTTCAGAAACGTTCCCTGAACAAAAGCAAACAGTTTCTGCGATTTAGGCCGTTTGGAAAATCCTTCAATTCAATTCAATATCTAAAATGAAACGACAGATTTTTCATGAAGCAATGCGATGTGAAAAATAAAATAGGAACAAAAAATGAAACACTTGATTGGCTTGTTCAAGACGCTAGCTTTATGGAGAGTAGAAATTGTTCAATTCCTTCGAACCGCGTATCTGATTCCTCCTGTTCTTTTCTTCCCTTCAGCACAAGCTTGATAATCGCGTCCGCTGCGTATCTATGTGTGTATATATATATATATATATATATGTATGTATGTATGTGAGACGGTGAATGTCTTCTTTCCTTCCATTAAACCCGACAAATATTCGTAGCAACATTAAAAATCGTGACGACGACGATAATAAAGAGATAAATCTTACTAAGAACGATGATTAGAGATTAGTGCAGAAATATCGAGAAAAATCGTTTCGACGATGTGGCGCTATAAAACCAAAGTGTATTGAGCTGCGAATGCATACGACGGATTCCTGAACTTTTATTATTTTGTATGCTCCCGAACATCTGCGAATACTTTTCTACAACCAATCATTTCGACTCAAATTACTAGGCAAACAAAATCATTTGCAAAGAAAGGTCGAACTGCCAAAAAAAGAGTAAGTTTAGCTTTTAAAATACCCATTTGGCACTTAGAACGTTAAGATAGTTGATTCTTTAACTTGCCATCTGTAGATAATCGATTATTAATCGTCGATCAGTTACCAACGATGCCTGCTATTGATTGTACAACTTTTTACCGACCGTACACTTCTTTACCAACCGTACACTTCTTTACCAACCGTACATTAATCGAGTCGAACGTAATTGAATGTATTCCAGTATTCGCATTTGCAAATTGTACATGTCATATGCACGACACGTATGCACATCGGCCAAATATATTACATATGCAACATATGTATATATATCGAACTATGATCTGATCAGGATAGTTGAGTTGATATTTCGGGCCAGAAAGCGATTCACTTCCGCATTTCAATTGCCCCAAACGATAGATATCTCTGTACTCGTTCTTGTCATCTTTTATGTACATGATCAATTTCGTTCTTCTGTTTGCACGTGATTTCATTGATCACTATACATCACGACAGACAAAGAAAATACATCTTTCTAGCCTAGAGCACAGCACGTGTCTTTTCTCCCTCTGTTCCATGATTTTCTGTTGCTTCGTTCAGTTATTAAAATATATCGATCACTTGAACCTGATACATATTGACAATATGTCAGCTCACAAGATAATACTTTGACGCTTTTAACAATTATAACTTCATTCGGGACACCCTCAAAAAGTTTGTTTCAAAGATGGACGCCGTTTATCACTTTCAGAATGATCAAAACTATCTAAGTTCTGGAGTCTAATTTGGTCAGTACTATGTTAGCTATAGTAGTTAAGATTATCTAACCTTACACAAGTATAGGTTCAATATTTGAGATAAATCTACGCTAATTTTAAACTCCAGAACTTAATTTATAGGTTGCCGCTTTAAAGGAAGACTAAGTTTGCCATAGAATTACGCCGGGAAAGTAAACGTACGTACTTCACGAAGTGTTTGCTATTTTCCATAAATTTGTACAGCTGTTCTCTGTCCCTCTTACAGAAAGCAAATAATTTTGTAGAAAGAATTTGGAAAAACTGTGCCATATAAATAAATCGACTCAAGTATTATATCGAGGTCTGACAACAAACTCTTACTTCCCCTTCGCTTTTGTAGGGAATGGCCCGAGATTTCGACCAAAGAGATTTCGACATGCACATAAAGAGGAATACGCAATAGCTGGTAGTGAAAATTATTGGTAAGTCGCATTTCGCTGAAATCGATTGATACAACGATCCTCGATAACTCTACAAAGTCGCCTAAATCAGTTCTGATCACAAGCTAATCTCAAAAAGCGACAAATGACGAATTTACATAAACCAGAATATTTTAAAGCACTGTAGAACTCCATTTATCTACTCTTCATTCATTGAAATGAAATTTTATTTGATACCCAATTAACTGCGCTTTTACCAGTTGAATTCACTTATCTGAATGTGAGCTCCTATTATATGAAAGAAAAATTATAGAGAATGCAAAATATCGATTAACTCTTACTGTATGCACTTAAATTATATAAACTGTTTGTCCGCTGGCAATTTCAGATAAATGGAGTTCTACTGTATTTATTCTTTCAACGAAATGATGGAAAATAATGTCTAGATATTAATTTTGAGAATATAACGATGATATGAAGGGTCAGGCGACTTTGAAGCATGGTACAAATATTACTTTCACGAATCTGTGCCCACATACCTCGGAATGTTCGATCGAAAGCGTCGAAAACTCGTCCCAAGCGACCTAATTTTCTCTACAGCAAGTACGAGCCGACGTGTATAGTTAAATAGTATACAATATCGAACTGCGGGAGGGAGCGTTTCACGGTCTTTCAGACCTCTCGACGAAAAACCAACGCGATATTGGTCAACCTGATCGTCCAAAATTATCAAAGACATAATCACGATAAAAAAAAAACGGGATGAAATTTGTATATATTACTTGCATAAAAGAATTGAAGCAAATTTTGTTTATTTATCTAAGTTATTAAGTTATTGGAACATTACGGCCTTCGAGTATTTCGGACGATCAACTAAATAAATCACATATAGTTTCCTTGATCCACGCGTGTGATATAAAATAGCTCGAGGCCCGCGAACGAAACTATGGACGGAGGATCCAGTCCTCCTTTTATCGTTTTAAAACATTCCTCGAGCTCTTGATAAATCCTTACTTATAAATAGAACTCGATTATCTCTGATAGGTAACACACTGAACGCGTGGAGGCCGCGCCTAATTGCTTCAGAAAGCGAACGAGAACGTTTACAAAAAGAAACATGTTCCAGGATGTTCTCTAGTATCATACGAGACTCTGGTCTCCAGTCAGAATATCGTCTGAGACAGGACAAAATAGGACGTGATCCCTAACAGCGTTAGAATCTCGTGCAATACAGAACATTTTCCACTAGCTTCCGGTAAAAAGGAAGAAACGTGTAAAGGCATAGCCTCTTCTGATCTCGCTGTGCGATAGAACAAACAAAAGGTTACATATTATTAAATCGGAACTTCATCGAAATTGCAATTATCCATCCAAACGAAAGTATTATATACTATTGTTTTATCGTATACTTGAAAAAGAAATAAAACGAATGGCAGTTGCGACTAGAAGAAGAGTAGAAAACAGGCGAACAACATGGCGGATTCTACAGCCGTTCGATAAAGTAGAGATCAATAAGTCGTGCAGCCCTCCTGGGGCTCTGTAAAAAGCTCTAAAAGCGATTCTATGCGGTGGAGAGAAACGGTAAGGCGATTTTGAAACCTGTAGGTGTCCTTAGAAAAACGGAAACCCTCTCGTGGAGCCTCTACTTCCGCTACAATCGAATAGAACCCTACAAAAATAGTGTGAACTTTTCGACACACGGGACGAATAAGTATGCCTTCGATCCACATATAAAAAGTAGAAAAAGTAATATAGCGGTCATGGCGGCGTAAAGCAAGGTTTGAAGCGCGAACCGGTTCTCTCTCGCTGAAAAGACTGGACTGAACATATTAACACGCCTAATTTCACCCTTCGCACAGTTTCCGTGAACTTTCCGTTTCAGTTCCTTCGTTTTCATCTCAAGAAATCTCACTAAAGCAAAGCGATATCGAAAAAGAGAAGCGTTATTGCCACATATTGTTTGAGGAAGTTCTTATTCGCTGCTTAAAGTAGAGTGCAAAGGGTGAAAATGTGAGGATTACGAGATTATAGACAAAAGAAAGTATATAAAGAAGATAACTTCCTCTACTTCTTCGCATCGCTAATCCATTCGAGCTTCACGCTTACATGACATAAGCGTAAAGAGACTGTACTCATCTTAACAATGTCTTAGGCTAAACCATCCATGTTTAACTTGTCTAAACCCTGTGTGTGACTTTTCCATGGTTCTCTGCTATCATGGTTTCGGTGAATAGGCTACCACCGAGGAGATTGTGCGCTGCTCTTTCATCATCGATTCCAAATACACGTTAACCGAACTAGACATAAGGAATCTCCGATAGCCTCCACCATATTTCTAACACCTTTCCTTTACTCTCATGTGTGTAGTACAAGTATCAATTTGGAAGAATATCTCCCTTCTTCATGATTTCCTTCTTGGTCTGTCTCCTATCTAATATCCTGCGTCATTCTGCCGTTGATCCTAAGGATTCTTTGTCCTATGGTGTTCCTTCCCGTCCAGGTTCAGCTTAGAAGCGCGATTTGCTAGGTCGATCGACGACGGGTTCCCGTTTTATCCAGTTCGTAGTTCTGTGGAGCTCGTTTCACTTATTCTTCTCAGAGAGTCTGAGTTTTGAACGACATGATTACGGAATTCTGTAATGATGAGGGGTTCGCTACAAACATATTCATCTATAGCTGAAGCAGGCTGGCGACGTTACTTTCTGATGCTAGTTGCTGCTTGGAACCTGGGTAGACAAAGACCAAATTTCGTCTCGATTCCAGTGAAGATCGGCAAGGCAATTTGGTAGCCTCCTATGTGGTCCGGATTCGTCGATCGAATCTCGTCTGCCATCCCCGTTGCGGGCACCTTTTGTTCCGACCCCGTAGGTCGACTGAAAACATAATTTTACACCGTATTAAGAAAAAATACTACGTTATGGATGATGATGAATTTCTGGTTAGTATCTGCTTGGATTCGCGGGAAGTTGAAGCTATCAAACTGGATACGCGGACAGAAACAAAATTTTGAATTCAGGAATACGTACTTATCAAAAAAATAAGGAGTTCCAAATGATTTTTTAATTCGCATGCACATTAATCACAGAAGATTTAAACAAAATGGATAAACGGTTATTGAAAGTAAATAAAAATTAATGGACACGGTAAAAAGCGTATCGATACGCAAATAAAATAAAAGTATGATAAAAAATGCACTTACGATCCTCCAAAATCAACTACGAAGAGCCTTTGCAAAAGCTCGTAGGTGAAGAGGGTGACACCAAACTGAGGGGATGATCTGAAGACTCGTGCTGTAAAATGAAAGGATAAATTGAATACCATCGTTTGTTTCGTGTTACATTTTCACACACTGGTTCATACTCTTTGTCTGAATAAAGATTTGAATCCCAGATATGAACATGAATGTTATGACCTTTTATGAATGGACACATCTTCGGATTCAACATTCAAAATACCCGAAAAATCTCCTTCCTAGGACTAAATTGACAACGTGATTAGTTTCATAAATCAACATATAATGGATAAGAATGAAATAAGAAATTAAATTACGTGAGGATAAACCGTGAGAATGCAATGCTTTTTGACGACCACTCTGCATACAAAACAATGGACCTAGTAAAATATAAGTTAAGAGAAAAATATGGCTAAACAAAAGTAACAAGAAAGTGGTGGTTGGCTGGGAAATTGAAAAAAAGTCACGATAACTGGCAGGCAGAGAGAAAAAGAAGTACTCACTTAGAAGTAAGACGCCAGGTCATATTGGGGAAAAAGAATAGTCGAATGATGCAGCAGGGCCGACGCCCGCGCATGCAATCGACCAAATAAAAGATGTATTACTAACTTTCTTAATGTACAACTTAAAATAAATGTCACGACCCGCTATTGCTACGAATTTTTTTCCGATCCTAATGTAACTTCAAAATAAAACTTGATACCTGTGGCTCCTTTCCAGAATGCTCTCGGACCTTCTTCCTTGTAAATTTTCTTTGCACAATCTAGCACTCCACTATACGTTGTTTGACCTCGTCTAGCCACAACCTAAAAATCAAATTAATATTACAATCTTTTTTCTTCTCTCTTTCTTTCAAGAATAAAAGAGCAAGAGATGTTTAATATAGAAATTATACTTGTAATCTGGTCTTTATCACGTCTGCAGGAGTGACCAGCGCTGCTGCAGGAACACCAGCAATCGCACCAGATACTAATAGCGACAGAGGAGTATTGTAACCTCCTTCATCGGCTAATCGTGCCTTTGTATGGGCGTACGACGGGAAGTAAATTGCGCTGAAGGGGATGTCTCTTAAGAAACAAGCTTTCGCACCCTGAAATATTAAGAGTTTCTCCGATTTTCCTGTCATATGAAATACTCGCTTCAATTGGATCATACTTATCGTATACCCACTTTGTACAAGCCAAAGAGGCCTAACTCTTTGACGACAGTCCAAGCTCTAACTTTAGTTCCTCCTGCTATCTCTCCAGCCACCTGCAGCCGGATCTTGACAATTTCCAAAGGATTCGTAAATATTACTTGAGATCCTCCAGCCTAGAAAACAAACAAATATTTTCCATAAATTAGAATCATGGGGATTTATCGTCTACCGTAGGAATCAAAGGAAAGGTCAAGGGACGTTCATGGATCACTTACACAGGCGCCGGCTATAACTTCCCCGAAAAGGGGCAAATTGCTGTTTTTATCCATGAACTTATCTCTGACGAAATCATTGACGGTCAACTTGATGGCCTTTTCTGGCGCTACACCCATTAGCTGTGGTACCAAACCTCGATAAAGGCCGAAGAAGCCCTCGTGCCGGATCACCTGTCAAACGCAGGATACCAACTTCATAATTAACAATGTAGGCAATGTATCGTGGCGAGACTTTTCGATTCCAACCTTTTGCAGACAGTCAAAGCTGTTTCGGTACATCAGCTCCCCAACCAATGAACCGGTCCTCTGGTTTTGCATCCTTGTCTTCACCAAATCAATGGGGTAGACGGCTGTAGCGCCGACAGCTAAAGAAAATATTCTCCATCTAGTCTTTTTTACTTCCAATACTACCATTGCTTAATTCCACTCCTGATAGAGTTGACGTTCCAAGTTTAAAAAAGCAATTTTCCAAATACTTTGTATTCATTAGCAAAATATTAGGAGAACTAGTAAATCTGATAGTCCAAAAACCTCCGTAGCTGTAAGAAAAATAATAAATGATGGGAACTGGCGGACTTACCTCCTCCTATGGATCCCAAAACAAAGCGGTATCCGCTCTCGAGTATTTGCACTACCACGCCGCGGTCTTCAGGACTCTGAAACAAGAACACTGACTATTGAACAACGAAACTAGCGTGATTTCGGTAACAGATTGTTTACAACAGTAATTCTGGTGTCAGCTGATTGGCTTGAGTATTCTTCTGTCACCACACTTACCGACACCGCTTTGATTTCAGCTAAGCGTTTCGTAATCTGCTTGAAATACTGCTCAGGAGTAATAGCCACGAGATCACTGTACATTATTTTCCTGAAATTCGAGAAAATGCGTGCTCAGTATGTAGATCCGTAACCATGGCGAAGATAAAGCAGTTTAAGAAAACAAAAACTTGGGAGAAAGGAAGAAAGAGATCGTTTCCAATTTGAAGAATAAAAAAAAAGAAATATAAAAGAACAAGGTATTTCTAGGATGGTCGTTATAGTAAGGACGTCGATGGCACTGCTTCGAGCGATACTAAAAATGAAGATCCTGTCAATACAAGAGAGTTCCTTAAACATATCCTTAAGTCTGTCATAACATCGGATAAAATGGAATATCATTAGTGCCCACGATGTGCAAACGTTTACAAATACCATCGTCCTAAGATAAATGCTAAAGAAAGTAGGTGAAGACAATGTGTATATTATCGATTTATGTACATACAAATACATTGGCAAAAGAAATGGGAATTGTCACTCTAAAAAAACAGCAAACGTGGAATTTAGAAAAGAACGTGCATTACAAATTTAGTTAAAAATGGTGGAAATTTTCAACTAATTTTTCTAAATTCATTGTTTCCGTGTCATAGAGGAATTCCCGTTACTTTCGCGCGAGGCCAGCGTTTATGCGTTAGAACGAATTTATAGCACGTGATTATTCTTGTAATACAAAGACGCACCCAAGCCGCGAATCTGCCTCGTCATCTTCCGTAGATCTGATCCAGGCAGCGTAAACACGTAAACAAATGTATTCAATCATGGGAACTTTAATTGGCGTTCACAAAAGATCGGAAATTATTATATAGAAAGCTTTTAGTTTCTTATTTGGTAGGCATAGAAGGCGAATTTTATAAATGATTCATTCAGCAGAGATAATCTCCATCCTTCCTTTGCCAAGATACATTCAACATTTTTTGGATGATGACGATGTTTGCTTGCTGGTGCAACGATAGCATCTTAATTCTATAATAATTCACATATTGCTTCTCGTTGACCAGGCCAGCGTGGAAAGATCGTAATCGCACGTTTTACTAGTTCCACGTGACCTTTCTATGATCTATCGATGCCAAGGAGGATGGCTCACTCTCGGGATTGGAGATACTCACCCAGTTTGATGTAGCAGGTCGCATAGTTGAAAAAGAATATCCACCTCCAGTGGCGTGATCTGCGACATCATTTGTGCGGAATAAAGGAACCTCTCTAAAACAATTGACCATTTTGTTACATTCTTTTTATTTTCCCATATTTACTAGGAATAAGAAGTAAATACCTTTAGTAACTTCTTCGAATCTATGGCCGTTCGTTGCGTTAAGGTAAATACGTTTAATGAGTTCCATATTGTGCAAGAGGGAATTGAACGCCATGAAATATGGGAAGCTGACTTTCCGTCCGCCCTGCCCGGTGCTGGCCGCCTATAATTATCGTAAATCAATTAACCATTCCCTTATACATCGATAAAGGAACACTTTAGATAGATTACTCACGGCAACTAAATTATCCCTCACATCCTTAGTCAGCAAATGACTTTTGATACTCAGCATGATATCCTGAAAGTCTAGCGCTGAAATAAAACCCTGACCATCCTTGTCGAATTTCTTGAATGCCTCCACCGCGTATTCTTCATGAAAATCCTAAAAATAAAATATCTTAACAGTTCAGAAACTGAAAGTTTCCCTATCAAGAACTTACGTGCAAGAACTGACTGAACTCCGCGTAGCTGATCAATCGCTGCTTATCCTTTCCGAAATAAAGTTTAATGAAACTGCTGTCCATGTTGAAAGGCATTCGCCGATGGAGTTCGGTTTTCTTCATCACCTCAGCGAACTCGTCTGGAGAGTAAATACAAGTTAGAAACTCGTTGTTAATTAATCGAGAATTTAAAATGAGATTCTATGTACCAAATGCAACCATTCCATTTCCATTAGTATCAAATAACTGGAAAGCTGTCTTGTACAGGGCATCTGGCACACAAAGAAGCCCTTCGAACGCTTGGAATTCAGCAAACGATATGAGTCTGCAGAAAAAGATACATTTTTATGTTTAGAATTTATTATTTATTAGGAAATATTTTATAAAATTTAACTTTTCATAAACATAGAAAAGAATAAAGATTTAATACAAACCCATCTTTACTAGTATCGACGATACCAGCGAGCAGATTGACGGAGTCAGGGTTGTAATCTGGATTGGTA
The DNA here is from genome assembly GCA_014737475.1 of Bombus confusus. Lineage (NCBI taxonomy): Eukaryota > Metazoa > Arthropoda > Insecta > Hymenoptera > Apidae > Bombus > Bombus confusus. Next base: position 3,615,765 of record JACXIV010000047.1, read on the forward strand.
TAGAGTCCAAGGTAACTTCGGACAAAGTCAGACGGGGTCATGAACCACTCGCCATTCTTCTCTTGTGAAGCGTACTACAATTTTCGTTTATTTTTTACTTATTCGATATAACATAATCATTGCGTGTGATGATAATATAATCATTAAACCTTAATTATTATAAGAGAACCAATTAAAATTAGATTGTTTACCTGATTAAATATTTCATGGAGGCGTTCAGTATTTGCACGCTTTAAATATCCGGAACCCTAGAAATTACATATAAGATTAATCATGTTTTGAAGGAGGACAGTAATTTGAGACAAAAGATCGTCTTAAGATTAACTAACAATAGAGTTGAAGTGTACCACGAGTGACGTCGACTATCGACATTCGAAGGTAGGAAGAACGACAGCGAAAATTGAAACATTACGTCAGAAGTTCAGAATTCAGCAATAACCACTGATTATTTCAAACTTTACGAGCTTGATTATGGCTTGCTGTATTACACGCTAGCATGCTAGCATATGAACAAACAACATAATGGCACTATCTTAAAGTGAAGGCAAATAACGTCTATGAACCATGGGTTATCAGCGACAGAATTTACCGTGTCTCATAGTACAAAAAGCATTTGCATTGAGTTGCACGTACAATTACGTAAATTGCAGATAGTATACATATATAATAACGAATCAAGAACACAGATTGTACCGCGATTCGTGAAATTCCATATGTAATAAAACCAAGAACCAGTGGCGCTAGCATAACATAACAAAATATAAACACAGCTGGTTCCATTAATAATATGACCAACGTTAAATTAATGTACGTTTGACATTACAACAGCCATTGAGTCGTATAGTACAAAGTTCAAAGGTGAGACTGAACTTAAAAACGCCAATCTAAAAAGGGATCACGATGTCGGTTGCCTTTGTCATTTAATAATCCTATCGGCAACCACACGATGTTTGCGCTTCCTAGCCACCGTAAGTAAACAGTGCCCGAAAATCCGAAAAACAAAGGAAGAACACACAAAGTGTGTAAAGCAAACTTTCCGAGAGCGAATCATAGACTGAAGAGGAAATTAAATTTACATAGGTTTTTGCATTTGTATACTCTACCGAATAATAACCTTGAAACAGAAACTACACGTGCTCGTACATCCAATTATCAGAGAGTTCCGCTACTAATTGCGATACTCGCTCTTCTATCAAATAGCTAACCTACGTACCGTAACTTCCAACTATGACAGTTGGAAAGAAAACAACAAACATGATATAACCAGAGAAAGGCACGTTAAGACGATCGAACCTTTCGGACATTAATATATGCAAAAGGCGTGTCACGTACTAGTCGCGTGAGTAGCAAGCTGCCTCTATTATATTCGCTTTTTCACGGTCGTGCCACGTTCGAGAACTTGACGCAGAAAATAATGCAATGATATGACCCAGTCAACCAGTGCGCCAGCCTCGCGAAGACAATTCTGTCTTTCTATCAAGGAAATATGAATGGTTCCCAAAAATAATCCACTCATCCTTCAAATACAATATTTCGCAAATTATTTACTCGCTGAACGTTCTCGGTCAATTTCGCAAAACAGATAACACAGAGGTCGAAAGGTCGCATATCGAAGGATCGTGTATAATGTGATACGTGTCCATTGTGATCTACAAGGTAACAGAAACTGAAGACAAGAAACGCTGAAGGATCTGGCGTCTTTTTCGACATTTCCACGTAAACATACAGAGAAACGTACGTAAACACCAGAGAAGACGCACCTGCATTCCCCACATACTATCTCTGGGTTCTTTTTTCTTTGATTCCGTAAGTAAAAAGGGTCCAATAAAAGTGGAACGGCCGCGTACAATGTCTCTTCACGGCAACGACGTTAACTGCTCTTTGAAATCAGCATACTGACGTTGCAAATGACACAAAAAATGATCAGCAGATGCTTCTGAGGAACAGTATGTATGTAACGCATATGTGCGTTGCGATGAAAGGATGGCAATGATTGAAACGTGCGTGCTTCGCGCGCGGAAGTCACGATGAGACTGATTCAGCCTTGCTGTACGAAAAGAGAACGTTGCCACGACTCCCTCCACCGTGGCTATCTCAAAGACCATCGTCTTTTTCTTCGGGTTTCAGCGATAGCGTATCGCCTCTTCGCCTCTCCTAACTTCTTTGGCAAATAACATTCTTAAAGGATCCTAGAAATCCATGTAAATTGTATAATTGTTTACAGACTCAGATATCGAAGCGCTAGATATTTTTAACCGAATGATTTCCTACTTGTTCAAATACCGTGGAAACGTTTTGGACGTTGAATATGATCGCAAGTGGGTCGAAGCCATTACTGGCATCTTAACTTACATGGAAGCTTCCTGGTTTTTTTTATACTGTCTACATGTCCTCAATCTCGTTTCAACTCTTTTTTGCTTCCTCCAATTGCACGCGTCCATTTCTCATCACTTCTTCTGACGCTTTTTTTATTTCCTCTTCGTGTAGTCCCCATATTTCTCGCAAGAATTCTCGTTTCTTCTGCTCCTAATTTCTCTGCTATCTTTTTTTTTCTCTCGCAATTTCCTTTGTTTCTTTGAATGGAAAGCAGATCTCTTAAACGCCACTAGTGATCTCGATCATTGTCAAGAGCAGGTATTTTTGTGTACTCACGAGCGCGTGCCTTGGCTAACCAGCCGATCAGTTGCTTCCATTTTGCAACGCCACGTGTTACGTAATCTTGTAAACTGGTTCCCAACACAGATGCACGTGTCGTTTATCGACGTACGTTAATGAAACCGTTAATTAATTATTTTTTCACACTCTTATAACGCATGTCAGATACCTAAGGTAAACGCCAAATGAACGTCTAAATAATATATACAGTACATAACTTATAATTGACAATAATTGCTAATCGTATATCAAGCGTATATCAATTGGAGCTAATTTTATTCTTGAAAATTCAATTAAGAACCTCTATATCGATAACTTCCTTCTATCTGAAACAAATTCTAATTCTTTTTCCTGATATTATACATATATGTACCATTTACATGGCTTGATCAATATATTATCGTTTATGTAAGAGATTTCTATGGTAAGTGTTCAAATATTTTCATGGGTCAATGTGTAGTAGTATAATAATAAATACTACAGTACATTCACATTTAAAAGAAAGAAGCTAAACAATTTTTAAATCAAATATAGTAGTAATTCTATTTATACCGAGATCTTATATCCTAATAGGTTTCAATAATATCAGAAAAATTCTAATTCTTTTTCCTGATATTATACATATATGTACCATTTACACATGGCTTAATCAACATATTAACGTTGCCAGACCTGAATCGATGTCTTGCGTTTTTCAAGCGTTGCCGATGCCAAACCGAAAACAACAATATTTCTCATTTTTTCAAACGTTGCCGTGTTTTTCATTTATACATTTACCTTGAAAAATTGCGCGGGAGGTGAAACTACATGCATGCGACAGTACACCGACGTCAAAGTGTTAAAAAGCGAATCAGAGGCAACCTTCTTCCGCAAAAGAGCTGTGTAATCAATAGATAATAGAAGAGTGACGCCCAGAGCATTTCCTGTCGTGTTTAACACATGATTTATAATGACCTGTACAGATACATTCATCGCCGTTGGGTATGTGTCCGTTTCAGGGAAAATATAAGTTTCCCTGGTGGAACTGAGATTCTATCAGTGCACAGAACTCTGATTAGAGCCATGGTCGAGTTTAATGGGAATCGTTTTACCTCGGCTGGCTTGCGATGTGATTCAAAATGGCGCGATTTATTGCCACCGTGTCTTCTGCGGTCTGCAGTTGAGCCTAAACTACGCAAACGCTTAACTAAAAATAGCAGTAATTAAAAAGAATGATCGGAAGGAATGCTGACGGCGTTTTAAGAAAATTAATTTCTTATTCTATGACGTGGAAAATTTTTTTATAATATAGGACCAAGGCCACACGACCGTTATGTTAGCCCTACATATATTACAGTGGATCGTGACTAACATACATCGCATCATCTTTCCCAACTTCCTTATACCAACAGCGAACGTTAAATTTGACTGACAATTATTCCCATGAACTGAAGAATTTAAGGGGAAATTAAACGTAATGTCAAGGCCTGCCGTTCCCCCTTCTTGTTGAAGTCAGGGTCACTCGGATGAGTTAACAGCACGAAGAAAACTGTATTATCTGATTGCGCGTATCGTAATACTCGTAACACTGAATCACTTAAATACTCTTCTCGTTATCAGTTACATCACGCGGTTGAAGCTTTCTCTTTGTTCCCTTTTTCAGATATGAAAGCGAACAGTGGGTACGTTTGATCGCAAGCAGTCTAGACGGCTTCCAATGCTAATTCCAATAATTCCTCTTCACGGGCCATCTTCATTTCCCGTGTAATCGGTCAGATCTCTCGGAACGGTCAAAAAGGTCTTGGGAAAAAAGGAAAAGAAGCAACAGGTATGCCTCGAGACGGTAAGAGCGAGTACAAAAGCGACGATAGATAATCCGATGCGAATGTGTACGAGTCAAAGATCTCGTATTGGATCGGAACAGGCACGTACATATATACCTAACTTGGAAGGCATCTAATGCGGTTAAAGAATTTCAGTCTGCTGCCGGGAGCCACCGATGGATTGGACTGCGGATAATCTCGACAAAAACAAGATTACACGTTTACATAATGAACCGGCTTGAACAATTGATATCACGCCGTCATTCTTGGCAATTATCTATCTGGCTATCTTGTAATTTTAGTTACACCGATCTTTCGTACGTTTTCTAAAGAATCTACCTTTACTCTAACAATCTTTTAACAACGTGTCTACTTTTCCTTGGAACACAAGCCTTTATACTAGCCTTGGTAATTTCGTTCTGTCGAAAATCGAAGGCTAACTGACTTGGAAATTGATTACATATCTTTTAAGGTATCTTAATGATCTTAAGCATTTTAAGGAATGTTATTTCCTTCGGAAATTAAGATCGTAGACTTGAATATCTCGTTTCACATCTCCTGTAAACGATGCTCGTAATATTAACTATCCTTTAATTTTTAATAAATCCTATTTTATGCGAGACTTACTTCCTCAGACTTAGATTCAAAGTGTTTTTTTAATATCGTTTAAAGAAGCCTACTTTCTTTTTAGAAACTCGGGACGTATTGCAACGTCTCCAGATTTTTGAAGAATTTTCTAGTCTTGTGATCGATAAGAACGGCATTATCAACTCCGTATCAGATATCGGATATCGAAGCGGAAGATCGCCGCTAACAATTCTTTCCTGCCATAGAATCCAACTAGCGTCAAAGCAGATACTTATTAGCGGAATAACTCCAACATACAGCGCGTATCATGTAACAAAACTCGCATTCAGCCATCAACCGCATTCCAATCAAATTACTTCACTGTTTTTCAAGCCTCACTGGCACTTCCTTGAAAAAAATCACCACTTCCACGTCTCTTCTCAGTTTCCCTGTTTCGTTCCAGATACCTAGACTAGACAACAAATCACGGTCTACAAAATTCACACTCACGGTGATCCGTTTTTCGCAAAATTATAATTAGAAAAATCATAGTGCACCGTTAATAGCGACTTAGAGATTACGAATTTCAGTGCAGAAATGGTTTAAAATGATCCCAGCTGACCTCTTCGTAAACGCCGTTGTTCTTCTGATACATTCTCCCTTCCTCATCCAATTTTCTAGTTCAACGAGTAAGAGTCCGACACCTGAGAATTCAATCAGTCACTTATTTTTATTAAACGCACATATAGGCGATAAAAAAGAACGATACGTCTTTTGGTCCCGAATCACATGACGACGATATATATACGTGGATCGTGCCGCTTCCAGACAGAAGTTACCTCGAGAACGATCCAGGCGTGACTGGCGGTGAGCACACGGCCGACCTCACGAGTTTCACGACGCAACTGGTGCAGGTTCACGCTGGGAGGTGGACACGAGGTCCCCGACCCTCTTACGGGGAAAACTGTTACAGGAAGGCCCAGATTATATCGCACAGTTTTGTATACCGAACTTATTCTCCAGCTGATCTCAAACGAACGGCTGCATGCTTTTTCTTATCCTCTTTAGGCATATATAAATTTTCCTTGTCACTTCATACCAATATTCTTCTCTTGTTCTGCGAATAAATTTAAACTTCTATGAATTCTTAACAAATTCTATTATTTTTTTTTTTTTTAAGTATTTAATAGACTGCTTTTGATAATTATTAATGAAAATGAGGAAACGTTAATGAAACGAACGATTGATTCCAACAACGTCCTTTTGTTTATAATTTTTTGATATGTCTATACGTATGTATTTTCCTTTTTACTCCGTGTCAACCTTCTTCTTCTTTTTCTGCGAATAAATTTAAGCTTAGAGAACTTAGAAAATCGATAATTAATAGGAGATCGATCGAGAGACCAAGGTGACTAAAAGGACTGCAAACGTGTCGAAGGAAACTGCGGCAAAATCGGATTCCTGGCATGGTCGACCTGATTCTCCGACTGAGTCCAACGTGTCCGAAGCCAGGGAATGCAAAATCTCGCGGTTAACCTGGATTTATCTGCGCATCCAAGCCAAACTAGGATCCTGGACTTACCTAGACCTAGTCAGAGAAACGATCAACATGAGAAACCGGTTGAAATTAATCCAGAACAGTACGCTTGCGTGTTTTAAAAAAGTGATGATTCCTGATTACATGACGCTGATGCAACGATTCTATCATATTTCCAGTCGATTCTCCGTGCAACTGACTTCAATCTTGAACACGAAAATTAAAAGACTTCTTCATAACGTGCTATGCTCTTATGGAGCAAGTATCTCCTCTTAATAACTGAAAAGTCCAAAAATTCACGTAATTTAATATATTGATACATGTTTGAATAAAATATTACTTGCTAATTTCAAACTAAATTTTCGATATCTCAAATTACATTTCCAAAATCGTCAATTTTTGAATCTACATTTACAAATCTACATTTGCGAAATTATCAGTTTCAAGATATTTTGTAAAAGTTAACTCGAAAGAAGATTCAATTTGTAAATATTAGCCTAATTCTTTTGAAAGTTGAACAAGATTTGTCAAACTAAAGGATGCGAACAACGTGATCAAAGAAATTAGCTCTAGACAAAGCGCATCGTAGATGCGTCCCGACAAATATAAAATTCGAACGTACCTCCATCGATTTTAAAAAACAAAAAGAAAGTGGGAATTATCTGAAGATAGGACTGAAAAGGTAACGCGAGTTCGTCGGTAAATCGAACGAATTCACGGTAGAATAATGCCGTGGCTGGGATAATAATACCCATATCCAGGCCTCGCGTTATGCGAAAGGAATTGGGTCAATGCGAAGGGAACAGTGTTGAACTCAGGATGAATCTCGCAACCGTGAGAGAAACGCATACCATTTTACTAGAAAACTGTCGCTGCGTTCGAAAAAAAATTCCACGGCGTTTTCAGGTCAACGACGAGCCTTTTTAACGGGACACCAGTATACAATTCATTGTATATAAACGATTCCTGCTTCCCTTGTTCTACTTTTATCTTCAATTTTCTCTCTCTTCTTCCTTCTCGTGTAATTTCATACTTAACGTTATAGATGCTGTACTTATTTTATTTTCTTTCAACGCTCTTAACAAGAGGGGATATTAAATACAAGTTCGGTTATACGCTATGGATGACTATAGTCTAGAATAACAGTAGAAATTGGCGATGGTAGAGGGTGAAATTACGGCAAAAATCGAAGATCAAGAGGCGCCTTTAGGCACGTATCCAGCGTAAACGTAATAATATATGTAGACTGTATCTTGTGCTAGGAGATAGCAAGAACGCGTATTTATACTGGCCTGAATATAAATCTCGCGTCCTATATTATTTGTGATATATATCATTGGCCAAAACTACCATCCCAATAAAAAATACAAATATCTCCATCCCTACATCACGATCTTCTCTTTACTCCTAAATTTCAGATCGTCGATCAAATTCAACGTTGAACCGACTCAGCATTTTCTGCTATCGTTCCACGCCGATTTCTTACTAAGAAGCGGGACTTAAAACGGATTTAAAAAATTGCTTTATCTAATTAATCGAGGAAAAGAAAAGATAAATAGAACTAGACGAGACTAGACGAGTATCATGGTTTTTACGCAATGTTGTTCGCGCAAAACACGGTGGTCGAAATTAGCATGGCCTGAAAATCTCGAGTCGTAGTATTTTCGGTCTGCGAACCGCTCCACTAAAATCTACGAGCTTTCGCAAACCACCAAAGGCTATTGACTCCATAACTCCGTCGTCAGACCAAAATAAAAAACATTCCACTCAATTACGAAAATTACAATCGACGTCCGAAACTACCTTTAACTATATATTAATTATAAAATCATTTCATCAACTAACTACCGTCAACATTAAATTGCGAGTTATCAGAAGACTTAGCTCGGTATTTCCTTATCTATAACGCTACACCACTACCCTAATTTCAAAGTTGCAAAAACTTAAAACGCTCCTTATCTCTTCGTTAATTGTGCTACAATAATTCTTATCGGTATATTAAACCTCCTTATATAATTATCTGCTAGATCGATTATCGTTGACAGTACAATGATTATTTATCAAATTATATCAAAGAGAAATCACGAGTCGATACAATTAACCGTATTATGAAATTATCGAGTCGTGATCGGATGTTGTATTTTATCTTAAGAAAAATCATGACTTGCGCAGAAAACAGTTACGGCAATGCGGTGTATTCTTCGCGAAAGATCTTCCTGGAACTGATAATAAAATTGATCCACCAGTAGGAACAGTCGCAATCACTCATCTGCTGTACAAATTGTATATGTGGCGAATGAATTAAAATGTGTAGACGATTTCATGTCGGTTACTTCGTATGTTTATCGGCAATGTCAGCACGACCTTGAAGTAATCGTAATTGTAGCGTGCGTGACGTTTCTGTATATGTTTACCAACCTTTATCAGGCCCGAAGAAAACTATCAATGCATCGATAAGCATGTTTTATGCCTTCCAAAATGATATTTTATATTCAGTGACAAATTGCTCGAGGAATAACTGCTTTTAGACAGAAAAACGGCGACGAAGGTCGGGGAATCAGGATTTAAATCGCTTGCGAAATAATGCGACTTTAGCCTTCTCTGGCCGACTTTTTAGAGATTCAAGCTTAAAGTTCCTGTACTGCCTGCAGGAAGTAAACCTATGTTGCTTTTGTGATCAACTTCTTTCGCTATTAACTAATCCTAAAAAAGAAAAGCAATCGGCAAATAAATAAAATTCGTCAAAATGAACAGAATCTGAGAAATGGATAAAAAATGCATATTGCTCTGGTAACTAGATTATTACGTGTTAAGGTCTCGTCGTGTTTCAGCTTGTTTTTCCTCGATAAAAGTAGACAATAAACACGGGTCTTGTGAAATCCGGGACACGATAAAAAAGCCTCGTTAAGAGCTCGATAAACGAACCGGTCAACGCACGCAGTTTCCAAATACTAAATAATAGACAGTGTTACTTGAGAACACTTGAGAATTAGAAAGTACCACAACAAAGAAAAACAGGCTAGCTACTGCGATAACATTCGTTGAACGTCATATTACGCCAAGAAATGTGTTTTTCTCTTCCGATATTATTGCTACTATTATTGTTAAGACTCACGCAACTACGACAGATTAAAAATTGTTTGCCACGCATAATGTCCGAAATATTTGTTATAAAATATTTATTTGTTATTCTCGAGTTTATTAATCTTCAATTAACTGCCTTTCTGTATCTTAACAACAAACGCTGCTAACACAACCTGAAAATACAGTTCATTAAATCGTTAAAGCGATACCGGTTTCTACTGGTTTTCAACGCACTTTAACGTCACCAATGGTATTTATTGGAACGAAGAAAAGAATAAGATGAAAATATGATGAATCACGGACCGTTTTTATAAAAAAAATATCTCTGTTTTACTGTAGGAGCAATTAAATGCGTAACACAGCACTTTTCTCACTTGAAAAATTATACGAAATCGAAGAACCTGACTGCGACAATTTGTTTCGATACTTCGATACATGGAATAAAAGATATTCAAATTCATAAAAACACTATTACGTGAATTTCTGGATTCAAGAAATTATTTATGGCGACGTCTAAACACTAAATCGCACTCTCAATGTTTAATATAATCGAGGGCTATCGATTATTCGATACAGAGACATATCGTTAATCGATACAGGTATGTACAATACATGCGTATATCGATCAATGAAAATATCGAATATGTAAATATACAATCTATCCAACATCGATTAATCGAAATATTGCACGTATCGACAATGTAGGGGAAAATAAAAATTTGGAAATTTATTTAAATTTTGTTTCCTATGCAAAAAGCTAACGTTTCACAGGATATATCAATCGGTACTTGAAAATAAGATTTGAAAGTACAACACGGAAGGATTATAGCGCTCATCACGTTCAAAGTGATCGTAAGTAGTAGTACATATATCGTTCGATTTGGATCGAATGTCTGCATTCCCCACGCTTGTACCTGCATCTCTAGAAATAGGACACTTTCAGCGATTTCCTCGACCACTTATGTAAGTTATGCGCCAAAATTCTTACACATCGAGGTTACTGCACTGCTTAACCTTTCCACTATTCCCTAGTTACCTTACATTGTCACCTCAACGCCTAATGGATACAATCGTCTACCGCAGTGCAGTGTGGAGACACTTGAAACATCTTTCTAGAACAACTTTCAAACTAGCGAAAGTTTCATAGTTATCGAACTGTTATTCTGTTACTTTAAACGTGCGAGCCCCACAAGTCGGTAAATAAAATTTTACATTTCTTGCCTAAACTACACTTCATTCCGCGACTGCACCCTGTTTTTTTCCATTATCAAATAAAGTCATTTAGTTATACATATAAAGGTAGAAACATATAACAAGTATTAAAGACAGTTACAACGAAATCCTTTTTTCATCTGGTTCTACATTTCATTTTCATAGCATTAAATTTTTGTAGTCGTATGAAAGTATATATCGCTAAATGATACGAAATTTTTAACTAGTATTAATTAATTAACTAGTATGTAAATGCTATAATACATATTGTTCGGGATTTGGAATGGCCATCAGTTTATCACTCGGATAGCACATCTGCCGTTTTTGGAAAAGTCCGAATTTCCCACCTCGCAAGTTGTGAACTTTACAATGCGGACCTCGTCGACGGGCTAATTAACACACTAAGTGCTCGATGGGTCCACTCTAAAGTAAACATCTGGTATCAATCAGCAACACCAGAGGAGATGCTCCCACGAGGGTACCCAATTACAAGATTGGAAGGAATAGATTCCCACCCCATAAAAACCATGGCGAGAAGTACAACCCTGGGATGGAGAGTTAGCGTACAAAGACTAGGCGCAACTTGTTCAGCCAGTCTTCAAAGAGTCTTCATCAGAGCGTCATGCTCTTCGTGTTATACTACAGTGTGCAACTCTGATCAACTAAATATAACATTATTCAGCATCTTTAATCTACCTGCACCTTGAGCGTTAATAACGTTCACGGTTCGCGATATCAACCGTGTTGAAGTGGTTAACACTTCTAAGTAAACTCTACATCTGTACCGACTAATTTTCTCACTCGCTAAAACCATCGACAGGCCATAGACAAAAGACAACCACATGGCAACCATAAGACGAGAGACAGGCAACGATGGCTTCGGTGTTCAGTTACTAGGTAACGCTGCTAGCGTGCGGATCTGGACCAGCTGAAACTGTATTCATATTATACCAACGTTTCTTTATTAAATATAGTTTACTATCTGACAACTTATCCACGCGCTTTTCTCTCTATCTATATAACCCATAACCACAATAAACCGATCAGTTGCAACCTGATTGATCGTCACCTAGATGAGAATTCGCGACGCATACTGTGTCAAGTATCGTATATCGTAGCTGTTGTATTTTCACATTTATTTCAAACTTCTCTAACATAATCATGGTAGTTGAATCTCATTACAGTGTTGATGAAGTTTCAATATTCTGTTCAAAGACTTTCATCAGCCACTGTACTTTGTATTATCAATGGTTAAAACAGATTATTTAGCTTACATGTTGTCTATTCATCGCTACGGGCAATCTGTGGTACGATGGAAGACCGGATGTCAACAATCATAGTAATCGTGCAGTAGCATTAGATGGAAGGGGAGGCGAGGGGATGACGAAGGGAATGACGATAGACGCTTTGGTGAAAAAAAGGATACGCGAAAAGGGAGAGAAGGAATGGGGATTAAAAATGGGGAAAGAAGATATCGAGATCGAGAGTGAGGATTGCGACTGAAGTCCTGGTGACCTCGAAAGCAAGACGGCCTCGCGGCCGGAGACTCCAGAGGATCGATAGCCGCACCGCCATTCGTGGACACGTCCAACTCGATGCAGATGTCACTCGGCCAGTACCGCTTCCGTCTCTACGGCAGAGCTCGATGAAAATCAAGCTAAAGCCGAATTTACAGCTTTTCACTTTGAATGATTATCACGGATAATTCATCGAAAAGCATGTTTTCATCCGTGTTTCATCCAGAGTAACTAGTGAACAGAGTAAGGTCAATCTCTGCTCTTGATTTCTTCAATGGATGATTCACTCGTAGCGAGACGATTCGGACCAGCTTAATTATATTTTATAATGTGCGTGCATGTTGTTATAGGTACGATGTTATACCGAATGCATATTTAGACCACCAGTTCACATTTCTATGACACATATCGCACGAAATGAATATGGATTTGGCCGATTCTTACCATTTCCTGGGTAGTCTTTCGTTAAGAATTTTAATAACAAATGAGAGAATGGAACAGAAGAATAAGACGTATTCTTTAAAAGAGGAGAATAGAGAAGGCTATACTTCGTTTCAAGATCTATTATTCTACTGGATCAACCTAGAGGAAAATATTTCAGTGAACTGTATAGATACTTCAGCCTTTATCTTTCGCATTCACTATGAATAAATTATCCGTGATGATCATCTAAAGTGAGAAAATCTAAATTCGGTTTAACCGCAAAATCAATCGTTCGAGGTGCAAGCAAGAAACAGCATGAATAAAGCCGGAAAGAAGCATCTCGATTTTGAGAAAGGCGGTCCACCTCGAGCGAACGTTATGTCGAGACGGCGTACGCGGTACGGCGTACCGCGTAACCAGGTGAACAGATCGGCAAAACTTACCCACCTCTTGGCAGGATGCTCGAACGAGAAGCGAGTCCATCAACATTCCCAGCAGGAAGCTTTTACCTCGATCGGTTCCTGCACGCACGAGTTTGCAGCAAAACTCGGGGACAAAAGATTCAAGACACCTAAAGAACGATACAGGCCCGCTTCTGTAAAAGTCAACTTTGAAATTTTTCAAATCGGCGTTCGACGACACTCTCACACACACAGTCACACACCGGGCCACAACACCAGAGGGAACTCAGTAGCGAGCTTCTTCACCGTCAATCTATTCAAAGAGTCGCGACGCACTCTACGAAACGCTCACCTGTTCTTTAAAAACACTTGACAAAACGGAAGCTGCCATACTACTGTGCGTCAACCTGTCAACTATCGCCATCTCGTTGACCATTCTATCACCATCCGTTAGTGGCACTAGCGAGCTTCAAAAGCGCGCCACTTTTTGAATATTGTGTTTCATTATCGATCGAGTTATCTCTCAAGAAAAAAATTTATCTATGTTTTCCTAAATAAACTCGCTTTATCTATTTATGTACTTTTAACGAGTCTCCTTGGTTTCATTGCTAATTACTGTTTAATTTAGAAACTTAATTTAAATTTTGTTTGAATTACAAAATTTTTAATCGGTCGACAATAAAATAGAATGTTATAATAAATATTATTGTGATAGTTAACGCCAGAAAAGAGGATGGTCAAAGAGTAAGAAATTTAATTTGTATACCTTTAGGCACTTAAAATTTTAATAAGGCATCACGTCATAAGTCCTAAAGTATCATAAAAATATAATCATTTATGACAAATGTGATGGGAAAGTTGTAAAAATGCAGATGAAGTTGACGGTGTTCTGAAAGGCGAATTGAAACTTTCTAACTTCAAATGATCACAATATCGAAATGAATATATGAAATATAAAAACTCAAACGCTATTTTGTAACAGAAAGCCGATATTTATATAGTATGTAAAAATGTACTGCTCAAATTGTTAATTAAACAATAAAAAACGACGAATTAATATAAGATATAAAATATTGCATGAAATATATTTCTTCAATATAATTATAACTTATTTCTAAAACAAAATGGAATATGTTTAATGTACTTCAAAGCACCTTTAACTTTATCTACATTTTCTACAATTTTCACATTTATCATAAATTGTACTTGTATAAAATAGAATTCATAGAATGATGCGTTATTAGAATTTTAAGTGCCTAGAAGGGTACAAATTTATCATTTTTTGAACACCTTCCTTTCCTAATCAAAATTTAGCGGTATTTTTTTTCCAAACTTACGCTATAACTCCTTAAAATGTTTGATACAAGATCATGTTTGGAAAAACATTTATTACGTAATAACGTAATATTTATTAACCAATAACATTTCAAGTAACTTCGGAAGTTTTTTCTATCTTAGTTTTGTATAATCGGGTTTGATCCAGAACTTATCTTTACCAGAGGTTGTATTTCGCGGAACGATTAAACGAATCAATTACAAATTTTCGAATTAATCTGTTATTAAATATTTGTTAATACTATATTATCTTTTATACCTTTTACCTTCTTGCGAGATTGAAAATTTTCTAGACGAGATAAAATATTTCAAATCGTATATCGTCGTAGATAACCCATTGTAGCGACGTACCTGAAAAACGAGTACGTAACGACTCTAGAAAAATCGAAACGGTCGGCCATATTGGATATCGACCTTTGTTTGCACCAACTTCAGACGATAGTTGCATTTCTCTACTTTTCGTGAGATTGTCGCTTCACGTCCACTGTGTGTCTCGTTCTCGATCGAAACGAAAACAATTACTCGTTTTCTCGTGGAAAATTCCTTGTCGAGTGTGAACGGCAAAGAAGAAGCAGGAGCCACGTTTCGGTAAGTTATTCGATCTCGTGTATTTTCTCGAAATAATTCGACCGTTTATCACCTCGAAAACTACGTCGTCGAAGGCAGCCGTTTCAACGTCGTGAAACAGGTTTCGTTCAAAAATTTCCAGAATAATACGTTGCAACGTATTAATTCGTACGTGATATTTGGTGATTTCATAATTTTGCGATTCATACGTCTTTCAGGCGATGTGACAACGCATTTGTAGATACTATGAGCAATAATTGCATCGTGAACGTTTGCACGGCTATTGCAGGCTAGACGAAAAAGACTACTCGTGTCATTTAACGCCGATAATGCCCGTATCGTGGTTTAGTGTTGCTAGATAAAAGATAAGCGAGCAACGGCTTGAATCGTTGTCACGAAAAATGTTATTCGCGTGAAAATTTTATGGAAACGTGTGTCGCGTCTACATAAAAACATCTAGTCGCATCCCTAGCAACCACCGTAACGAGACTTCCGATTTTCTACCCTTCCGAGAGAATTTGTTCTGCAATAAAAAGCTGGTTTTAGATGCCGATGATGCATTTTTCGGGTTACGCTTGCGTTAGCTTCCTGTATTTATACTGTATCAGTGAAACTGAAGCACCTTGGCCGATTTATCTGGTTCTCACGGTATTGCGCGAATTGTTATTTTGTTATCATTTATAACACGTGTTTATGAAAATTACTCATGCCATATTTTCAATCCACACGGTATTGTTAAAGTCAATGAGATAACTTTAGGTATGGTGATTCATGGTTATTATTTTCTAATTATCAGTAGTTTCTTACTTGATTACACATAGGTTTTAATGTATCTAATTAATACACAGTTAAAATATCTATATATACCTCCAACTCTTAAACCTAATTTTAACTGATTTATTTGTCAATTCTTAGAAGATAAATTTTTCTTTTAACAATAAATATACAATGTTAACAATAAATATGCTCATGAAAGTATTTGTATACTCGTAGATACCTTCTATGAATATATGCATGTTATATGAAAAATTTAAAAATTTTATTAGTTTTGTAATGAGACACAAGTATTGTGATTATATTGGTAAAATTTGAAACAAACCTGAAAATATATATCAAGATTACAGAATATTAAGTACAAATATACAGTTCGCAGAGATCATAAAAGTATTTAAAAAGCCAATTATTTGTTATATTGATAAGCCTCAATATTCAATAGCTATTCGTGCTATATACTAATTTTGTATTAAATGTATATGTGCAATAAGCATCTTGTTTCTATAGTTTCTAGTAGTTTCTATGTACATTTTCAGATTGCTTTGAAATCTGACTAATAAATATACTCATGACAGTCATGTCTCGTTATGATGAAATTTATAACTGTTTTATGTAACGCATGCAATATGGACATAAGAGATTTCTATGGTAAGTGTTCAAATATTTTCATGGGTCAATGTGTAGTAGTATAATAATAAATACTACAGTACATTCGCATTTAAAAGAAAGAAGCTAAACAATTTTTAAATCAAATATAGTAGTAATTCTATTTATATCGAGATCTTATATCCTAATAGGTTTCAATAATATCAGAAAAATTCTAATTCTTTTTTCTGATATTATACATATATGTATCATTTACATGGCTTGATCAATATATTATCGTTTATGTAACGCATGCAATATGGACATAAGAGATTTCTATGGTAAGTGTTCAAATATTTTCATGGGTCAATGTGTAGTAGTATAATAATAAATACTACAGTACATTCACATTTAAAAGAAAGAAGCTAAACAATTTTTAAATCAAATATAGTAGTAATTCTATTTATACTGAGATCTTATATCCTAATAGGTTTCAATAATATCAGAAAAATGATAACAGCGCATCAATAATTTTAAAAGCTACTTTGGAATGCATATTCTATCTTTATGCAGTTATAAACTCCGCAGAGTATCCTATATCGCATTAAAGTGTTTTGATTATTATATTTGTATGCATGTAAACATGAAGTTGTATTCGTCATGCTATTTTAAGCACAGGACAGACACCTCAGTTTCTATATTATACCTTTGTGTACTCTACAACATCATGCATTCTGTTCTTTTACATCTATATTCTAATATTGTTATGTATTTATACCATACAATTTACCACAAATTACATCTACACAAAACTCGACGAAAACAGCTTCTTATTATTGGTCGCAAGATGCAACAAGTGATTTACGATTAGTTTGTAAACATTAAAACTTTTTATGAAGTCACGTCATTTTTTTATCTTTTTTCTTCTCCTTAATACATTCATTCTTATACAATAAAGAACTTCTAGTCATATTGAAGTCATATTAAAACAAAAATGCAAAAGATATTCCAGAGTCAAGAAGAAGATCGACAGGCACACGTTATCAGATTTTCACTTTGAATCCCTCTGTTTGGATGTCCAATCATCTTCAACAATACAGTGTCTCTTGAAAAGGCAACTGGTTTAATTATCTGTATATATCTGCATACATCTGAAAGCAGTGTTTCAATAATTAATTGCAACTGACATTATCAATGGGAACGACGATTTCGCAACAGCCAATAACGTTCCCTTATAAACACAACCGTATTTTCCATTCGCCCAAACAGTATACCTAGCCGCTTTTGCATTAAGTTTGACTCTGCTGTGGAAGGAGAAGGAGAACAAAGCCTACCATCCTCTTTCAATCTCTGTATGGAACGATTACATCACATCATTAATTACTAAGAAAGTCCTTATTGACGAAGAACATAATTGAAATGCGATAGAAGATTTTAAAGGTGCGGGGGTCCATAGAGATATACGCAACTAAAATTAAACAGCGCTCTCTGAGGTTGTCCTAGACCCTTCTATTGGCACTTAACCGACATTTTCTAGCAGCGACCTAGCGCAACACGTGTTGCGTACGCATTATTTTCCCAAAGGCAGACGCCAAGCTAGAAGAGGAAGGCTCGACTGATCCTTCGAATAAGGAGGAACGAAATGGCACATTTAATGGACCCGATTACGTAATATCGCGCAACTGTGTGCACTACTATCGAAGCTGCCAGTAATGTCTCAGTATATTTATATAGTATCTGAAGATAAATCGATGAATTAGAAATAGCCGATGCATGGTACACTCGCTGAATGTAAAGTATCAGCTGGTAAGGGATCAAGAAGAAATGGGATTTCTCTTACTGAATTTCTTTTTTAAACTTCAGGTGACGCACACTCTGATTATTTTGAAATGTACATAGTAGATGAGAAAGTAGATTGAAATAAGCGTGATACGTTGTTAGCAAACGTTTCAGTCACACGGAGGCTGCGGAATTGTTTGCTCGACGCCCCGAGAGACAAAGGAAACGGCCGGAATGGTATTTTAAACGGACAAGGATGGTCGAGATCGTCCTTCTGCCGGTAACCAACACAGGCAACAGCCTCTCAAGATCCTTTTTCCTCGATACGTCGCTCACACTGCCCGAATATGTAAAACTGACGTCACACCTTCTCGAGAGAGCGCAAAAGGACACCCACCGTTGCTCTCCCTCTCTCCTACGTCTTCGTTATTTTCCGTAGAAATCATAGCGAGATCGTTTCCTCATCCCCCAATCGATTTTTTAATCTCTCTTGATATCGTCTGGTTATAGATGAGATTAAAAGTCCACGACAATTTCAATTAACATAATTTCTGTTTATTTAATTCAACACGTGTTCTGTATTTTAAATGGTAGAAGGTATCAATGACGCCAAGGAAGATGTAGAATAATAACTTGAAATTAAATATTCTAAAATTAATTTTAATGTAATCTAAACTGGTCATCTACTATATAACATCAATAGCAATACCCAATGTTTCATTCATATCGATTATACATTCAGATTATATTTCATTCGTCACCTCGTGGGGATTATTGATTCCAAAGATCAATTTTACGTCGCTTTTTTTCATCATTTGATCGTTTAGTTATGCTCTTCTATGACTAATTTGCCGAGTAATCTATTGCCACCCACATCGCGCTACATTTTTCTCGGAAATTCTTCCGATTACGAGGAACTTCTATTCATGTAAAATACCACAAGTTTTTAAAATGATTCTCCATGCGAGGTGATAGAAGAGGAGTATACTGCAGTGACCTTGAACTTCTGTTCAATTTCAAACCATCTGTTCAAACTTCCAATTTTCACCCATGAAAAAATAAATTGTCGGTTGCCCAAGGATAGCTTTCACTCATAAAATCCACCACGTCATTCTTCAAATATCTATTTGATATTCTCGACGATGAATTTCTATTTTTTAATTGATGCTTGATGGAGGACGGTTTTTATGCGTTTATGCATCTTTCCTTATTTCTTTTTTTTTTTTTTTTTTTTTTTTTTTTTTTTTTTTTTTTTTTTTTTTTTTTTTTTTTTTTTTTTTTTTTTTTTTTTTTTTTTTTTTTTTTTTTTTTTTTTTTTTTTTTTTTTTTTTTTTTTTTTTNGAGCCTAGCAAACGGAAGTGTCACGCTGACGATACGTGTGCACTCGCGCATAATTGCCTTGCGTGTTCTCTGCGGGGGCACGTTTTCAGGCAAATATTGCGCATCAATCAGTGCTTCACGATCGATAATTTTTCCTTTATCGAACGGGAAATATAAAGCGTCACATTAACAAAAAGCTTCCTTCCTGTTCATCGTATCTTGCTTACTGAACTCTGATCTCCCTTTATCTTGTTTACGAATCTGAGATCTTCAAAGCATATCACAGACGAAGAAGACATTTTAAATTCAGAATCTTAAATTCGTAAAATTCGTTGTATCTTTCTGAATAGCTCTCGTTACGTAGGTAAATATGGCAAAGGTCAAAGAATATACCGTAGAAAAGGATAGCACAAGCGCAGAAGATGTAAATGAAATCTGTACGTGAAAGTTTGAAGAAGGTGTGAAAAATTGTATCTGAAACGAGAGAGTGATTTACAACCAACATCAGAGCAACGAAACTGCCTTGTAGCCGATCTTTCCATTCTTGGAGTAGTGCCCGGATCATTTCTCGACATCGCCGATTATGTTTGGACGAATGTCAAGACCAAAAGTGGTACGTGGCGTTTATTAACGATCAACGGATGCCTAGGCATTTCATTTCTTCATAATAAATCCATTACTAACTGCAACAACTCGATTGATGAGTATCTTCCAGATTACACGAAGAAATTAATTACAAGAAGAAAATCAATCAAGAGAATTTTCTAAATTTCCACGGTACCATCTTCCAATTGTCAAGAAGAATTTACAGCAGATGAATCATCTAGATATACTTCAGAATAGTTTTCAGTCAAACTTAAGGTTCATTTTGGAAGAAGATTGTCTGCGGGCTGTACAGTTCTCGGAACAGGATTTTCCGGGGCTGCCGTCGATTGATAAGGCCGACAGCGTTCCCGGCCGCGTTACGAACACAATAGGCATCCGAAACATTCGGAATTGCATGTTACGTAAGCCGATCGAGTCCAGTTCTGGAGGCGCCGGTGAATTTTAAATATCGAAGACCCGTTTCCAGCCGCGTTCCTCGCGCCGCTAAATCGCCAGCTCCTTTTGGCTGATCTACTTTTCCAATTACGCGACCACACTACATGCTGCTTCAACGTAGATGATCGATGAAACCGGAAAATTCCATCCAACGACATTGTTTTTCTCGCAAGAAGCCACTGACCCGGTATTCTTGCCTTGCATGGAGAATTTTTTCTCTGATTATAGAGTCCGAAGAGACTTGAGAAACTCTTCGAAAAGTCGAAGAAGTCAACTACTTTGATTTTTTGCATTTACTGGAGATTGGAAGGCGCGTTGGAAAAATATCAAGCAAACCGGATTAATATTTCAGATTATTAATGGCTTAATGGCTTGGATAGAGAATGGAATTATCATGTAAGGACAACGTATGAAGTGGAAGGGTGTTGTTCTCGCGGTGAGCTATTGGAACGACGCCCACGACGACCCACGTTGCGATGACTGTTCGCGTGGTTTTACCTGCGACGCTGGTTTTGCGTGTAGGCAGGCCAAAATCACTACCGAAACTTGTGTGAGTCACGGATTTCGCGATCCTCCCGTGATCACCGCAGATTTATTATAAGCTACAGGATGCTTCCTAATTCGTGGACTGGCAAGACTCTCTTTTCACCCGCCGCGTTCGCCAATATTAATAATCGAAGCCGACGATTGCCTCGCATCCACGAAAATTGTATATTTCTCGAGCGTAAACGTATCAACGATATTTGTCTAATTTTTATATAGAACGTGGAAGATTTACGAGGATGAAAAGATAGGAAACGACCTGTATAACATTGCCTCGGACTAACGTCCTCGACCTGATCGCGGAGGTGGCGTCGATGATCGCGTATGGACATGAAACGCGGTCCACCTGGCGCGCAGAGAGAATTCCTGCTCACCTACTAACACACTCCAACGATTTCACACGAGAACTCCAGCTAGAATCACCAGCCACAATCAGCAATCGATTAGAATCGAGTATCTCGAACATAGCACATTGATTCAGAAAAACTAGTTTCTGAAGTCGTACACCTTTAACGAACAGTTTCTCTTGCGTAGTTCTTTAAACTGATCGTTTAGAAACGTAAGATGGTCCGCTTCCAAACTTGGTCCTCCCAGAAATCCGCTCGCAGAATGAAACATTTTCACTCGAGGATCTCAATATACCACTTTTTGGATGTTGAGATCGATAGATTGTTTCGGTGTACGTGATTCAGTGTATTCTATAGCCCTGTTGGCTGATCGAAGCAATGGAACGAGCAGAATGCAAGCAGGCTGCTTTTTCTTGCCCACCAGGTGGAGGGAGGGACGTAGAAGAGCCATGAAGTGGGATAACGTAATGACCTCCACCTCCGTGTTTCCAACTATTTTCGATACACGTCTCGGCTAACTTTAGCGTTTTCGTTAGTCCAGTCTTTGACTTTGAGCCCTCAGTTTTCCACCGGGCACTCTCTCACGCGCTCCATTCCTCCTCTTCCGCGCTCACTTCCTGTGTGAACTCTTGTGTAACAATTTGATCTCTTCCGCCATTCATTGTCATCTACTCTATTTCAAATTCAAATTCAAAGTCGATCGCTATTGAGGATGATCGGTCCACGTGAAACGAGTCTCAGTATGGTTCAGTAGTGATGAAAGATGTGCGACGCGAAGGAAGAAGCATGCGTGTAAGTTGAAGTTTTGAGCTGATGCAGGCTTACACTTCACGAGTTCATTTTTTAAACGTAACGATCATTCTTTTGAGATAAGAGACAGGCAACTAACTGGATGGATAGCTGATTTTGTTTTCCATGACGCAGAGGAGCCATTTATATAAGGCTGGCCGACTATTTCGAAGATGGCACGCAAAATTAACTTGGTGGAATATATCCGCGCGTTTACTGGAATACTACATAGTACGTGGGAACTATTTTAGAAGTCCGCCGCGTATTTTTTGCCGGCGCTCAGCCTGTCGCCATTCAATGGAGTGCATTCCAACGATTCTTGGGCCGATCTCGATTTTACCTTACTGTAGAATTTCGTCGACTTTCTATTTTTCCTCTTTGCTTCGATCCTTGGGAAATTGACGAGCCAGAAGATGAAATAGAACATCAAAGAAATAGTCGAGTCCCCTGCTGCCTCGGAGAACCGTCACTTTTGCCGGCTTTTAATCAGACCACGAATTAACTCGAGCGCTCTTTTCACTGTACAAAGAGCGTCGTGTTGATTGAACGCTTTTGAGACGCCTTCATGGGCAACAGGTGGTCGGAAGTTCCTTTGAAGAGAGTACCGCTGGAAATCATTTGCAACGTCAAATCCACGAGGACTGCTTTTGCAACTAAACTGCCAGTTATAATTCAATTATCATCTAACAGATAATAGCTGCTTTATTTTCTCGTTAAGTGAATTATATTCCATTCAATTTGTTAATATCATAGAAAACTATCCCAAATGTGGAAGTGTACAGGTCTTCTTTCTCTGAGAAAATTTATACTGGGAGATCTAAAAATAATGGCCAGATTATTGTAGTCTTTGGAAAGTTTAGAAACCTCTGTCGTACGTTATACTATCAAGCTTCGTTTTCCTATGTGGTTTCTGTCTTTTCTAAAGGTGCCCCTTTCGTTCAAAGCAACTAGACTGTCGGAACGAACCCGCGATAGCTGTATCTTTCCCTTATGATTCGTTCGTGTCTCGTTACATGGCTGCCAATTGACCTGCTAATTACTATAACCGTCTCTCTGCATTGCTCGACAGGTGGTTGCCTAAGTCCTAACACCCAAGTGCGAGCACTGTGAACGATGGTTGACTACTACAAGGTATTAGAAGTGCAACGAACCGCCACGAGCGGAGACATCAAAAAGGCGTAAGTAATGGCTCAGTAAGACCAGAGCAGCTCGTTATCAACGGAGAAAAATGTACAAGAATACTCGAATGTTTAACTTGCATTTAATATTCTATTATAAGAATGAATTAGTATTAAAAAAAATTATAAAGAGAAACGAGGATCCAAGTTCAACGAGGATATGTGTTATAAAGATATATATGTATGTTCAAATGAATTACCTTATCAAAAATAAGTGTGATTACTTGTTTGTCATTGGTGCTATTTTATTAGACGAATGATAAATGCGATGGGTGGGGAAAGACTGAATGAATGGCTTTTTATTTCAACTCCGTTGAGGCAGCTGGCTCTGATCCAAAAGTCGATCAGCATTCTCGGTTAGAGGGAGTCAAGAGACTTCTTAAGTTCTACTATAAAGAAACATCGCTGGTCGGTTGATTAAACAAAGCATTGCCTTACAGATATAGAAAATTGGCATTGAGATGGCATCCAGACAAAAACCCTGAAAATCTGGAAGAAGCGAACAAGAGATTCAAAGAAATATCCGAAGCATACGAAGTTTTAATTGACGGTAAGTTTCAGCCGTTTCTCGTCGTCCTATCGTCGACTCTGAAGCGGACCTTATTATTGAAATTATCCTTTTCCGAAGAATCGATCGTCTTCAACCTAAAGATTTTTCTAAATCATTTTATTTAAATGATAATAGCTCTAATTATGACTCTGTCTCTCTACGGCTTCGATTAATCGACGCTAGCTAGCTTTAGTAACGAAAACAGAACGTCGCGATGCCAACAGGAGACGAACAACGGCAGCTCCTGCTTGTCAGCAAAGCCGAATTTCGCATGAGCCTTCTCTTTCGAGCGGTCTCCAAGTAGTACAACTTATTCTGGGAGCCAGCAGTTCAATCTAGAACGAATCGATTCTCCCTTATGAATGACTGTTTCATAACCAGCACTTGATACTAGCAAAGAGGAGGAGCTGCGAGAATTAATCGTTATCCAACAATAATATTGAAACTTAAGCAATTCAACAAATGATATTCTGACAGTAATTTATTCTAGAATATTGCTCGAGAAATAGGGTTGCGAATGAGTACTCGCAGTTCCGAAACTCTGATTCTTGAGTTTCTTTGCAAGTTTCATCTCGTTTTTATGTATTTAAGTTTGAAGTTTAACTTTCTGTTTTTTTTATTTATTAGTTATTATTTAGTTTATTAGTTATTTAGTAAAAAGAGCGATCGCAAAGGCGTTGTTGAAACTCGAGAATCGAGTCAGGCTTGAACAGAGAGCAACTCTTTAGCCGAAGCATCGCTGCGACAACTGACAAACCCTGTCGTGTCGACAAACGTGGGAGGAAGTAAAAGAGAAATTCAATCAGAAATGTTTGTTTCCGGTCAATCTCTCGTGACCGTGCTCGATGTCCAGATGCGAAGAGACGAACCTACGACCAACGATTGTATCAGAAGGCATCCTCGAGGCCCGGCCGTGGATTCACCTACCGGAGTTTCTTTGACTCTCCTTTCCAGCGATATTTCGGTACCACTTAAGAGAAAAAAGACTTTGAGAGTGGCCAAACATTTTCCTTCGTTTTCTTTCAGTTTTATTTTATTTTATTTTATTTTTATTTTTTATTTTGAATTGATTTTGTCTTTTTTTTTTCTTTCTCTCGCACTTTTTTTTTATTTTTTTAACGGAACATAAACGAAAAATAGAAATATTATTTGAGGTATAGCAAATGTTTTACTGACGAAAAATTCAGCAAATGTCAGGTATCCTAATCCCTCATTCGCCTTAAAAGAGTCATTCCTTACTCGAACTCGTAGGACTCAGGAATCTCGAATAGATTTTCCTGACCAGTCTCTCTACGAGTCCTTGTGGAAAACTCGAAAGATACTTTTTTCTCTTTGTATGAGTCGCCGTAAACGCAGATAATATTGCCTGTAATCTTACCGCATTTCTAACAATTTTGCCATTGCTCGACTGATTGAAAATACGAGAACGATCAAGTTGCTACCAATAATTTCCTCTTAAGAAAGACAGATCTTCGAAGAACTAAGTCGTTCCATCGCATTTATATTAAGAAACAGTCTCCAATATTAGAATTATTTGATCTCTTAAAATTTTCACAAATTCTTCGAAGATTGTCTACGTTCATTTCATTCATCCACGATTCCCGAGATCGTTTTCTCTTTAATGATTTTGCTCTTGCGGTGGATGACCTCAGATTGATATTACAAATCATTCAGCGTATTCTACTAACCTGACAAGCCTTGCAGTACTTGCTTCTTGGAGTTTGGAGCGAATAAAACCAAGCAATCTGCCTTCAAATTTGGTTTTACAATTAGTAATAATCGCTTATTGTTTTATATGCTTTTCAGAAAAGAAAAGAAGGGTCTATGATCAATATGGAAAGGAAGGACTTCAAATGCCCGGTGGTAAGAGGCGACACAAGGACGACTTTGATCCACATTTCGCTGGTACCTTCATGTTTAGAGACCCTGAGGAAGTGTTTAAAGAATTCTTTGGTGGTACTTCTTTCGAGAACCTGTTCTCAGGTAAGTAAACCTATCCTGCTAGTCTGTGAAAGGTGAATCTGTGTAGTACCAACTACATGTACCCTGAGACACATAGAATGAAATATTTAATCACGCAAATAAATATGCATTTACCTTATCCACTGAATGATAGAAACATATTCAAGTAATTAACCGAATAATAGGTGTTTAAAGATTACCTGCAGTAAGAACCATGTGATTAACTGGTGTTTTAATTCTCCCAAAGACCTTACTGAAGTTGGTGTACGCATCGGACCCAACAGGCATAGTCATCCAAGCAGTAACAGCATTAGCACGTCATTCTTTGGCCCGTTAGGAGTTTCACACTTTGGTTTCTCACCGTTCAACAACTTGTTTGAAGGTTCATCAGGAAACTTCTCCTCGTTCAATACGGTTACAAGTTTCGGTGGAGCCAGCGGTGGTGGTGCTGTGAAACGGACAAGTACTTCAACTCGATTCATCAACGGCAAAAAGATCACCACCAAAAAGTAAGAACAATAATACATCGTATGAAAGAGTTCTGCAAAGAATTTATCATAGATATTAAATCGTATGAGGTGATCCTATAAAACAAGATATGAGACGTTACTTATATTTGTAAAATAACCTGAGATCTTTGATAAAATTTTGGTGTACTACCTGCAAGATGTACAGAAACGATAACGATTTGTATCTGTGATTGTTACAGGGTTTTCGAAAATGGAAAGGAAACAATAATGTCGTACGAAAATGATGTGCTGAAGTCAAAGACGGTGAACGGCGTGCCACAATCAATAACGTACAGTTAAATCAGTTCTCTATCAAGAACGCTCGCTCGATCTCCGCTCGGCAATTGAGAAATTCCTGTCGTCGTGTCACGTTTGCGAGTAATATTTCTGCGCTCTACCGAAATGTTGTGTTCCTACTACCTATCTACCTGATATGAATATAAAAAAAATGAAAGAAAAGAGAGTATGATCGTCACCGCGGCTAATTTAACAATTAAATTAACAAAAAATATTCTTGTGTCTCTTATTTAGATCGTCTCTTCATCAATTTACTTCTTCGTTTTGTCGTTGAAATATTCTGTTAGAGAATATTGTTTAAATGTAGTAGTGCCGCTGGTCGACGTACTTCTCCACACATTGTACAACAAGAAAACGATAAAATACATATACATACATACATACATATATATATATATATATACATACATACATATATATATATATATATTTATCACTTTAAAAAAGAAAAAGAGAGCAGTGAGATTTTCAGAAACAGCGATTACTCGACGAAATTCGATGACAGTGATTGGATCTCTAAGCTCGAGCGATCGAGCCCGTTTAAAACAAAGAAAGCAGGAAAACTTGCTTAATTTGGAAAAACTAACACTCAAACAAAACACAGCTGCGGCAAATGCTATTTGAGCTTTTGTTCCCGTCACCTTCTCTGTTTTACCAGGTTTGACGAGTCATCGACGAGTCGCCAGCTGACCGACAGTGCCAGCGATATCTCGATGGCTGGCCAGAACTCGAGAACAGTCCATGGTGACCATCAGAAGGCTAGCAGAATAAAGACGCACCATCATCCACTTCTCACTAAGAAGCACGATAAGAGTAAGAGAAAATAGAAGCAACACTTTTGCAGCCTTCTCTCATTCGTTTTTTTTTGTCCGTATCTTTTTCATTTTAGTCTCTTCATTTTATTCTTTCTTTCGAATTAAACGCATACATACATAAACATATATTATATACGTACGTACGTGTATCATTTACGGAACTGATGTTGTAAATTATATCTTTTCTCGCAACGTCGCTTTTGCTATTGTCTAAATAATCGGGATTTAAAAAATGAAGAAAAACCTTTCGTGAATTAGCATTGACTGATCACAAATGTTCGATTTGATCAATAATAATAATAATAATAAAAAAAAAAATCGCTACAAAATTCATTGTAAGATTTTGCATCGAAAGTGGCGTATTTAATTGATTCTCGTTCGCGGTTGAGAGGGAGAGAGTGAGAGAGAGAGAAAGAGAGAGAGAGAGAGAGAAAAAGGCCCTTCTTTCTGCAAAGGAACAGAAAGATCTTGTTACTACAGAACATTCTGTTGCGTTTTATAGATAGCGCGTCGTTTCCGTTTAAAGTCTGGCGTGTTATGTTTAATACGGTAAGTTTCGCTTATCCTAGATTCCTTAGAAGATTAATTTACTATGTCGTAAGTTATATAATTGCTAGATTTTTATTTGTAAGTAAGCTGCGCCAATTTCGAACATACATACAAACAAAAACTTCGACTGAGTTTGATCGAATTTAAATTGTTAAAACATACACGTACACACGAGGGTGAATTTCATCACGCTTATATTCGTTTAAAACGTCACGATCGACTTGGAGCCATAATAATTGCTCTTAAAGGATAAAATTGTATTACGAGAAATTTTGCTATAATGGATCTTTTCCTTCGTTTGTTTTCTACCCGCAGTGAAGCATTCACGATGGAAGAAATGTGTTCCTCTTTTTTTTTTCTTTGTAATCGATCCGTGAGAAAAGAATTGATGCATATACAGGGCTAAGTTTTTCTGTTGCGGAAATATTTCCTCACAAGCAATTTATGTGTCGTAATTCTATTTGTTTATGTTAGTTAATTTCATGCGTATGTGTATATAATAAGGAAAAAAATGTTAAAACTTAACGTGGAGAAGAAAAAAAAAGTACATCATTAATGTATGCTAGTTAGTATATTTCATTATTTTCTATCGATATCCAACGCTATATCTCGTCTCTGATGTTCTCTTTTTTTGTTTGTAACAACACTTATCTCAAGATGGGATACTAGTGTAAAATGTCGAATTATAACAAAGTATTTAGCACTTTATTTTGATCTTCTTTTCTCAGCTTTACTGATATTTATAATATTCATACAGTGAGATTCATTTATAAATCCATATTTATACAAAGAAGATAGGCGGGAAATGTAAAAGTTATATAAAACGAAGGGAGGATTATTTCTTTTTCAATATTTTCACCATTATACGCTTCGATATGGTATTAAAACTCGTGTATATGTATTCAAAAGATAAATATGTTAACAGTTGCATGTCGGTGAGTGAATTTAGTACATGTATTGACTTCTCGCAAGTCAACGGCATCGACGTTGTAAATAGCTAATCAATGATAGCAAAATAAATTCAGCTACCACAAGAATATTGATTTATCAATTCGATATATCAATTCCTTTTCAATAACATGATTTTTTACAACAATTCTTGTCCATACCCAGCATAGACAATTGAATTGTTTCCACAAATATCAAAAAGATTAGTTCAAAATATATTCAAACATTTTACCTTGGTATCAAAGACAATCAATACATTGCACATTTATAAGTATATATAAAAAGGACAAAATTTGGTAAAAATGCTTAAATAAATGTTCAGTATTATAAATTACTTCTTCCCAATAACTGATATCAGTTCTTCCACTTTCTGAATGTATTGTTCTTTCGCAGCATCTTGACTCATGCCCTTCCTTTTGTCCCAAGCATCCCACTTGGCTTTGCCTCTGAAATCTAGCATACCTGGCCTGGCTAGAAAAAAAAAATCTTTTGTGAAAAGAATAGTACTATTAATGTTACAAAATTCTCAATAGAATTCAATGAGTTTGAAATCACATAAAAACATCTCATCATTTATTTAGATTTTGAATTTGGTTTCTGCAAGTCTATTAACATTCACCGTGCAATTGGAATTGCAAATTAAGAAGATCACAGAACAAAAATAAAGTTAGGTAATTTTAGTATTACAATAAATATCAACTTTAACTTGTTACATCGAGTAATGTAATCATATAATTTTGAAGATCTAACTCTGTCCAAGATCCCTTCTAACATATTTATACAAATAGATCCAAAAATTTTCAGCCAAAGTATATTAAGTAATTCTAAATGATCACAAGTTATTTTACATACTTGTGTTGCAATCTCCAACAGTAGCTTGTTTGTAAAGTGAGTATAGTTCAAGCAGGTCAACATCTGAAGCTGGAGCACGCAATTCCTTCACCTCCTCAGCAGCCTTGTTAAATCTCTAATAAAAAATATACAAGAATAAAAGAATAATTTTCATTTCTGTTTTTAAAGAAATTATGGAAAAATTCAAAGTATGTACAAGAATTCAAGCAACCAGTAACCAATTATAACAAAATATTGTCTAATTACAATATTTTATGTTATTTATGTTATTACATAACGTATTTAAACATAAAATTAATTACTTCATCGAGAGACATTGTGCTTTAACGACAAAAAGGGCGAGACAAGATTTGAAATTTTTGAGAATTTCACTGTCGTACTGTGCCACTGGTTCGGATCTATAGAACGTTGGCCTGGAAATACAATCGATTAACATTCTCCCACTCCTGTACTTACTACGTATGATACGATTACGACCACCAATAAACTTTCATGTCACCAAGACCTTGATTAATAAATAATTATACCACCGCATGTTATCATGGTATCAGCAAAATTTTTATTCAATTTAACCTTAAGTTCCTGTATAAGATGTATTTATTTTTATTCTACATCCGTGGTAAGCACATTATAGTGTTCTGATATGATTAATGGCAGTTGATGACGTCACATAGCGGGAAGAATAGCGACATTAATAAGAATGCAAAGAAAATTAAGGACGATATTAAGAATAATTATTAAAAACCTGTGTTCAAATAGCTATCGAACGTTTCGCAAAAAGCAAAGCTATTTTTAGATGAAGTTGGAAGGTCGATGTTGAAATGTTCTCGATGGTTCCCATCTTCTTCGATGATGGTTTGAGTATACATACAAATCGTTAAGAATATCTTATGAAGTCTAAAAAAAAGAGGATAAACAATATATGAATATGTAATAAATAAACTGCGGATTTTTGTGCATTTATTTGAAAGTGCAAAGATCCACACAATGCATGCAATGCAAAAATATAAATATGAAATATACAAAGTAGAGCGTTTATTATGATATATAGTAGATGAATTTCTTTAATTGTACTCATAAAAATCCACAGTTTAATAATAAATCAGAATTGAGGACCAGTCAGTGAATGTAAGTGATCAATAAATTGTTTCCTTTGTACCGATATTTCGGATTGTATTTTTAGTTATTTGTATCTTGCAACGACGTCATTTAGTCAATTTTTACTAGTTTCAATAAGATGGAAGTTATATAATCATTAGATATTATCAAATTCTTACGTTTGGAAGAAGAAAAATTTAATGATATTGATATTATTACTACGTAAAATATGTAATTATATATACACGTATGTATAAATATATCTGTGTATGGATCACATGTAGTAGAGAATATTTTTTTATCTTCTAATGATATGGCTAGATGGCGACACTTGACCACTTCCACGTAAAAAATGGCGGACTGCAAGGGTGCGTTTTGTGATTCTTTTCTTATACAGAAAATTAACGATAAATTCTGCACGATTATGTAAATTCTAATAATTGAAGATTTGTAGAAAGTCATCGTTTTTTTATCTATATTATTCTTCTTTGAATCCCATGTATCTCCGTATCTTCCTTTTTCGACAATATTTACTCTCTAGAGCGTTACAACAGATTGAGGAAATAATTTTGTTTGACAATCATGTTAACTGTCTGTTTTTGAATTTCACGCAGAAAATAAAGAAGAGACGAATCGACCATCCTATGTTTTAAAGGTAGATCCACCACAAGAGTCACCGGGGGATTCACCTGAAAATTCCACCAGTGGTAAATACGCAGTGTTATTTTTTGTTCCACATGCGTAACCTTGTCTTCAGTTTTTTTCTATGATATTTACATACAGTTGCTATATTTGATATATTTTCGTTATCTCGCTACAATGTAACGTACTTTCTGACCAGTTCCAATAACTTTTGTTGGAAACCATATAGGTTATGTGCTTAGATGTGAAAGTATTACTTGCATGTAACAATTTATGGCTGGTAGTTTATGAAATCTGAATTGTTTCAGAAGAAATGGAGAGCTCGTCAGCAGAAAATAATACCCAGGAATCACCCTCGAGTTCTAATAAGCCAGTGATAGCTGCGTCAAAGTTTGGAACAACGTTTGGGTGTAGTGATCCCATCAAGAATCCAGTTAAGAAAAAAAAGTCATCCACATTGTGGCCCTCTCAATTGAGCACAGTGACAAACAGTCAGCCTACTACTAAAGTATACCTACAACCAGCTAAGTTTCTGAATCCATTTGCAAAAGCCACAGATCCATTATTAAATGAAAAGAATAAGAAAAAGGAAAATAATAAAACAGAAACAAAGGAAGATAAGAACGAAGAAAAGGACGATAAGAGTGAAAAGAAAAATGATAATAGTGAAGTAGGAGAAACTAAAGGTGAAGTAACAGAAAGTAAAAGTGAAGTAAAAGAAGCTAAAAAGGAAGACAAGCCAATTGAGGAAGTGAAGCCCACCTTCCTGTTGCTAGGCACAAGCACAAAAGATAATGTAAATACTACGATAGCGCCTTGTGCATCAGAACCAAACTTTGTATTTGGTCAGAACTTACAGGAACGCGTTATGATTGCGAATGATGCAGAAAATTCTGAAAAAACGGAAGACAAGGAGAAAAAAGAAAAAAAGGAGGAAAGCACAAATGCAAATGGTTCCACAGAGCTTCTTTTTACCAGTGCATCAGCAGCATGCCGTACTACCTCCAAATCAAGTCTGACATTAACCGAAGCAGCTCAAGAATTAGAAGAAGCAAACCGTGCTAATAAGAGGAAGTATAGTCAAATAACACCACTAACTGGTGAAGAAGGAGAAACAAATGTTCTTCAGATTAACTGTAAATTCTTTGCGTTTGACAAGGTTTGTATAAGAATTATTTTTGCTTTCAATTTTTCAGAATGATTCATTCACGATAAATGTCCGATTTTGTTCAGGCTAGTGGCGGTTGGCAAGAAAGAGGTAGAGGTACTTTAAGGCTAAACGACCGTGACGAAGAATCTCGAATAGTGGGA
Organism: Bombus confusus; assembly: GCA_014737475.1. Classification (NCBI taxonomy): domain Eukaryota; kingdom Metazoa; phylum Arthropoda; class Insecta; order Hymenoptera; family Apidae; genus Bombus; species Bombus confusus. Next base: position 3,648,754 of record JACXIV010000047.1, read on the forward strand.
CGCACTGCAGGAACGCAGAGATTAATTATGAATACAAAAGTATGGCCAGGAATGATTGCAGAACGAGCGGCACCTAAATCACTAAGATTAACGGCGATGGATGTTCAAGGAAGTATCAGAATCTTCATTGTTCAAGCAGCGCCGAAGGAAGTGGAACAACTCCATAATTTGTTGCAACAGCGGCTAAAACGCGCACAGGAACGTCAACCCAAGAAATTAGCTACTGACCAGTGACAGATCAGTAATCGCCAGTTATCATCAAAATTTAAGCGACGCAGAAGTTGCTAACATGTGAGAACAAGATTCGGGAAATGTCGAAGTTATCAGGCCCTATTTGTTTCTATAGTAATTCATACACGATAGAACTATGGCTATGATTCGCGCTTTTTCCCCTTGTGGAAGTTCTTAAACTTCGATGATATATCCCTTGATGCACTGATGTTTGCAGACAAGCAAGAGGAGACAAAAAAGGCGAAAAAACCAAGCCGTATTCTTTCTAATCATTCGTATTATATATTTTCTAATCATTCCCAACCGATAATTCTTTTATACTGATTTCAAGCAGCCTTTTTTTAAAAGGATCCGAGATAATCACTGGCTAGGGAGTTTTCATAATAGCATAATACGAACTCGCATATACACATATATACACACAAATCAGTCACGAAACCACGCTGTACGTTTGGAAGAAGAACGGCGTTTTTAGTTTCCAGTGACCAGTCTCTTTATAAGAATCATTTGGATTTTTATCGTAGTGATGTTCGAATCTATTTAGGATTCTCTATTCCTTGTCCGCTATATATAAATATAAATATATAAATATTGTACCTTTTAAGAAAATTAAGATTAGCTTCGTTATTTAAAATGTAGCTCCGCCGTGAGCGAAAGTAACAGCTCTACACATGTTCATCGACGAGGAGACATTGTGAGTCTGTTTGAAACATATATTACATAAGATTCTATCGCAAGCACGAAATGTTCAGGTTCCACGATCGAATCTGTAACAATTTGTACTTTACTTTAAGTGTATATAATACCTAAGAAAATCGGACAATTTGCTCGCCGTATTTCAAAGGCTGTGTATAAAACGGCTTCTCCCTTTAATTTTCTGCTTAACGATATTTATCGACACGACAATCGCTCGTTTGTTTCACGAGGAAGAATGAGTGGAGTCAGTCACAAAATTGCTCTTTGATGCAAAGTGCAGTAACGGAACAGTAAAGATATTAATTAAAGCATAAAAAGATTCTATTCACGATACAAGTCACGAGTAATTGCTATTGTTTCTCTGTACTTGATATGTAAGGAAACGAACTTATTGTACACATCGTTAATTACACGAGAAAAAATACATTCGTTTGCATAAGAAACCACTCGTTAGTGTGTATGTGTTTCTTTTTTTATACCATTCAAATTCATAAAAAAAAAAAAAAAACAGTAAGGGTCAAGCTTGTCTGAAATGTATAAGTTTTTTCTTATCTAATACATAAATATATTTTTTTAACCTGTCCAGAAATTTTTCTGGAATGTATTCTCTTTTCCAGACTGGAAAACACGCCGCATCGCGCATTCTAATATTTCCCGCGCGCGGCGCTATTCGACTCGATGGCGGGCGGTATTCAACAGGCTGATATTTATAGATTCGAGAGTTTCGTGCAAAGCTACAAAACGTTTTAGGCGTCAAAATCCAGTTCCTACGTTCGTCAACATCCACGCGATGATCCATAGTTTTCAATTTGATCGTATGTATTTCATAAAGTACAGCAGTCAGTAGTCGTTATTTTCAGAAACGAAAGAGACTTACTAAAGTACAGCATTCAAATATCGCGTGCAGTCAATCAAACCGTGTAGTTGACGGTCGTTAATACCACTTTTGGTCGCGACACATTCTTCTTAAAACGATGTATTACATCGGGACGTTGGACCAAAGAAGAGGAAATTGAAAAGAAGAGACATCTTCCACTTCCATAGTCTATGTAACGTTTTCTTTCTCGATTATTAGTCATACATCATCCATTTGATCAAAAACGTGTGGTCTTCGCAAGGGTGAGAAGAGTGAGATCGAACGAGAGACTCGGTGTCTTCTAACCTTTCCCTTCAAATATTTCTGTGACAACCTCAGGGATTTTCCTTCTCGCCTGGAAGCCATATCTTCTTAATTATAATCGTAAATTATTACTATTGTTTGGTGCACAAAGGTTAGAAACGTCGAAGTCAGTGATAAATGAACAGTGCTGAAGGTGACATCGAATCTGAAAAAGTCAATCAACTGTCAGAACTTATTCAGACGAGTAACGATACCGCGAATACAATTAAAATGGCCAATTAACGAGTCCAGTGTAATGCTCAATAAAGCAGATGATCGACATTTAGAAGATTTAATAGTTATGCTTCATTTCTTGTTCACTTGACTTGTCAAGGTCACAATTCCTTTGATGACCCATTTCTTTAGTCGCCAACAGTCTATTATAATTTCACTAACAATGTGACGTGTTCTGCACAATGTTTCTTCGCAAAGGTAGAGTCGGTAAATTTTAATCGGTTGCAAGTGATCGATGCCTTGTTCGTGGCCAACAGAAAGGAAAATGTTGCTGGCCGATGGACGAGAATTCTTCTGGCATTACGCGGCCAAGTGCCCCGGAATTCGAGCGTCACGAGGCGGGAAACTGAAAAGATAGCATCGACGATCGGCCACGCGGTGATTCAGGTACTGATTCGCGAATGTTTAGCATGTCGCCAGTGTTATTTGTCGACGTTGAAGCATTTGAACGAATTGTCACCAATGACAAAGTTATTAGTGTGGACAGAAGGTAAACAAAGTATAGGAAAGTAAAGAATAGGAAAATGATGTTCACCGGTGGTGCTCACGCGAAGAGGCGCAACGCCGGCGGCGGTTCAGGCCGGAAGTCCTCCGCGGACCGTAGAAGCCCACGGGCTGGAAGAAGTCCGCAGGCTCGTAAGAGCCCGCAGGCACGCGTGGGCGCGGAAGGATACACTTACAGGTGAGCCATTCGGTAGGTAAAGCTTGTTAAATGTTCCGTGACTGTTCAATGTTATCTTCTGTTGATAATCAATCCCTCCAGACAAAACACCTGTAATTAACCGATAGTGAAATACATTTCACAATTTGACACTGTTATGACAGAAAATATTTAATCAGATTGTCTTTTAGAAAACAAATTTTGATACGAAATATTTTAGCTTAGATATACGAATTGTAGAAGCTCGAATTACTTTCGTATGAAAATTAATAAATTGATCTGTAATTAGCGTTAACAAATTGCAAGTTTACGCTTGCAAATTCACAAGTGTAGTTTAGAACACAACTGAAACAACTAGAACATCTGTAATAAAAATGTTATAGTGTTTACTACAGAGTTTACTACAGAACGCAGTAAGATCTGCCGCTGGAACAGCCGCTATTCGAATCTCGTCCACCGCGATAAATTTTTCATTAAATATTTCACTTTAATCCATCGAGTTATCTTCGTGTTAAAATTTTCATGTTCGAAATCAATATTAGGAACTTTAATTACACGCGTGCAATCGAATCGGCAAACACTAAACGAAAATGAAAGTCAAATGCCCTTAATGGCTCTTCAAAAGATTTTGAGGAGAGAAATACGAGTTTATAGCATCAAATGAAACCTCGCCAACATTAAAAAAATACGCGTGAGAAAGTAATAATTGGAAGATATCAGAAAAATGGCGTGATACGGTTTCAGAACCAGAATTCCAGTACTAAATCCAACGGATCTACCACCGACAACGTCCACGGGCAAAACGTATGTGTATAAAACCAGGGTTCCCCGACGAGATATCGCGGCTGCATCTGTGTCTCCTGCACGCGAAAAAAATAACATCGGAGGAGCAATTACGAAAAGAAGAGGCGCAGTAAAACATAACAAGGTGCACGTGGTTCGAGGTCACAAACTAGTTGCAAAATTCTTCAGACAACCGACCTTCTGCGCCTTTTGCAAGGATTTCCTTTGGTAAAGTTTCTAAAACATAAATCAAACAAATATAAGAGAGATACATTAACGGGCAAAGATTCGCCTATAGAAAACGAGTAAAATGTCCTGAGGAAACAAAGCAGCCACAAACGCACGTTTTATCGAGAACATTCGCTCTCAGACAGCGTAGTAATAATCGAAGAGTTTCGATTTATCGTAAAAGACGGCTGCTTTGACGATGTACGTGCGGACATCTAAAAATAGTTTGCGCTGTGCCGTTCGGCACATCACTCAAGTATCGGCCAGCAGTTTCCTCAAGTACGACGTATTTTCCAATTAATCTGAGGTGTGCTCTTTGTCGCAGGGGATTCGGAAAGCAAGGGTATCAATGCCAAGGTAAATATTATATCCCAGACAGCACTTTTTCTGTCTGTACCGGCCACGTTGTACCTCTATTAATATTCCATTCCTGCGTTTCAGCCTGCCAAACAGCGGTGCACAAGAAGTGCCATGATAAATTGTTAACCAAGTGCCCGGAAAGTGGCAGGGAGTCCGAAAACACGATAGTAAGTGTATCCGCTTTATACGATCCTCCAATTTGCGTTCTTGTTTAGGCAGAACTTCACCGTACGAGCGACAAATTTTCTGAAAAATTTATGAGAATAATTGATATTCATTTGTCCATTTCCTTTAATGAGAATCAGTGGTGTTTCTTGGTAAAAGTTCAATGTATATCTCGAGGAAACTATATTTGCTTATTTGCTTGACGATGCATAGATCCTCCATGATCATGGAAAAGCAACATTGTTTCTAATGTTGTCTCGTATGTTAAAATTTATGTCTATTTCTAAACGTCGAGAATCCGTGCGCAAACGTTCGCTCGTGATGCAACGGTAGATTCTACCAAATTCCGAATATTTTCAGACATATAGTTTTCCAGTAATTTAAAACTCGAAATCCAAATTTGTCCCCCTGAAAATAGATCTAATTATATATACATATATATATATATATATACGCGTGTTTTTCTTTTTTGTAGTAAGGACATCGAAATTTTGTGAAAGTATCTGATATCTATTTTTATAAAAAGCGGTTATGTGTTATTTCTGGTAGCCCACACTTCATCTGTTTACGCTATTTGTTCAATGTAACGCAACATCTAATCCTACACAGAATCGTTCTAATTTTGTCAATACTTGTTCGATGACAGTACTTGAGGGAGCGTTTCAAGGTAGATGTGCCTCACAGGTTTCGTCCTTATACGTTCATGTCACCGACCTTTTGTGATCATTGCGGTTCCATGTTGTATGGTTTATTTCGACAAGGTCTCAAATGCGACGGTAAGTATTTAAGCCAAAGAATTTTCACGAAAACAATCGTCTTCTATGTATGTATATCCTCTTCACCTTGATGCACCTTAAGTTAAGTTTCACTACGACAGCAATTGAGATTTGTATCGCGAGTTTTGTAAAATTTAACTTTCAAAGTAAATTTTGAAACTAAAGTTAGTTGTAGAACTGACTTGAAATAGAATTCCTTGCCATTCGTTGGCTATTTCTAAGTTTCCCTGAACAAGTAACAATAGGCACCGAGAAAAGAAACATTTGGCGCGGGTTTCGATGCTCGAATACAAAACAACGCGAAACCGTGGCTCCGCTGACACATTAATGCGCGTTTTACACGGCTGCAGAGACAACGACACGAAATTCGTCGCCTGGCAATTTGACGTGCACGTCGTACCGCGAGCTTCACGATGCATGTTTGCGCGTCTTTCGGTATTCTTCACGACTTTCATCGATGTTGTTGTTGTGTTTTTAACAGCATGACAGTGAGGAGTGATTTTAACCAATGTACGTTTTACCAAAGTTTCTGTCAGCAGTTGCTTACGTTGCATTCGAGTCCCTGTCAATTTTCTGAAACGGAAACAGTACACTAGTCGTTAAAATGAAAGAAGTTCGTATTATCGTGATCGATTACAGAAGAATAATAATCGTCCTCTTTTACCATTTCCATGTTTCTTTACGTTAGTAAAAAGCTTCGCGGTGTTCGCCAGTGGTAACGCCATAGGAACGCACGGGAAAAAGCTTGTTACATCGGCTTTGACAATCGCTTGGTACGATTCAATTCTAGTCATGACAATGAGTCACGTAAACGCTACAATACGACAAATATTTGTAGAAAAGCAACGAGACGTTGTACGGGTTATTAGAGTCCAGCTAGTATAGTTAGACGCTAGGAAGCCACATATACTAGACTTCTATTATTACACTGGGTCGCTGGCTTAGACTCAGTCGGTGTTGGCTCCCTGAACCGTGAGAACGGCTCGTCGAACACCTGAGAACGCGTCCGCCGGCGATCCGTGCCGCGCTCAGTCGTCTTCGAGAGCGTCGAACCGCTCGTGCCCACTGCTCGCGCCTCCCTCGCTCGTTTGTGCTTCCTCTTCGAATTCCAGCCCTTCGACGACTCTCTAAATCTATTGGATAATCATCGCCACGATGCCCTACTACGGAGACAGTTTGCCCTATTACTATGGGGGACCCTTCTCCAATCATAGTTCATTGATGACCGGTGCTCCACGGTAAGCTCATTCTTTTTCCAATTATTTTCCTTTCCTCTCAGCCCTCCTAAGACACCCTGTATACCATATTTCTCTATTTTCATGCAAAAATTCTTCGATTGATTTTTGATAACTGTTTTGCTGCCGCAGATATTTTTTGCATATCGTCGTGAAACAGTTTTCTTTCTTAGAAATTTTGAATTTTTCTCTTTTTTCACTTTATCTTAGCGGACACGCTGTTTACGTTTGATTTTCATCGCCTTCTTTAGTTCCTCTTCAAAACATACGTTCTTCGTTGTATCAATTTTTCTTCTTTTTCGTCTAAATAAAATCTTCCATATCATCAAATGACAGATACACTTTTCTTACTGTTATGTCTTACAAGTATACTTATACCACTTCTCGTTGGGCGCTTCGTTTAGTTCATCGTCTTTTGCACAACAGTTGAAGAGATTTTTCTTTTTCCAACAATGTACTTTCTCGGAATACTGGTCGTTTTGTACCATCCTCTGGCAAACACACACTTTGTGTTCGATTATTCCGCTTCACTTGTTCCCCCGCTCGTCCGTCTAATCCAAGCGAAAATAGCGTTCCACGAAGCGGTTCCTTTCTTCGCTTTCTTTCCTCGCTTTTCCTTCGCGGACCATTATTCTTGGTCGCGGAGTGACGTTCGTCGTCGCGGAGGCTTCTCTGGTGGTTAGTTACGTGAATGCGCGACGAGCAATAAAGAAGCTAACGAAAATAGCAAGCGCATTTCCCAATTTTCCTTTGAGTGAGCCAATGGAAAATGAAAAGAAACTGCCATAGATCGGGATATGCTGGTGCAGCGGATGTGAAACTGTGCGCACACGATACTCTGCAATTAGAATAGCTCTCTGTTAGAATGTTATTTGGAATTTCGACAAACGATAAATACGACAGACGATCTGTCAAATCTCAAAGTTATCAGCAAAATGCGAGATGGCGATTAATCGATTAGTCCGCGGATTGGGGTAAATCGAAAGGATCAGGAGGAGTAGCGGGCTCATCGGGAATATTAGCTTTTAAAAATAGCCAAATGTCTGGACGTGTAGTTTCCACGTGATAAAACTCCGTCGCACTCGTTGCATTGCCAAAAAATCCTCTAGTAAAATCCGCAATTACGTTCTCGTTTCTATAACACTGAAAAGTTTAACATTAACGTTTATAAACGATGCGCAAAGAATAAAATTATTTTTCTTACGCAAATGGAAAATCGTTATGAGTGACGATTAATAAAGAGAATTTTTAGTTATAAAACAGTAATTAAGAGAGATTTCTTCCCTTTTGAACTTTTTCATCACCTTACGAAGTTAATGCAACAAAGACATAAAACAATTTAAATCAATATCTTACGTACAGCGTATTTTTTAAATAGAAAATTATTCATCTAAAAGGAAAAAGGTAACACCAAAGACAATAGCTTCAAATTTGTAGAGCAGCGACAAGTTAAAAACCTGACGAGAAGTTTCAATCGCCTTTCATGATTAATATCGGTCAGTAGAACCATACGCGCGCTCAATTACCACTTGTTTGTCATCGTGTACCTGCTCAAATGCGTACAACTGATTCATGAATCGAAATCTGTCAATCATTCGTGGCCATGGCCGAAGCCAAATTCAGAGACAACGCGCGTAACAAGTGTTCACGGTGCGCTTTCCATCCCTGCAATGTAACGCATCGCGAGAACAAGCTTTTGGCATTGAGAACACGCAATCGGAAGCTTATCAGGTCAGGTTCGAAACAATTACGCGACGCAAAAATTGCTGGGTCTTCTCAAACATTACGTAACTGTCCAAACAACGATTTGTTGTTTTTCGGTCAACCTTTCTTACGATAAGAATTATTTTTACCAGCTTAGCATACTTTCTTCGCGTTTGACTCGTCTATAAACAAACGTTACGCTATATTCAGGGTCTTTCTATTCCAAATTCAAGGTCTTTGAATCTTATTATTTAAAAAAATACCAAAGAAAAACCGCCAGAGAAGCATGCACGTTGCCTAGCAACCAGAATTTCATGAAGTTATTCGCGTAGACCGCTCCATTCGCCGCTGTCCCGATACTCGCCACATCTGTCGACCATCTCTGAGTCCCCACTGTCCACTCTGCGCCGTTATTCTCCCGCGTCAGTGCCCAGCCGGCCTAGACGCGTCATCGACACCGCGGACATCGACGTCTCGACACCCAGGACCCTGACTCAGGACAGTAGCCATCAAAGAAATCGCCTACGTCGTGACAGACCCACGATCAAAATCAGAAGCCAGGCCTTGAAAGATAATCCTGCTCTGCGACAACATAACGAAAGGCATGAGAAGTCTGTGGGTGAATTATTGGTCGAGAAGTTCTTGATCAAGGACAAGAAACTCGACGAGGCGGAGAAACGTTTGCAGTTGTTCCATCAAGTCAGTTTGGAAACGGAAGAAGACGAACAGGGTGAAGATCTGCAACAGATAAAGAATAAAATCACTAGAAGATTCACGAGGAGAAGATCTTCGGCGGATATACAGTTGGATCCTGAACAGATAGAAAGAGAGGTAACTTACGCACAAGTTCAGGCAAAGGTATTGGATACTCTGGTTGCCGAAGAACAAGCTGAGATCGAGAACGAGGTTCGTAGAGGGACATTGATTAAGAAAGGGGCTCCTGGAGGACCAAGAACCGTTCCTATCTTCTGCAGGAGCGTTGATGGAGAGCCTGTGTCCCAAGATGAGGAGGAAGCCACGGCGCAGAAGGTTAGGAAAACCTTAAAAAAGGTGAAAAAGAAAAAGAAAACTACCGAGAAGCCGTCACCGCCTGAAGGAGATGAGAATTTAAGGGAACGTACGCCTAGTACCTCCAGCGACGTCTCTGCGGATGTCCAAACAAGTGAGAATGACGAGGAAAAAGTTCGTAAGCGCTCGAGGCCGCAGATGTTCAAGGTCGAAGCCAGCAACAGCGTCGGAGACTTTTCTACCATTTGGGTGAACAGTAGTCCCGTGGAACAGTTCAGGGAAAGCGTGAAAATCCCCGTCCCTAAAAAATTACTTACACGGAAGACGGATAGGCGTGAGGTTGAAGAGGAATCTGAAACGGAAATCGTGTTACCAGTGAAGAAGCCCTATATAAAGGATACTTCGAGAAACAGCGTGTATTTCACGGTGAAGACGCCTCCAGATACTATGAGAAACGACCCTCTGAAGAAATTAGAAACTATTACCAATGGAATGAAACCAGAACAAACGTCAGAGTCTGCTATAGAAAAAGAAATGAATCATATCTTACCTGTAGATGTCACAGAAGAGGCTAAGAAAACGTCAGAGTATCCTAAGGAAAAAATATTTAATCAGATCTCATCTGGAAATATCAAAGAAGAGAACAAGGATACGAACCAGAAGACATCGTCCAAGGATAAAATCTTCCCAAGAGAAAAGAAAGAAGTAATACAGAAAAAAGCCATTGAAATTCCCAAGCAGAAGAAATTAGAATTTCTAGATACAAAGGTTCCACAGTTTCCAGTGTCCTCTGTAGTCCCTGTTGCGAAGAAGGAGAAATTATTAGAACCCAAGAAGATCACTGACGATCCCATGACGACAAGGGTTGATGAGAACAACGTGACGTTAAGTGTTGACCCGTTGGCGAGCGAGAGCAGCGCCAGCGAAGCGCTTCCATCGGCTGCGGACGCGCTGCCAAAAGCGTCTAAAATTAATACGGATGAAAATAATGCCGTAGAAGCGCCAAAGTGTACGTTACGAGAACGGCAGTACCTGGCAAAGCCGACGAAAGCCGAACGCGACGAAGACGTCGTACGTTCGTTGTCGGGAAAGAAGGTGAACAAAGCCGTGACCTTGAAGAACGCCTCCAAAGTGGGTGTTTCTAGCGAAGAGTCGAACGTAGATCATCTTGAACAGTCCCTAAAAGAAGATAATCTATTAACAAAGACTTCCTCTTCCCTTGATGATGCAAATAACAACCTCGTGACCAAAACGACCTTGTCAGAGGGTTTCAAAGGTGACACGCAGAAAACAGAAGGAAAAGTCGCTGAAAAGATAGGAAAGCATGTAATAGAGGGTGACAAGGAAAACAAGGTGAATGGACCGAGCGTGGAAAAGATGGTAAAGAAAGGTGTCGAAGAAGTTTCAAGATTGCCCTTCAAGGTGGCAGCAAAGAAGACTGAGAGTAACAGAATAGAAAACAAAGTGGAGGCAAAAGCCAATTTGCAGAGTACAACAAAGACTGAGACGCAAACAAACAAAGAGTCCAAGATCCCGTGGAGAACTAAACTTTCCAGGGTCGATACTTCTGGCGAGAGCGGTGTTGCTTTAGACAGAAGTATCAGTGTGGATTCCACGCTTGTTTCAACCAAAGAACAGATAGATCCAAATTCTTTGAAACAGTCTATATCCGTCGACGAAAACTTGATGACCAAAATGCCTTTGCAGAAACCAGCGGTAATGGGAGAGATTGGAAGCTTGTCTAAAAGCACGTCCACGGAATCTATAGATTTCTGGAGCGAGATTAAGGGACCGGAGAGTCCTAAAGTGACGAAAGTGGCAAACAAGGGATTCAATTTCGCTGGTTCTAAGAGTTCGCAGCCAGGTCAGGCGGTCGAGGACCTCGGCAGCGGGCAGCTGGACAAGAAAAAAGAGACTGATCCTAAAATAAGCGTCGCCACTCCGCCAGCCGAGTTCAGTAATATCCCCGTAATCGAGGAGAAGCGGAAGACCGAGGAGAAGTCGTCGAAATTCAAGACTGAACAGACAATATCCAGCACTGGAACGCTTTCAACTACTCCAGAGAAGTCAGATTTTGATAAAGGTGATTCTACTCCTAAGAAAGGATTAAAGAAGAAGAAGAACCTATCTATAACGATCGACCATGATGCATACTCGACCGTAAAGAAGGCTCCTTTCAAGAGAGAAGACTCTTCGTCATCGACTATTTCTTTCAAATCCACGACGAATACTCCTGATACCTCTGTTCCGGCTTCTGAAGTCTCCACACCGACCGCCGAGATTCCTGTGCCTGTAATAAACATTGAGGAAACGCCCACCCCGACTAGGTCCGGTTCTCAGGTTCTGTACGAAGAGAACGAGCCCAAGACACCGACCAACGAATACCAAGAGATTGAGATATCGACGATCTCCAAGTGGAACAATCACAGTGACCTTTCTAACGTCAACGAGGAGAAAGATACTACTCCAGTGCCCTCCAAGGAAGCCAGCGCGATCTGCAGTCCAGAAGATACTCCGGAATCCTCTAAAAAGAAAAAGGTGGTTAGAAAAAAGAAATCTTCTACGATCAAGAAAAGCTCTACTAAGAAAGAGAGTAGTAAAGACAACAAGGGATCCAAGAAGAGTTCCACCAAAAAAAGTTCTGCCAAGAGTCAGGAAGTCTTGAAAGCTGCAGAAGTAAAGAATTCCGCTAAAACTAATCCCAAGAATAATACACCTACTCAGAAACCCATAGATCTCATTAGGATGTTTTACACGACTCCATCGGCGTTGTTAACCGCTACACCCAGAGACTTGTCTAAGGTTCGTCGAGCCAAGATTAAGAGGAAAAAGCATCACTCCAGGACACCATCCGTGAGCAGTGACAGTACCGGAAGTACCACTAGTACAGCAACCACGGAAAGCAGTGGATCCACGTGTACGGATGATGACCCGGAACAAAAGAGGATGAATTCCACCAGGAGTAACGACTCCGGCTTCGACGGTTCGCCAAGGATATCGAGTACTTATTCTATAGTATTTTTGGATCGTTTGTTCTGTTAGTATAGACGGATTGCGCAATTTCGATTTTTTTTTTCACGTTTGCCTTATCCCAGGATTCTGTTTAGCCGAACTGCCAGGAAGTTTGTTGCAGATTCGCAGAAATTTACCGTCTTGCCAGAGTGTGGGTGGTGTGTTTATGTTCAGAGGAACGTGCTGTTTTCAATATCTCTCCGATAACCATTGCCTTTTTAATTCATTTTACATAAACGCCGAGAATATTAAAGCCAGTTCCTTAAGAATATGGTAGTTTGCTAACTTGTGACTAACAGATATTGTTTGTAACTGTCGTGACTAATGTGTGATTCACTCTGTTGCCTATAAGCTATTTTCTGCATGAAATTCTAGAGAGATACAAAGTCTTATGGTCAGGCTGTCAGAGTATCGGCAAACAATCAGCTGTTGCGTAACTGTTCCACATCCAGATACATTCTCTGATCCAACAGCATCACGCGTTCCTGTTACAAACGTGAAGCCAGTTCTTCGTCGTTATGTAAGGTCGTTGTCACAGAGTCAACGACACTATTTACCAGTCTGTTTACAGGAAGTACTGTAATTATTAAAATGGTCTCCACTCGTTTTTCGTTGTCTCAATATCTCAATAAATATATATATATATATATATATAATTTTTTTAAATAACGATATAGATACAATTAATTTATCATAAATGGCCAATTATTGTTTTGTACCTTGATATAAAACTAATGTACATGGTTGTGCCCATAGTGGTTCTATTTATAAGATGTGGCGCGGTTTCATAACAATACTCTAGACTTTATAATGCAGTCGCAGTTAGTTGATGCTGCAAACAAGAGTTTCGAGATAAATTTAGATGGACAATGGGTTGATTGGGTATCAGTAGATAAAGAACCGCGAGAGACCGTTGTTCTTGCATTAAATTAGCTTTTTTCGTACAAATAAGGTGCATCAAGGGTATTTGTCACAAAATCAAACGAATAAGATCCAAAACGTTTAAAAATAGATTGTGATATGGCCTGTCACAAAAAGTGCGAGAAACTGACTGGAAATCTCTGTGGATTGAACCAAAAACTCGTGGCAGAAGCCTTGCAGGCGCTCAAGAAAGGTGAGTTACTTATTCCAACCCGATAAAAGTAGCGATCAAAGGAAAAACCAAGATTTTTCAATGTTTGGTACCTACGAAAGAATATTTCTCACTTTTTTCATATCTGATCTTGAGCATTGGCCGTGCAGTTTGACTTGGCTGGCCCAAGAAGCGTATTCATCTATGACTTTGCCGCAATTCCACGTGGCTGTCATAAATCCATTCACTCTGACTAGAAAATAGTCTGGTAGACGATACCGTGATTCCGGCAATGTGAAATTATATCGTGGTTAAATCGGTCTCCGATGCTTATACCTATTATAATCTTCCTACCTGTCCCTTCATCGATCATTTATGTTATGTTCCTCGTGTCCTGTCCGCGTCATAGGACGGTCAGTTCTATTTTTGGGAAATGCTAGTCGGCCAACATCCAGCGTATTCATATGCCAAAGTCAGATCGATAATTAATTCGCTTATTAATCGAGATTTGACGAACACTTGAGCAACCAGACGTTCCTTGGCCCGGGAAGATCCCGGAAGCGAATCCAATACGATCATCTTCTTCCTACAAATAGAGAATCTTGTCCAATAGTTACTTGTTCCTCTTTATTCATTAGTAAGTATCTCTAACATGTCAAACAGGCAATTTTTACGACCTGAGACTTTAAAAAGGGATGCACTGCAAGTATTTCAATGTCGTTTGCCTTATGGGTACGAAAATAAGACTAACCATGACATTTATAAATTGGTCCAATCGGTAGATCGATTGATATATTATTTCTATTTTAATTTCACAGCACCTTCGCAGTCGTTGGACAACCAGAGGAACTCGGACTCTTCAGACCATTTCCCTAGTGGAAGGATTACGCCACCGGCCACTAATCTTCCAAGGTTCAAGAAGTACACCGTGACGGACTTCAATTTCCTAAAAGTGAGTTTGCTGCGCAAGGCGGTTCATCATTATGAACGGTCGTTAACAGATTTTAGCCACGATCGTCGTGTTTATCGTGGCGCGTGCAACTCTCGGGCCTCTGCCAAGGTCCCGGCTGACGAAACGCCCAAATTATTCACTTCGAGATGATGGAAAGCTTCGTCTACGACGGATTATCTTTCTTCTATCAAAAACTTACATCAGTAACTTCCAGGGTTCTCTACGTATATCTGAAATAACGAGAACTGTTTAGATTCTAAATAACTTTATGGAATTTTGCAAAAAGCAAGCGTTTATATTTTTGTTATTAGAAAATTGAGGTAGTTTAAACAAGAGAAATTTTAGAGCGTTTTAGATTTTCTGTTCAATGAATTGATTTGATACAGGTTTCCTCAAGATATACCTTCGTAGATGTACCTACTTTACATAATATGTATAAGCTTCCTTGGCTCACCAGGGTGAAAGCCAATCGGTATCACGTGTATACCTGCGACACGTGAACTCAGCTTGATTGATTCACGAGGTGTCCTTGCGAAATGGTCCAAGCTAGTAGGTGCGGCGAACCTTAGATCTTCCGATCTACACTCGATCCAACGCGACCACGATGTTAAAAAGCTTTAAATCTTCTCGACAGTGAAGAGTTGCTTATGCATGAATTTTAGGCACGAGACAGTTTAATATCTTGAAATATCTATATTGGGAGGTAATAGGGTTTTATAGTCAGGTGACTTGTCAGTGAGCAAATTTGTAGAGGAGAAAGTTTAAAACGGACTTGATTTTGCGAAGGACCTCACGCAAATAGACTCACCTAAATTAGCTGCACGCAACGAATTATTTTTAACGAGTCCGAGGTACTCTCACGTGCGACATTCTCGCTTTAGACGCATGAACTTTCCACCGTGTGCCATTTTCACTCTATCAGACCTGGATTTCCACCTGGTAACAGAACCTTGCCTCACTTTTGACGACTACAGTCATTTTATAAGAATTACTGCCGATGGATATTTCTTCCATGTCTAATCCCAAGTTAGATCCTCTCCAATAATACAATACGTCAATCCTCGATGAATTTTGAGACCTAAAAGATTTGAAAATGCAAATTTAAAAATTCCTAAAATTGTTTTTCTTAAAAAGAAGCCGAAGTTTTAACGTTTATTATTTTTCTTCAGGTTCTAGGAAAAGGCAGTTTTGGCAAAGTGCTGTTAGCCGAACTCCGAGGCACGGAGTGTGTATACGCAGTAAAGTGCCTGAAGAAGGACGTAGTTCTCGAAGACGACGACGTAGAATGCACCTTAATCGAAAGAAAAGTGCTGACTCTAGCTACGAGGCACCCATACCTCTGTCACCTGTTTTGCACCTTCCAGACAGATTCCCATTTGTTCTTCGTAATGGAATACCTGAACGGCGGCGATTTGATGTTTCATATTCAAAAGTCGGGTCGTTTCCCAGAACCAAGAGCTCGATTCTACGCAGCTGAGATTTGGTCTGGCTTAAATTTCTTGCACAAGAAAGGAATAGTGTACAGAGACTTGAAATTGGACAATGTTCTGCTTGATTTCGACGGACATATTAGGATAGCTGATTTTGGCATGTGCAAGCTGCAAATTTTCCTCGACAGAACCGCCGACACCTTCTGTGGAACGCCTGATTACATGGCTCCCGAGGTAAGAGAAGACCACAAACGTAATAAAAAATATTCCTCGTGTAATAGAATTACTTTTTCTTTTATCAAATAGCACGAGCGAGCTATTTAATTTAATTGGAATTATTGGCTGTCGAAGGAATCCAAGTTCCAAAATTAAGACACTAAAAGCAACGCTCAAAGAGCCGCGATTCGTTGGTCTCTTTAAGTCAACCAACTGACTGTTTCCGCATTGCAGATCATAAAGGGACTGAAATACAATCAGGCGGTAGACTGGTGGTCGTACGGCGTGCTTCTGTACGAGATGCTCACGGGACAGTCGCCATTCTCCGGCTGCGACGAGGATGAGCTATTTTGGAGTATATGCAACGAAAGACCGTTTATACCTCGTTACCTGAGCCAAGATTCCAGCGACATATTGATCGCCCTTCTGGAAAAAGACTCTGGGAAAAGGCTTCCTGGTCACGAGATTGCGCTGCACTCTTTCTTCCAAGTAATTAATCTTGTAGAATCAATTTACGGACTGGTCTCCATTCACGAACACGGATGAAGACCGTTCTGTGCAATTAAAACTTCTCATAGGAACTGTGAAATTCATAAAACAATTAATACGTTCGTTTCTCCAGCAATTGCCATGGGATAGATTAGAAAGGAGGCAACTGGAACCACCTTTCAAGCCAGCCCTGGAGCATACTTTAGATACGAAGTACTTTGACACAGCATTCACTACTGAAAGACCACGACTGACTCCTGTACCTGAACAGATCCTCACCTCCATGGACCAGGGCGTCTTCCGTGGGTTTTCCTATACAAACCCAAATGCAACAGACTGAAGAAACTATCAGAGACGTGCCACGACTTCACGGCTTTGCACGTTGGCGGTATTCAACGTGGTGTTCTTGTCTTACGATATTAATGGTCCTGATGATCGTTTGAAAGTTGATTCGAACGAAAGAAGAGGTGCTTACGCGCTTGTTTCTTGGCGAACGGAGGAGACTGAATGTTACTTTGGAGTCTATCAGGACAGACAATTGACTGAGTCTCAATGAAATCATTGAGGATGACGACATACGTCGAGGAAGATGTTCTATGAGCGGTTTTAGCAAGGGTCAATATCTCTGAATCGCTCTCGGTGATAAACGCTAGGTTTTTATAACGTAGATGCCGCATCGCGTTTATAGAACACATAGATTAGCCATTCGTGGAACATAAACGAGATTCTAGTGTTTACAGAGTCAAGCTCGGCCGCGAGAAAACCGATTCATTCAATTGGATGTTATTTTTTTGTTTTTTAAAGCGTTCTTTCCAAACAAAAATCGTGATGAACCGAAAGTTCTACTAACGTTGGCTACGATAACTTTTCAAATAAAACAATAGACAACATACCTTAAATTATAATTCACGTAACGAGTAGCAAAATATTTTAGAAAGAAGATATCACGGTCAGATAACCGGAAGATGCTCGCAGACCTCTAATTGCACCGCGTTCCAGCGTTTATTCTAAACCTCTAGCGTTACACCGCGGTCAGGTTATTAATACTCCGAGTGGCTCATTACTTTGGCCACGATAAATACTGTCTCGAGCGTCTTCCACCCACTGACGACTGTTCTCGCTCTTCCTGTCTCTCCTTTTTTTTCATAAAAGGACCGCGTTTTCTTTTCGTTTTCGTCGTTCTTCGCCCCCTTTACTTCATTTTCTTTCATGAATCCTACACCTTTCATGTTTCCTTCCCTTTTTCCATTTTTCCTCCGCTCATCTTTTTTTTTCTATTTCTATCCTGTCTACCGTCCACACCTATCTTTCTCTTCTCCATACGTTTTCTCGTGTTCCTTCTCGCTTTTCGGGTCGCACACTTGGCTCCGCGCTGACTATACGCTAACTTTAGCACACGGTAGAATTGGCAAAGCACCACGATTCGGCAACGAAGTCGAGACACGTTGAAGAAGACTCCAGGATGACACTTCACATGGATGTCTGAAATACATCAATTTAATACTGAGATACTTGTCGATATAATTTAAGAAAGAAGATCGATTCTGACGTAATACTCAGTAGATTTCGCTAATCTTTAAATTGTGATAATCATGAAAATGATATAGAGAGAGCCTAGAGTTAGGTAGAGGTTGATATCAAAAGAAATGGAGAAAAAACAATTGACTGATAGACCCATTAGCCGGCTAATTGATTCAATTGGATCATTCCGACACGGATGGTGAGTTAAGCGGTCGCACTTAGTAATTAATTACTCTCTAAAGAACGTGGACATTGCTATCTTTAATTGAAACTTAAAATAAACTCGAAAGTCTGTTCTTATTTTAAAAGCCTAAATAAATCGACCTTTCCTTAAGATTGTAAGAATATCCAACTATCGTTAACGTATCGATTTGTGGTCGGTAGCTTTTCGAAATTAAAAGGTATTCAGCGAAGCCTCCGATGCAGATTACGTGGAAGCGAAAGGTCGAGGAATGAACGATGGAAGGTGTACGCACGCAGTTCCGCGAAGCGGAGATCGAATCAGTGAGGGTGGAAGGGGACGAATCGAAACGCTAAGCAGCTCGAGAAATTGAAACGAGGAAAGATTTAGAGAGGAAAGAGACGTCGTAGGAAGAGTGCGCAAAAACCGGCCGGCCGAGAGGATCGGTCAATGGACCCTGAATCCGCGACTTCTTGCTTTCTGCTCTTTAACCGACTGTTATAAACAGATTATTTCGAAAGTGTCGTTATTTAAATATTTTTTACTTACCTTCGAACAGGATTTTTAAAGCGTTCATAGCTGTTTGTAGTTTCGTTCATATAACGAATATTGTTAACGATCAACTATAGCGAGGATTTCTAATACCTTGACAAAGTATTTCATGGTTTAGAAACACTCGAGGTAACAAGTTTTGTATAAAATTAATACTAAAAGAAACGTGTGTTCTCTGCTTCATTTCCAATCCTGTATAAATCCTGCGCCTCTAAAAAGTTATTCGTCGTTCCAAACAAAATCTAATTCCGTAAGCTGTGCAAAAGGTAATCAGAATTCTAATCCGATCATTGAACTGCTACGTAAAAAAAACTTCTAGATACCAATGATATCATTCGACGTGGCAGATATCGATAACTAAAAATACAAGAGGATATACCGGCCGTGAAATCCGGGAGGGGCAAACGGTTGAAACGCGAGGAAACCAAGAGGAAAGGCTTTACGACGTGTTCGAGGGAACACAGACGCTGGAAATCGAAGCTTTTAACGAGAAGTGCAGACTTATTTGACGGCGCAGCGACTGCGGGGCGCCCGCAGGGCCGCACACGCTCTCTCCCTCTCTCTTTCTCTCTCGCCCCTATAAATAGACTCGACGCTACCACGATTGCGGCCCTACATCGTGCGGCTATTTTCGACAGGCATCGCTACTCGTTACAGTTCTCCGTACGCCCGCTCCACGACGAGTTTCCATCGTCAACGGCTCTTCAAACCCGCGAACAAAGACACAGATGCGCTGTTTACGCCGCGAGCAATAAGAATCTACCGATCGTAGCGGCTCCTCGACGACCTGCTGCTCCTGCAGGTCGTGCTTGCTCTTCTGAACACGTTCATCGTTTCTAGAATGCATATTTACCGCGATTTAGTAGATGTCTAATCGATAGTTGATCGTAGTGAAACGAAGTGCAATCGTTTTAGTGTGGTACCCGCTTATGGTGTGGTACCCCTAGTGATCTGTCGTTTCAACTTTGTCACTGTTCCATGGAAATTATTTAAGTGGAAAACCAGATGGTCCATTCACTCCATAATAAGCGTGCCTCCTAAGGAATGTTTCACGAAAAGACGTAGACCAGAATCTTTCCTGTACTTGCTCAGCAATGGTAATGATAACTCGATACGGCAACAGCATCGGTGCTAGGTAGAATATTCCACGGATAGACTGCCGAGGATGTTCAGCTCGCTGAGACTGACCACCATGCGCTCGCATAAGAACCGTGCTCGGCCAGGAAGCGTGGCCACGTCCGCCAGTTCCGATTCAGCTCGACCCGACGAGATCACACCCCAGTCTTACCATACGCACAGTTTCTTGCTACTAGACGATCAGGACAGTCCTGTATCCACTCCTTCCAGTGTTTCCTCTAAAGTTGCTCAAGTTAGGGTGGAACGTGAAGGAGGAAGTCTTGGAGTTACCCTTAGGGGTGGAGTTTCCAGAGCTCTGGTAGTCACTGGAGTGAAATCTGATGGACCAGCGGCAAAGGAAGGAAGAGTTAGGCCTGGAGATAGATTGTTGGCTGTGGATGATACTGAATTGAGAGGTTTGACCTTGACAGAAGCTCAAAGAGCGCTTAGGAGGAGTTCCGATGCTCCTGTAGCTTCCCTGACTATTGAGTATGACGTTGCTAACATGGAAGAAGCCAGGGCAGCTACTTCCGGTTCCCTTCTGGTGCAATTGGAACGTGGACTCTCGGGTACCTTAATCGAACGATGCATTTCCAATTCCAACTTAAATAATTAACTTGTATACGTGTAATTACATATATATATATATATATATATATATATGAATAATTTCAGGAGAACTGGGTCTAACAGTAAGAGAAACACCGAACGGTGTCTACATTGAAAGTTTAAGACCAGCAAGTACGGCAGATCGCTGTGGCGCCCTGCAACCTGGAGACAAACTATTAGCAGTGGACGAAACCCCTGTCCAAGATGCAGTGACAGCCGCCAAACTACTCAGAAATAACTTCGACTCTCGCATAGCTAGGCTACAGATCTTACCTAGGCCTCCTAGTGCTTCACAGAGAACAGTCAAGAGGAGGGCGCAGCCACAAGCGCAACAGACCTCCAATCAAACTCTGCAAACTAAAGAGAGCCTGACTGTGGTCCTTAGACCTGATCACAAGGGATTTGGACTTGCTTTAAAGCTCGCTGAAGATCGTCTAAATTATGTCGTCAGTCTATTAGAAGCTGGAGGTCCAGCTGAACGCAGCGGAGTTCTTTTGCCTGGAGATAAAGTTCTTGCAATTAATCGTAGAATGCTCAGAGATCTTCAGCCAGCTGAGGTAACTGGCATTTTGGAAACTTCTCAAATGGTAATTAGCATAATTACATTGTAGCGATTCTTCATATTTTATTTTTATTTATTAAGCGCCGACTTTATCCGAATCTTTTCGTATTCTGTTGTTTTATTCTTTTTCCTCTTCTGTTTCTTTTACTTCAACCTCTAGGTTATTAGAGAACAATTCTTAAATCTAGAGTTTCTTTTTCTCGACAGATCGAACTAGTAACGGAGTACAAGGTCGGTGGACCAGTTGTTCCCAGCTCAGGAGTGTTCACAGTGCGAGTAGCGAGACCTATTGGCGGACAGCCTGATGTAGGTCTCACGGTGAACGAGGATTTGATCATTACCGAGGTCCGTAAGGGATCTCTAGCTTACAGAACCGGCAGCCTAGCTCCAGGGGACAGGCTATTAGCTATAGATGGACAAAAACTAGACCCTGGCGACCTTAGACAAGCCGCACAGCTGTTACATCGACCAGGGAACTCGGTTATCGCCCTGACCGTGAGAAAACCGGACCCTACCTCGGAAACCAGGTAACTATATGACCTACAAATACCGATTAAACTTTTCTTAACTCTTCGATGCTTCCTACTCCCCTAAGGTTGTAAAGAGCAAATGGCATGGAGAAATAATGATGGAATATTGAATTTTATAGAGAGTACTGCAAGGAGTCCAGTATAGGAAGTGATTCAGTGCAACAGTATCCTTCAGGAATTCTTCGACCAGCTAGAGAGAGTTTACCTAGTGTAGACAGTGCAGTGGATTCTTGGGGAGAGCTGGGAGAAAACAGTGGAACAGGTCCGGAGATTCTGAGGCTCTGGGATACAGCTTCAGTGGATAGTGGTCAACTGGATCTACACATGCCTCCTTATCCTGGGTAAGAATTAAACGTATAAAACTTTTTTTCTTGTTTTATTACATAATAGTTTTCTACTTAAAGGCATTTTTCTAAAAATAATAATTTATTTTGATCTTTTCTCCATTCTCAGACCACAGGAATGCAGCAACTCAGACAGGCCTCAACAAATAGTTCACGTTTCCTTACACAAGGATCCAGTATACGAGGACTTTGGCTTCTCCGTATCCGATGGTCTGTATGAGCGTGGAGTTTATATAAATCGTCTTCGACCTGGAGGACCATGCGATGGCGTTTTAAAACCTTACGACAGAATTCTGCGAGTAAACGAGGCCAGCACAGAAGATTGCGACTGCTGCTTGGCTGTCCCACTGATCGCTGCGGCTGGTCCACGTTTGGACCTCACTGTAGCCCGACCAGTATCTCCTCCTAACATTATAAAAACTCTGTGAAGGAGAACAAATCAATGTGACGAAGCAGTGTAACGAGGAAAATGATGGTAAACATATCTGGTATATTTTTATACACACCTGTATTTTATTTATAAAAATAAATGTATAGATTGCTTTCAGCTAGAACATCTTCTCCTGCATACAATTCACGCACACCATATCTGAACACACGCTTGAAGAACGTCAACGTGACACTTATTTAACCCTCTACGAATTATTTCTAGAGTTTCTAGAGGGAGATATAATTGCTGGAATTAATATAATAAGGCACTCGACATCTACGCGGTTTTGACGACTGTAATTAGAAAATCTAAATTAAGTTGGCATCCAAAAAGGATGCAGTCAGATTTTTAAGACCTTACTGTATTCGTTCCGCCAATTATACTTCCAAACTTCATATATTAATATGGGTGGTACATAGAAAAAATATTATTTCGATGGTAATAGTCCATATAAGCGAAAGTCTATTGGGAGTATTATCAGGACGAATTTTCATAGAGGGTTAAAATGCTATAACAACCTAAGGAGCTGATGATATTCAACCATAACACATGAGCTAGCTGGAAGAAGGTATTGAATTTGAAACCTAATCAATAGTATATGAATATCGCTCAATATCGATCGAGCGCAGTTGAAATCCGATTTCTAGCTATTCACCATTGTTTTCACGACAGGGGAATGTAATCGATCTTAAAGGCTAATTGACCCAGCAATTAGCTGTGAACGCTAACGATTTCGCGAATTATATAGTCCCACCTTGCCAGCAAGTCTATTCGCCTGTAAGAAGCAAAATAACATAAACGTAAAATCGTTTTAACCCCTTAACCTACAGCATCGAGTTAGACTCGTGGTATGTCCTTCGCGCCAAACATAAAGAACACGTGCGAGAAACGCGGTATGACTTTAGGGTCAATCATAAACAACACGAGCATGAAACGTACATTCTTCGGGCTACATACGACAAACACTTTTTTCTTTTTTGGTTGAATTCGGAACATAAATCGTAGGGCAAGGAGTTAAAACAATCCCTAACACAAACAAAAAAAAAAGCAATCAACTTTGAGTACTAAATAAATTATTCTTTTGTGCAGAATAATATTAATAAAATATGTACGTGTATATAAATATTTTTGTCATCATATGAGTTTTGATCTGTGTATATTGTATTAACTAGAATGCTACATCTTCCCTTTACACTTCCCATGTAAATATCTGAATCACTATAACTGAGACACCATATATCAACAGAAAAAACTCATATGAACTTGTCAAATATAAAATGAGTCGAATATAACTCAGACTAGACTGCAAGCAATTGATGATTCTTTCCAGTCCATCCATTTACCATAAAGGAACTACTGCTGCCATTACGGTCTTTATTATAATACTTCGGAAGCGCTGTTCGACTTTCTTTCTCTATTCTCTGATCGTACTTCGCTTTATTGTAGCACAACACACCGAGTATGGCCAACGTCATACCGAATATGTTTAACCACGTCACTGGGTTCCCAAGCACGAACAAAGTTACCGCGATTACAAATATACGTTTACTCGCGCTGGCCACTGCATAGGTTAAAGGGGTAACGATAGACAGTACAGAAAATGCGATGATGTTTTGCAACCAGTTCAGCACACCATCTAAGATTAATAGGCATATGATATAGTAACTTAAATCGGCGGATTCTCCAGTAACTGGATCATATATCAACCTCCACAGATCATATAATAACCATATAGGCGAAAATAATATCAGTGCCAGGCGGCCCAAAATGAGTAGGAGCCTCAAGTGATGTATTCCTGTGTCGTGTAGCACCTGAAAACAAATGTATCATTAGTATTATAGATCTACAGCTATAATGTGAGTGCTAAATCAGTCTAAGTACCTTTTTAGAATAAATATTCTGCAAAGAAAATGCCATGGTAGATGCTAAGGCACTCAACAAGCCGATCATATTAAAACTAAGCTCTGTGAGCGTGGCTACAGCCACACCTACCACGATTGGGACTAAGCTAAGATACACCTTCCAAGTCTGTTTTTCCTTCAGTATGATCCTTGAGAGAAATACCGTGAAGAAGGGCATTGTAGCCTTCACTGGGACAGAGCCAAACTTCAGTTAATATATGGGATTTATAAAATAAAAAAATAAGCAACATATTTATAAAAATTAGTACTAAAATGTATGCATTACAATTATAGATAATAATCAGAAGAAATCCATGCATTTATCTAATAGACAAAAGTGCAAAATTACACAAAAGGCTTATCTTCAATTTGCTTCATTAATGAATTATTTATCAACTTCAATCATGAAATAATATCTATTCCAACTACGCAAAACTTGAAGATGTGGTTGTTAAAGATTAAAGGTTTTAAAGTATTTCTTTTCAAACATTGATAAATACATGTAAACAAGCAATCGATTAAAATCATTTAGAGTTATCATCATTATCACAATGCAAAGGTATAGATTGTATGGCATTAGCTCGCGCGCGTTTAGGAATAAAGGTCGGTTTGTTTTATTTTTAAAGATGGATCTGCGTGTGAAACACGTGACTGTCAAAATAGTATCTCATACCAGTATGAGCGTAAGAGACGGGTACTTTCCAAATGCTGACGTGGCTGAACACGTTCGCGAGGAATTTGCCCAGGGCGAGTGGTACGATTAACCGTAGATAGTAACCCCAGGGAATATCGTTGGAATATTTTCTAACACCCCATAGATTGAAGAACGGGCCTGAATAAATGGTGATGGAGGTTAACTGAACCATGGTTACTGTCATCGGATAAGGAAATTCCGACAACAGCATCTTGCCGACGACGTTGCTGCTGCTCGAGATTCCATACCAGAGCAGGCACAGGAACAATATAGTGACTACTTCGCGGCTGTTCCGCCGATCGTCCATGATTGCTCAAACGATCCACTTATAATATCTTCTCGATGATCACTCCATACGTTTACGCAGCCGGTCGACACAATACTCTCGACTAATCGGTATTTGCGGCCGCTGCCACAGATGGAATTTAACCACAGCGTCCACAGCTGGCATTTCTCTCTCCCTCCTAATGAATTTCCCCTCTCTCCTTGCGTAATATCACGGGAACACGTGGCGCACGTTTCGAACTGAAATGAAACATATTGAATCAACGTACATACAATTCACTCGACTTGCACAACTTGCTAGAGCGTTTAACAACCTAGGCCATTTCGCAAAATAAGTTACTAATAATATTAGTGAATTTAGAAGTTACAAGTTGTAGCCTGTTACGTAAATGTTTTTGCGATTTAATTCCATTTCTTCGGAAACAGAACTTTGTTCTAAGCAATTCTTTAGTGAATGGGCAAAAGTAAATTTTGATCAAAGCACGATAAGTAATAACTACACTATAATATATTCTACATTTTTGTCCTTTGCTTGTGGTTCTAGTAGTACAAATCAATTTTATTTCTTTTCCGCTCCTTTACCTGAGATTCTAATAGTATACAGACCGAAAACTTTTACACGCCACTGTATATCAGAGATATAATACGTTGACGGGAAAAATAGCATAAGTTTATTTATACTGTTTTGTTCATAGTTTTCTGACTTATACTCTCTTGCCCGTTCACCAGAGAATTGGTTGGATTTGGTTCCATATTTTTCGATCTTTCTCTCATGAAGAAGTAATCTTTTTAATTGTACCACAATTTTGAGAATATCCTGCACGTATAACCCTACTTATCTCTATTATAATTATTCATAATACAATAAATGGGATAGTCAATTTGCTATCTGAGAAATTAATATTCAGAAAAGCAGTTTTTTATAATTTCTCAAGATTATGAATGTAGTTTTATTTCTATCGTAAGATTTTGATCATGGGGTTTTATTTATCTCACCTGTCTCGATTTATTGAACGGAGTATAGTAAAGTCAATGAAATAGTAAAATTTGTCGTCAGTAATACCAATAGCTACCTCACATAATCCCTATAGACACTATACATGAACGAATGTAAATGTAATTATTTTATAATACGCTTTTAAATTATTACTAAACAAAAGTAACACAATTATTTATGAAAGCTATTAAAGGCATGCATTCAATTGGAAGCTTCGGTTAACTAAATTTATTCATTATTTTACATCCCCATTATTGCACCTTTACATGAATTTAATTGCGAAACGTAAAACTACTTAAAGCTTTGATTTTATCTATCAACTTTTCTCAATTTTATGCTCAGTGATTATACATATGTTTTGTTTGAGGAAAAACCGCAATGATTAGAAATGATTAGAAAAAGTAGGTCAATAGATGATTTTTTCCTGGTCTTAAAGATAAACGCAGTTTTCACAAAATAGATGGTAGTAAGTCTCGATGGAGGGATGTCCCGTTTCGTACGAAGCGGGCGTTACTTGCATATTTTTAAAACCATATTCCATCGATTTTTTAAAATAAAGATTGATCCTAGTGGTAGGAAATAATTTTTCCATTGCATAAACGGTCGTATAGTTAAACAAGGTTAAATAACATGTTTCTGTTTACGTGCATGCAGGTTATATAATTCGATGTGTGATACGAACAACTTTATAATAATTTTCTTATTTCATCACATAGAATTTCACAACTCCTCGAAATTCTGCCGATAGAGTTACATTTAAATGGATCCCCCGCATTCGTCAACTTCAAAAAAATATCGTGAAAAGGCCAGTATTGATATTCCAATAATAGAATGCAAGCGGGAATTCACCTTGCCACACAAGTTTCCAAGCAGAGTGAACTCGCCTAAATGCAATTCAGTATTTAAAGATCACGGAACGATTACTATTACTAGTGCAGGAGTGCAAAGTAATCTGAGTGGAGTGAGGAATAACAAGACATTGTGTACTAATGGTATAAAGAAATTGAGGATAAAAACAAAAGATGGTAAAGATCTGGGAGAAGTTAAAGTACAAGTTTTGACTCAGAAGAATTTATTAAATATCCCAAAGATTACTACGGTCCAGCAAGCTAGAGATTATATAAAAAATAATGATATCACTTTTTCGGTCACTTCACAAAATAATATTAGTGGGTCATTAAGACCATTAAGACCTCAGTTACGTGCAGAAGCACAGAAATCTACTATCGGATCACCTTGCTACATAAAACCACATACACAGTTTGTTGTAAAGCCTGTTTCTTTTAATGAATTATCGTCGGCTGTTACATATAGAGTGCCTGTAGCTCAAAATGAAAGCAACAACATAATTCAAAAGCACTATATTCTGGGTAACGCGAGTAAAGTGGATCAAAGTAACAAACTGTTAGTATTAAATAAAAATGCATACAGTTTTTTTCATAGTATTCCAATTGTCCCAGAAAAAAATACAGAGCCAGAAAAGAATAATCTAATATTAGTAAATAAACAAAAGAATGCAGAGAAATGTATTTTTAAAAATAATGAGAAAAGTAGAGGAAATGAAAATAACGATGTATCAAGAGAAACAAATATATCAAATAATAGAAACTCGATAGTTCAATTAGCAAAATCAAAGTTTCCAGTAGTAAGATGTGAGAGGCTGAAAATCTATCCAACTATAATTAATGCCAATAAAATCACTGCATCTGAAAAGACAAAGAAAAGGAAACAACATTCTAATTTGGATGGATGGAATCATTCTGCAAAAAAAATTATTATGCCAAATAATAATTCTTGTAGTCCAAGTAGTAGTGAAATTCAAAAACTTACAAGTATTTTAAAAAAGCCAGTAAATTCTACACCAAAAATACTTGATAATAATAAAAATGATGATGATGAGGATGATGTTACAATACTATGTGAAAAAAATACAATTATAGGCCAATATTATAATAATACACAAGAGAAAAATTATACTCCAGTATTTGTAAATAACAAAAATGTTGATAATAAAACTCAAGATATATATATTGAGATAGAAAATAAACCAAAGTTTTGTGAAAATAAGAATCAGAATAAAATGAAAGCTAAAGGAACTGAAGATAATGAGGAAAAGGGAAAATTATCAGAGTGTTTAAATGTAATTAAAGAAGCACTAATTAGTGTAAAAGATGATCAACTTCGAGCTAAAGCTTTGCATGCCCTTGCTGAATGTGGAATAGGTATAACAAAGCAAGTCCCAATTATTCCACCTGAAATGTTAAGAACAGTTCATGATTCTCAAATTCAAACTGATATATTTGGACTTCTTGATAGTGAAAGTTTTGTATTAGTGAATGAAAATATACCTACCATAAAAAGAATAAAGCAAACAGAACGTTCCACTGTTAATCTTCCTCCCGTTATGCAAGAAGTACACACGCAAACAAAAAGCCAAATACAGTGCAAACCTAAATTAAATAATCATATCAACAACATAGATTTGTTCCCCATGGATATACAGAACACGATACCTTTACAAGATACATTAAACTTTGATAATTGCTTCAATGAACTTTTTGATAACAATACTGATGTGAACAGAGTGAAAGAAGTATTGTCAACCCCTCATTCCTTATGTAAAAAAGTTGCTATACAAATAGAAAGAGACTATGATGAAATGCAGCATTATGATGATAATGGAATGTTGAATATACATCGAGCTGTGGTGAATGATCAATTACATGAAGTGCAAAGATTATTGTTAATTTTAAAAGCTTCAAAAATTAGTATTGATGTATTAACAGAAGATGGAAGGGTAAATCTATATGTACTCATTAACACAATTAGTATACAAATATAATATATATAATATATATAATATAATATATTTTTAGACAAGTTTGGAATTAGCAATTATGAATGAAGCATCTAAAGACGTAGTGAAATTGTTATTAGAAGCTGGAGCAAACCCAACTTCATCAGAATTTGTTCATGACTCTGCAGTACTTTTAGCCTGCAAACAATCATCTCCATTTTTATCATGTCTTTTGCGCTATGTAACAGAACCTGAACTACTAAACAGAGAGGATTCAACAGGTAAGGCATATCTAAAAATAAAAAGTGAAAAGATCTCTAATTGTGTATGTTTTAAGGAATGGCTCCATTGCATTATTGTGCATTGAAAGGCAATTTAGATGGAATTAATGCTTTGGTAGAAATGGGAGCAGAAATAAATCTGAAAGATCATCGTTCAGGAAGAACGCCATTCTTCCATGCTTTTGAAAATAATCATATGCTAGTTGCGCAAAAGTTAATAGAATGTGGCGCCATAGCGGATCTAGTAAACTTTTCTGGGCAATCTGTTCTAAGTGTAGTAGATGAAACAAAATGTCTTTCAATCAAAGCATTAGTTAAACAAATAGTAATTTAATTCTATCAGAGCCGCAAATTTATTTCTAGAGTTATTATTGATAAATGTTTAACTAAACATCACATTGAAATGCCTTTTACGAATTAACTCCACAATTTATGTAGGTAAGTATTTAAAGACTATTACAGTAGTGTCACGTTAACTGGCCTGAATTTTGTTTCGTTAAGTGGCCAGATCAAATTTCATGGAGTGGACTTATATATATATATATATGGGATATTTTGTAGTAATACTTCTCTCAATAATTGGCATAAGATCTCGATCCGTGAACAGTTAGCGAACCACTACTGTACTTCTAGAATAAATGTATTTTACATACATTAACATTTTATCAAATTGAATACAAATAGTTACAAAATTTCTGATAAAAATAGAAAATTCTAGAAAATTTTGTTTACATATACATCACATTTTTCGTTTTATTATGTTGCATCTATATTTTTTTGTTGTTGAAAGCAGTAGTTTGCTTTTTATTGTTGACACAATTTTAGACAAATTGAATTTTATAAGCGAAGAAAAACACTGCCCATCATTGTAACCATTTATTGAATCGTTCTTGGTATGCCAAGAGTAAGATTCAATAAATATAAACTAATTAAATATTTATTCTTACTTATGAAATGGATATAAGTGCAAAAATAACGTAAACGATATAAGTTTAATAATGTTTATTGAAAACTAAAGTTCGCTAAGGTTGATTGCGTTTAACTGTTCGCTCGGATGCTCAGAAATATAATGATCGCTTATTCGATTGCCTGTGTCAAAGGAGTCTCGGTCGACCGTTAGTTAACCGTTATATTCGACCTTTTGGCGGTTATATGTTTATCTCGCCGTACGTTTTTCCAGTTTGTTTTTCCATCGTCTTATTGTTACCCAAGACGACGGTTACAAAGGTGTTTGTATCGCCACACTTAGTTGGAAGAAATGCAAATTAACATCAGATTAACCCCTTAACGTACAACGTCGAGCTAGAGTCGTGGTACGTCTTTCGGGCCAAACATAAGAAAGACGAGTTAGACTCGTGATACGCCCTTCGGGCTACACGCGACAAACTTTTTTTTCTTGGCCGTATTTCGACGTGCAGATATATTTTCTTGAAAAGTATTAGAAAGGTATCCTTAAAAATCTTGTTCAATGATCAATTGGTAGTAATTATTTATCAAACATCTTACAACATAAAATTAGTTGTACCTTGCACAACTTCGAATGCTCAGCCAGACCGTGAAATGGTTCGACGTCTGACCGACTCTGCTGATGGTTAAATCGTAGGGCAAGGGGTTCATGATAACTGCCTAATATTTTAAGAGCTATATGTTTTTATATAGAATAAGTATGTTTCTTGTTATATCCATATTATTTTTTAAATAGATTTAAATAGATATTGTATTTTTAAATTGCTCTAATTAACTATGGAGTAAATGAAATGAAATTTGACCAAATTTATAATCCTGAATGCTAGTTTGAAAAGCAGTGAGGTTGTACTGTAGCGAATGCAGAGCTACTCTACATCAACTTCAGCCCAAAGAAGTACTGTCATACCAATTTTAAAGAAGACAATTTCGATCATATCAGGTCACCAATCTCGACATGTGCATCTCAACAGTTAATTCTAACAATTTAATAATTTTTATAACACAATAAACTCTTTATTTTATAACGAAAAATTTGACTTATTTATTTAAAACTTTAACACTAAACTGAACTTTAAAATAGATTCCAATCAAATTTCATTATGTATTTGACACGTCTGGATACTTTAAGTTCTTGTCTCTAACTAATTATTTACAAAAAGGATTACGTTGCTAATAAAATAGAATTATTGAAATATATGTACAATACGATAAAATAATAGGTGGTAAAGTATGAATATAACAAAGTATTATCATTGATAATCTTGATAACTCAGTTTTCTTCTTCGGTTGATAAAGTCGGGAGCTTCTTTAACTTGAAATTGGTACGGTCAAAGAGAAAATTTCCTCTAATGTACTTCCTTAGCCTGAAATTGGCACAGAGTACCTCTGAAGTCCGCTACAACACTTTTACTACAGCGCAATCTATGCGAAAATTGCTTCTAAATTTGAGTTGGCGCTCAAGTAGTTCGTAGTTTATGATCATACACCTGTTACAAAATGTCTGTAACCTTGTAAGAGAAATTATCATTATTTTGTAAAGATAAAAATTGTCTGATATTTATCTAACGGAGCTTTAACAGCTTTACTTCGTTGTGATGGATCTGGAGAACAGACGTAAAAGTTCTGATAAGAGGTTAGTTTTTTCAAATTTCTTACTAAGATTTATAAAACGTATTGCATTTGTTACAACAAATAAGTGTTTTTTTACAGTTTCTTTTTGTAAAAATTTGAATGTATGTTTATAATATCGTTATAGAAAGGTGTACAATATTTATCATAGAAAATTAAAATTTGTTTATTTTACAGTTTCGACACAGATGACGATTCTGATTACGCTATGATAAAACAAATTAAAATGGAACCAGAAGCTATATTGTCACAGGAAGATGATATAATGGCTCAGTTACAACAAGAAAGCTCTGATTTAGAAGTGGAACCAAGCTTTGCATTGGAAGGTTCTGCAAATGGAGAAGATTGCAATGAAGGTGTTCTAATGCAACATATGGATATCAGAGAGCCTCTCTCTACCTTGAGAAATTTATTAGAACAAAGACTTGGAGTAGAGTTAACAGATTATTCCTTTTGGCTCCAAGATGCACAAATGGTAATCAGTGTGATTAAACAGTGCAATGAATTTGGTAACATATTTATTTACACTTATATTTGTTTCTTTAGCTAGAAAGCCATAAGAACTTGGTTGATCAGTGCGTGCAAGGAGAAGGATTGGTTCAAGTAAATGTTCAGATAAAAGCAACACAAAGGAGAATAAATATAGTTGATGTTTTGAAACCTGCAGAAGATTATATAGAATTAGCAGAAAACAATGGTATATAGAGAATATTTATAAATTACCGGTAAAGATTTCTTTAATACATATATTTTTCACTACTTAGCATCCACACCAGTAAATGAAGATAGCAAACGAAATGTTATAAGATGGATGATTGACTCACAATATAAAAAAGAACAGGTATAATTTGTTGAAAATTAAACATTGAATTTACTTTCAATTTATATGGTGACTATACACTTGTATATATTATACAGGAACGGTTAAAAATTCCAGCCGATCCAAAAGAATGGACACAGACACACGTCAAGCACTGGCTTCAATGGGCAGTTAGGCAATTTAATTTGGCTTCAGTGAGATTAGCAGATTGGAACATCACAGGTCAACAATTGTGTAATCTCACCTTGGAAGAATTCCAAGTTAAAGTGCCTCTGGACCCAGGGGAAGTATTTTGGACTCATTTAGAATTACTTCGAAAGTGTAAATTTGTTGGTATGTATACTTACCAAAAAAGTGATATCTAGAATGCGAATTTTTATGTATTTATATTTAAAAGAAAATTAAATGTGCAAAATTGCACAGAATGTGTATAATGTGAAAAGATATATAAATATCCAAAATATAGTGCTTTCTATAATACTTGGTAGGTAAAACAATTTTCTACTAAGGTTTTACTATTTAAATTATATTCTCAATATGAAAAAATTATACAAAATTTATGTAAAAATATATATTTGCATACAAATTTGTGATTTAATGGTATCGAATCATGATGGAATATCTAATTCATTCCGCAATTTTGCAGCTGTGGTTCAGAAGGATGCACCATTGTCACCTACGGAGTATAACGTGGATAAAGCCATAAAAATTCGCAACCAAAAGGCAACAAAACCGCGACCAGTAGTGAATCAACAAACACGACTAGTTAGCGTTCCTTTCGAAAACATCGATTCCACACCGATCACTATAGCGACATCGAGTCGTTCGGTTAACAGTGGTCAAATACAATTATGGCAGTTCTTGTTGGAGTTGTTAACAGATCGCGAGCACAGAGGTGCTATTCAATGGATCGGGACTGAGGGGGAGTTCAAGTTAAATCAACCGGAAGCGGTAGCACAACTTTGGGGAGCGCGTAAAAACAAACCATCAATGAATTACGAAAAATTGAGTCGTGCGTTGCGTTACTATTACGACGGAGATATGATTTCAAAGGTGCACGGGAAACGATTCGTATATAAGTTCGTATGCGATTTAAAGCAGGTTTTAGGTTATTCGGCAGCGGAGTTAAGCAGGTTGGTGGAAGAGGGCACAAGATATTTCTGATGACATATTATTTTTTTATAGTCACAACAATTTTTATCACTGTACTTCGAACGTGGTTTGTATCAATAATTGTACATATTCAATGGAAAATAGAAGATGGAGAATAGATTATTGTTGGGACAATCGAATTGTACATCGAAATACAGAGAGATCAACACATAAATTGATGTTTATTTTTCTTTTTATCTTACTTAAATACACCCTTACTTTAAAACCGCGTTAGTGATATTTAATTATCACGATTCATTTAATTATATTTATTAAGAGAAGTACTAGAAATTACAATCTGGTATGTAACTCCTATATGTAGGACACTTAAGATCCGGAAAACTGAAATGCATCTAAACATTTTACTTTTAACGTGAATATATAACCGTATTTTTTGAGATAGTTCCTTTTTGTGTTACAAAATACTCTGATACTATACCGAAATTATAATCTTAAAGCATTATATATTCACAGGGGAACTCCAGTATTTTTTTAAGATGCACCATGTAATAATGGATTATGGATCTATAGAATGTCGAGTCTCTTTAACTTCCCCGCTTACAGAGCGTCGACGTTTCCGGCCGTTTTCTATCTCTGATGACTAGGACTGACTTTTGATCGGCAAAAGGCAGCACTCATCGCCAATACCAGAGAATCTAGCCTGTGAGATATCGGTCGCGACGTCACAAGTTAGGGTCTCAGGGGACCGGCGACGCGGCAGGCTTTACAATCAGCCCGCCCGCCATTGCCTTTTTTCTCATTTCATTTTTCTCCCTCTTTTATTCGTTATTAATCGCCCACACATGCACGCATTCACGTTTTCGTCATGTAAGAGGAGCCACCACCTTTTATATGGTTTTCTTTATAATCTCCTCGTCTTATAGTTATGTTACAGCTACTAGAAAATGTATATATGTAGTAACTTAGAATAATGTCTATGGGTATTATTGTATTGCTTATGGTGGTAGATCTTCTTCGTCCTTCTTTAACAAAACTATTTGCACTCAGCACACACGCGGTTACCAACATATGCACGCTTCAATATAAAGTTTGCTATTTTCTTTTCAGTAATGATACGGTTAGTGTCTTCTTGAAGACGCCGCTGATGATGAAACGTTGCGGCGTCGACGACCGGGAAAGTTAGCAAGTTGTACAGTGGACTTCGTATATCGCGAATTTCTATTCCCTACTATACAACCTACTACCTCACCCAGGCGTCGTCGCTGATGCGGCTGTCCTCTTCATAATCGTTCTCTTCATGGATATTCATGTATAATATATCGTATAGTAATATCGTAGTTTATAATATAATAAACCATAATAATATCGATGTTTATTAAGAAATAATTATATAAAATATTAACAATTAACAAATGCCTCAACAAACTGCATATTCTATCTACTCTGAGAACACAAGTTTGACGAAATTAGTTTCGATCAAAGTAAGTACATTCATGTTTTGTGTTTCAAGACTTAAGACGCTTCGATCGTTACATTACTACTCGTAATTAATTGGTCAGTAAACCGGAAGTGACAGAACGGTAGATACTGATCTTTTCATCCCTAATTTCATTCGTCATACTCGCTATCTCTCACTTTTTTTCGTACAATCGAGGAAATTTCTTGGCAAAAAGTGCACGCGTTGATAACCGGAAGTGCTGCGGGCTTTCAGGAGGGCAGAGGGGTGTGTGAAGGAGAAGGAGGAGGTTCCGTCGAAAAGCTTAAATGCTGGCCTGACTACATGTACCGGTAGATAGGAGCTTGCGGTATACATATAAAAAAGCCCACAAGTTCGGATCTACGGGTTAGTATCATCAAGTATAGCTGATAACGGCTATCACTGGATCGTTCCGCGATGTAGTCCCAACTTCCTTTCACTGCTTCCTATTGTCCGCTGGGAAATACTGCAACTGCATCTGGAAATTAACAAAATAGTATTTGATCATAACAAATAAATATACTATATTCCTATTTCTTCGATTTTTCTTCTATAAGCATAGTTTCCCAAGTAGAATAATAAGAACAGCATGTTAACGAAGTTAAGAGGTTCATTTAAATTAACAAGAACAGCTGAAATCGTTGCTTCCTTAATAGACTTGACAATCATGATTTTCTTCAAGTGTAAAGGAATATCAATAATTATCAAACTCGTTGAACATTAATAAACCTATGTATCGACAAGCATATTCTATAGTTATTATTTAGAGGCATTATTTTTTTATATGAAATTTAGTATAATTCGAGTTTTAGGATCAAACTTCTCGCGCGTAGGCCCCTGCCTTACTACGCCATTGCCGGGTAGAGAGATCAGGAGGGCATAGAAAAAGAGGGCCGGGGCTATCCTATAAGAAACAAGAAGAAGAAGAGGACGAAGAAGATGGAGAGAGGAAAGAAGAGCAAGAAGAATATGGGAGAGTAGGTAGAGAGTCCGGGCGTTGTAAAAATCCCCTGCCTGCTGCCTCGTAGACAGTTGAATGGCCTCTGCCATCTCCTCACGCGGCCCTAAGGGATGTTAGGCACCGTTTCCAACTGACTGATTACGCTTTACAACCTGGACCTGAAATATGTGTCGTAGATTAAAAAATATTCCGTACATCTGCTGGTTACGTTATACTTAAGAACATAGAGTGCTTGAGTAATAGATTTTAAAGATATTATTTAGGTTTAATACCCATGTATACGACAGCGAATAATGTTAATTTTACCTTGGATCTCATTTAAAGAGAAATTCACCATGGATTTGAATTGTAAATCTCGAAGTTTCAAGCTTCCTTGGGGGGAAGAGACACCGGGAAGTTGAGACTGTTCGTTGTGAACGGATCTTAAAGTCTGGAAGACGGCGATGGACCTGGATGCAGGAGTAGTCGAGCGGGAATTATGTACGCTACACGAAAAGCTGCACTCCTCTCTTGATTCTCCGGCAATCGGCTCATCCTTCGTCTCCTTCTACCATGAAAAGAAACAGGAAAAGAGAGAACTTTTAGTAACTAATAGTAGATCATCGAATTTGCTGAAAGCGGCAAGATATCAACGGAAGCATCCCTTCTTAAACTCTACAAGTAATTTCTCCTCAAAATGATCCTGAATCTATAAAACCATCTCCGATGGAATCTACCAAGAATGGATTTCATCCCAATTTAACTGCAATCGATTCTAATTAACATTTACTGCACGTTTGAAACAGTATCTCTAAAGTTTCGTCATAAAACTTCTAAGAGAACTAAAGTTAAGCATACAAAACTCAAAAGCTCGCAAGCAAGTCTG
This sequence comes from Bombus confusus, assembly GCA_014737475.1. Taxonomy (NCBI): domain Eukaryota; kingdom Metazoa; phylum Arthropoda; class Insecta; order Hymenoptera; family Apidae; genus Bombus; species Bombus confusus. The sequence continues at coordinate 3,685,796 of JACXIV010000047.1, forward strand.
CCAATCATCGTCGGTTGGTACGACTGGAACAACCGTAAAAGTAACAGGAAAGATAAGAGGATCAGAGGCCTCTTCTCGCTCGGTTTTTCTTCCTCGAGAGACAGAGAATAGAAAGCTCCAGGGGCAAAAGACGAGAATGTAAGGAGAGAAGAGGGGGAGGACGAGGGATGGGAGGGGGGAGAAAAGAAAGGAAGTTAAGCAAAGTGAAGAGAAAGGAAAAGAGAAGGGAATACATACGAAGAAGCGAAGTGGAATGGTCCCGGGAACGTGGAGACGCGGGGGCAGAGACGTAATCACAGGGGCGTTGAATTAGGGAAGCATCGAAGGGAGTAGGGGGGGGATCAAGGGGCGGGGGAGGGGGAAGAGTCGACGGTGGAGGACCGGGGTCACCGCCATATTATATTTAGCGAGACACAGCCGTGTGAATGAACTGCATATCCCAGGGCCGAACGCACTTTGCTCACGATATTTTTGAAATAATTCTTCCAAATTGATGCCCTTAGTCTTTCGCCCATCTAATTCTTCCCTTATTGTCTTAGAAAATTCCCTGCTACGGTGGCTGCCTCAGACAATTTTATGCATACTATTCTTCACAATCAAGTATGTAATTAGTGGACGCAATGTTTTTTCATGATATTCTTCTTAAGGTCGTGGATAGTATTTTCAGGAAGTAATCGAAGTATCGCTGCGCTTTTTCTGGAGAGAAAAACCAGGAAACAAAGGAGGATTTGTAGTTTATAAAACGGAACAGTTCCGCAAATTGGCTTTATAAGGAATTACGTAGCCTGGAAAGGAAATATATTTCTGTGAGAACAAAATTGATAGATGTTATTGGGATAAGTAGTGAAATTATGGTATCTGGTGCATTTGAGCATCAGCCCAACAGGATGGAGAGGAATCAAGTACCTTTTCATGTTCCATTATTTTTCCACTAGTATTCTCTTTGAACTCCAATTGTTAATCACAATTTTTATCATATGGATTCCAGTAATATTGGCTGCCTGTTTGTTTACACGCAGACTCAGTTTTCAACACGTGATTCTTTATCTTTGCCGATACATTTTCACGTCGGCTCGCTTCGCGGAATGTAACGCTGCCTGACAATAGAACACGTTACATTCATAGAATCCATCAATATGTACACGTATTTATTCTTGCTGTTTAAAAAAGAAAAATTCGCAAGCGGAGGAAACAAATTTCACTCTCAAACCCTAAATATAATTTCTAATTGAAAAGAAAAGTGTCTATTAAAATATATTATTATAATTTGATGTCATAGTTGTTTAAGGATACAGATTCATACACATTCACCATCCACCAATTCTCCAACTTATTTAATTCTACAACAACTTGTTACAAGGCTCTCCCAATTTTTTAAGAAACTAAGTCTAGATTTTCTTCGTGCAATCATCGTAGAGGCCCTTCATGCTATTATCGTTTATACAATAATTCTCCAAATTTCGAAGATTGCGTTAATTATATATTAAAACATATTTAGACTTCATAAAGCCTGAGTCATACCGATTATAAGTTGAACCAGGATATGTTCATGTACGAGCGAAGGAGATCAAACACTCATAAGTCGTAAATTACCGGCATGAAGTTAATTAAACAGGTTGACACGGATTCCTTTCCATTGTCGTCGCTGGTATATCGTCATGGTTAAAAAACGTGGTTGCGGTGGAGATAGATTTCTCCGCAAACCGCAAGAAATCGGTGAAAAGAAAGAAAGAGGAGAAGGGGAGTAGAGCGAGAAGTAAAAGAAGAGAAGAAGAAACGTCCCCATAGCAACACGATGCGATCAGGTCTCGCTTGCATGTACAGTCAACCTACATGTGCATTATACAGACACACACACACACACCTGCGAATAATTATACTCTGTATATAATCACGAATTTCGATAATCAAGAGAAAATCGTGCGCATTACATGAATTAAATCCGTTAAAAACGATATAAACGTATTCTGTATAGGGGTGGAAATGACTGACAATGATATTGAAAGACGAACATTTTTGAACAAGACTATAGATTGGTCCAGGTCGAAAAGAATTAATATCGCGTAAGTTCTCAAAGAACGAAAGAAAGAAAAAGATAGGAGGATTGTAATATCATGGCGAATGATACCGATATGTAAGGCACACCTTAATAAACGTTCACACAGCAACACACGAGAGGTAATGGGAGTGTGCAGTCGGAGAATAAGGTCGCCAAATGGGAAACGATAATCGATTTAACCCGTTGAAAAGCGAATCGACCTTCCATTGCCGGAACAGGTGGAATATCTCCTACGCGCGTCCTCCATCTTGGAACGGAACCAACGTGAACCAACAACCCTACGAAATAAAATTCATTTTCAGTTCTATCTCGGAAAAGAATTAACTGAAATAAAAAACATAATTTAAATGTCATCTTAAAATCATAACAGAAATAAAAACCTTTGCTTATCGAATATTCCATTGTTATTTAATCTCTTCGTTTAAAAGCAATATGGCGTCCAAAGCTTCTCTTACAACAATATGTACAGAGTTTCTTTTTGCTTGAGGATTCTCCTGTTAACTAAGCAAATAAATGTCACAAGATTCTCCCCAAAAGCACGAAAGAAACAAAGAGAAACGAATGGCAAAGGAAGCGCAGAAAGACACCAACCAGGCGCATTTGAATATCCTGCGAGCTTGCATCGGCGGAGAACTGGTCAATCCTGTCCTGGGGGAACGAGAGCCGCGAACCGAGGAAAATGGACCTGCCCGAAGGTGTATTCGCCTTCGGTTGCAGCTCGGCGAGTATCAAGCCGATCTGGACCAGCGGCCGATGCAACTAGACTGCCGTTATAATGCGTTACCTCGGCCTCCTAACTACCATCTGCCTTCCCTACGCTTGAACGTGTTTCCAGTGTCCTCGGCAAGCTCTTCGCCTTCTTTTGATATTGCATTTGATACCTTGAATGGGAAATTTATAGCTTCTTTCATTGTTGGTCACTCGTTGGCTCTCAACGAATTGCAATTACATAGTATTATAGTAAAGTAACGATACGTTAAATCTAAAATTTCCCAATTTTACTATGCGTGTAGTAAGTACCATGTATCCTTAGATTTAGGAAAACTTCATCGCAATTCACTTTCTGTAACTCAGAATTACAATCGTATCTTTTAACGTTAGAATTGCATTCTGGTGTTCTGAGTAGTTTCACAGAAGAGCGATGGAAATAGAATAGGAAGTGGAGGATCCGAATTTTCATCAGACTTCGATTTAACGACTTAGCAAGGGCAGATTGGCTAAAAACTTGCGCAACGAAGATAAAATCAAATGTTCACCACTGACTATGGGGAAGACAGAGAAGAACTGAATGAACACACAGGGGGAGGGGAGAGGCCCGGTTGAGAGGAGGGGTGAGAGAGGGTTTTGGGAGGGGGTGAAGAAGGGATAGAAAAAAGGGACACCATGGCTCGATTTAGTACTCCCATACGCCTATCCCCGCCCACCATATAGAGCAAACCGACCAATGACCGGCATGCGTTCTACTAGAAACCGGCTAGATCGAACGCACACTGCGTGCATTCTCTCCCTCTCCTCTCTCAACTCACGAATTATGGGCCTGGATGGGTGTTCTGTATAGAATAGGTAGCTTGCCTCCTGGGGAGATACCGACAATCGGATCGACTCGATACGTTACTCTGCCCTTTGAATTTTTTTTCGAAATTGCTATGTTTTTTTCTTTACATACGTCGGCTTACCTCTATCTCTTTCAATCCTTCGAACTTCCTCGGTGTAACGTTAAATAAACCTACAACAAGATAATTCTTATAACTTTAGAATAGGAACAGGCTGTCGAGTAAAATATTTTCAGACAAAAGCTTAAAAGATGCGAACGAGATAAGGTTTTCCTTTCAGCGAAGTCGGTTCAGTGACAGCAAACAGATCGGAACAAGGTCGGCCATGCCTGATTCAATAAATTAATATCTCCATTAAATCGTTTGATGCCGGGCACGTTTCTTTGCTCGCGGACCTATTATTGCAATTATGTAAATGGTCGCAGGGCAATCCTGACTGTGACACACTGCAGAATCCAAATTCGTATCTGCTTACGTAACACTCGACTGACGCTAGATAAGATTACGCTTTATCGGCAGAGAAATATCGCAACGAACTTGAAAAATAAAACCGCGTAGTCGGCAACCAACGAAAATTCTCTCGGAGCTCTTGCGTTGTTCGATGAACGTCGATGTAATTTACGAGTCTGAGCTTATCAGCTGATAATGTGCTATCTATTAGCAAAATTTGCAGTCATCATTCCAGTAATAGGAAACATCTAATTGCAATAACGCAATTCCAAAATATTTCAATTAGATGATGTGTTGTTCGTCGATTCTTCGTTCAAAAAATATCTAAAATTCTCCCTTTTGAGAAGTTCTTAATTTTTAATTGAAACACGGACAAATGCAATAATCCTCCGGAAGTTCCTGAAGAAGAGAAGAAAGATGGTTCATCAAGGCACGAGTTGCCAATTAATTTCAATTACCTGTCCTCGAGTTAATTATCAATGGCCTTGAACTGCGTGTCGCGAATCAGCGCCAGTTAACGCTCTGTCGCTATCTGCGAATATCTGGCGAGTTGCGTTAATTGCATCCGATTTGAACACGCGGACAGTCAGCAGGTGTAACGCGACACCGCAAGATTGTTGTTCATTGTCAATGTCAGATGCCTTCATAGCTACGTTACAGAACTTCGTCAGCCGATCGCTGTTACCTCCAGAAATGTTTCTTCGATGCTTAGATCAATCTTCATGTTTGTTTAAGTTAATTGACCTTTACATAAACGTATATGTCATGTCAGAAATGTCACAATCTCTTGTCTTCTATGATTAATTTAAAGATAGACGGTATATATTAAGCTTTTTATATATGTATATATATATACATGCCTTTTTTCTGATATTATTTTAGATTCTACGAGGTACAGCATCTAAGTATTTCTCTGGTTCTGTAGAAATATAAGATGTTCAAGTGTAAAATATTTTTATCTATGAGTTTCCCTAAAAATAACAGAGACACGACAACAGCAAAAATAGCTCAGATAAACAGGAGTATTCGTGAGCGGTAGCAGGCCGTTAATATCATTTCCTGATAATGGGAGAGTCGAATACAAGAATCATGCGAAGCTAGAACACCGATCAAAGATGATGCATCATGACATATGAATAGGAAATTAGCAAGTGCAATTCATCAATCACACGACAACTCCCCCTCAAGAGAAAACATGTATAATTACAGAATCTAAATGCGATATCTTAAGGAATCTAAAATATCGTTCGTATAATTCAATTTCAGTGCGCAATTAAGAGATATTATTAAAAACAAATTGTTTAGAACACGACTTTTACTGTGATTAAAATCTAACAAACTAACAACTAATTAAACGGATATGTATCTTACGTTATTGGAGATATATATGTAATATATATATATATATATATATATATATATATATATATATATATATATAATAATGATAATTATTGAGTCTTAATATCAATTACACTGACCTAGCCAATAGCCGGCTAGATAAGAGTAGCCATGCGTGTGTCCGTGACGCGAGTAAATCGTGGCATTGCACGTTGCACCGGTTGCAACGAGGCGCTGCACGCTGCGTGCCGCGCACGGGGAACACGCAAGCAAGGAACAAGGCTTGCGCCAGACAGTCTGTTGCACAACTTAGGTATTGATCTTGGCCGGAACTAGTTTCCGTTTCCGTCTTCCCTTCCTAGCGTTTTCACCGCTTGCTTCGATTCAATTTGGAAAAAGCCGCCAACCTGGCTACATTCTCCTTTCCCAGGATACGATAAGAAACTAAAAAATTACATAAAGAAACTTCAGAATAATTTTAAAATAAGTGAAAATCATTGAAACCGATTGGGGAACTGAATACTTGACCATTATTACTTCCGGTTCTACTTCCACGAACCAAACGTTTTACCAACTGCTAAAATGATCTTAATTACATTTAAGTTTCTTCCTTTCTCTTTATTTTCCAGTCTGCAAATTAATTGCACACATAGCTCATGCGTTCAAGTTTGATTAAAAGAACAGCTTCTTCTTCATTCATATCGATGCTTTTCATTTCCAGTTCGCTTTTTCCGTTCGCCACTCGTTTTTCGTTCGCGAACAATCAATCGAGCTGCAACGAGGAGACCGCGAGAGTACATTGCACCGGCGAGGTATTGATCTCGCTCGCGGGTGTCTTTTTCGGTTCTCGTGTCCCCTCGTGCAAGCTTCCCATTCGAACTTTCAATTCTCGATCCTTGCTCTACCTTACCGACTGGAAAAAACCTAAAAATATTCGACTTCTCATTCACGGAAAAAGCCTATCGTCTTCGCGGCCCAATTTGGAATCGATTAAACGTACTTTATGAGCCTCTAGCCTCGTAGACAAAAAACATCGCGTGTCCAGAGGGATCGAATATCGCTTCCAGGAAGAAACTGACATATATGAGTTGCGAACTGCCACAAAATTAGGGAGATGGAAGGGAGAAAACACTGCAAAAAACCCGTCTTAGCCCGAAGCATTTTCCGTCAGCCTCTAATTTTCATCAGCCGCGTTTCTTTTTCGCTCGACACAGTCGCTGCCGATAAGTTATCGAAACTAACGACAATGTGCTTCGAGTTTCAAGAGTGCGATAAATCTCCAATTTCCGCGCATTTATCAGTCTTCAAGCGCTCTATCCTTTTTTACCCTTCTCATTTTGCTACATTCAAATCACGTTGATTCGATCGATCTACACCGCCACGTGATCGCGAAAAAGAACGGAGGAGAAAACAAACGCAGAGGAGCCGAGCATTGAGGCCATTTGCAAACACGTCAAACACACCGCACTACCACGCTAAAATAAATATAGAAAAACTATAAATATTTCAAAATTACAGGCTAGCTACAATTTATATAACTTCCATTTTTTAAGTAATTTATACATTTCGCTTCATAATATATAGATGCGAATTAACATTCACACAAATATAACAGTAATATTGTTTACCGAGAAATAATTGTGCTGCTGTAATCTTGATTCAACGCGAACCGTTCAGTTGTAGCGCGCCATTTCAATATGGCGTCGGTAGAATACAATTTCAAGTAGAACAGGTAAAACGTATGGATAAAATATATGTATGCAGTATAATTTGTTTCCGTCACGAGCTGCGAAAAGACGACAAATCGTCTGTTTTTAAAACAAAATCATTCGAACGATTCTAAACGCAATAAATTTCCTCAGCTGCATAATATCTGCAACTCAAGTCGCGGTACAATGTCTTCTTTGTTATCTCCTGCGCTATGATTTGCAACACAGTGGCATGACTCGAAGAATGTGTGATGTTTCTAGAAACAAAGCAATGCCAATGCCCCTTGATATGGAAAGCAAGACACAATGGAATATTACGGCTACCTCGCTGACTGTATCCAGTCGTTCTCTTTATCATTGGAAAGAGAAATTGAATTACGTTCTGTTAATACTTTCTCGGAACCTTTACCAACGAATAACTTCGCTGTTTCCTGTCGAAATATACATTAACCTTCCTATTCTTCTGAAAATATTCGAACAATTTGCTTGAGAATTCAATATATTATTTCAACATTAAAGCTACTAAAGTAAACAAAGAAAATTAATTACGTTTTATACCTGGAGGGAAACCAAATAGCATTTTTTTAGCTTTATTTCCGGTGTATATTACCAACATAACCGTAGCAACGATCTTGGGAAGATTATGGATATCTTTATCTATAGTAGAAAGTTGTTTATTGTAATCACATTTTTCGGCCGAATGTATTATTAAGAGGCGAAGAATCTGATTCCGAGCCGAAACAAAGGATGTTGGCGTCCATACATACATATATTTCTCTTAGAAACATCTTCGCCGCCTCGGACCTGTCAAAACGTGCGCATGCGCTGAAGGGGGAAATGAAACAACAGGGAATGTCATTGACCCCGAGTGCATGTACATATCTAACAAGAGGTTAAGGTTAATTTTATCGCTCTATGGTGAAAAATACTTCCTTCCACCATTAACGTGGAATTCTATGCAGGCATCAAAAATTAAAGAAAGAGCATTGGTGACCTTTTTCTTTCGTGTATGAATAATTGCGACCACATTCGATAATTTAAGTTCATCTCTCGGCAGTTCCACCACATACCAAAGCCAGTTCTTTATGGAGCAAAAGGAACGACTTCCCATCATATATTTTTCCCTCATGAAATGATTTATAAAATTTTAATAAAACAAGTCGGAATTCACTGCAAATTAACAATTTTTTAAAAAATGATGGCTAAAATAATTTTATAACTGAGAATATAATATACGGATGATCAAAAGCTATACACGATTATAAGTTTGTCGGATTTGTAGCTTTGTAATAGCGGTAGGAAGGTGCATGATAGTATCGATCTCCCCTCTTTGAAAAAGTCTCCAACTTTTTCTTTTACTAACGTAGAAAACGTTAACTGCATTTTTACGACTGTAAGTTTTAAATGTGTAAAAGAAATATTAGAAGTATGACCGAATTACAAGACAGAAAATTGTGAAGGAAAAATAAATTGCTCGATACCACGGCTCTATATACCACGTGCACCGAATTTGAAGTTAGCTTTAATATTCATTTGCATCGATCGTTCATTACCGAAGCTCATTCTGGTTATCAAACAACGCACAAAATAAAAACCTATACCCACAAAAAATCAATAGATATGATTAATTGAAACAATAAAAAGGATTGGTATCGTAAAGTATTAACAAATTACCGAATATATATATATAGATAAATAGATAATATATTTCCTTATTTGCTATTCACTTACCCATGAAATAATAGATTCTGCCTGCACATCGACTACAATTATCCTCATCGATTACACCAGATATTCCACAGCTACGTAAGGACTCGCCTGAATCTTCACCACGTCGACCATACACTGTGTGGACACACTGCACGTACACACCCGTCACACAGCACAATTAACCGGGGAAAAACCGACGTCTCCAGATCCAAAGAGAGAGAAGAAAACACTTGCCACTTTGCTGGACACCCGCGTCACTCATGGAAAGATACCATGTCACCTTCCAGTCACGGTCACAATCGCGATTCGCGCGACCGGTTTCAGGGAAAATCGTATCTAAGAATATTCTCGAGCTTAAATTCACCATACTTTTAGAATACTCTCAAAAAACTAGAATTCCCCTAGAAAATGATTCTTGAAACTCTCGAAGAACTTTGACAGTTGGTATCCGATAATCGAGTTTCCTCTACCGGAAGTGTCTCTGAAAATGCGTAACCATGTTAAATAACCGCGGGAGGGGACTGAAATTCACTCGTTAAAACACCATGTTTTTTTCAGGAGATTAGTAGAAAAACGACTCGAAATAGCACAAAGAAATTCTACGTAGACATAGTTGAAAATAAAGAAACGTCGGAAAACGTCGGATGGAGGAACACGTACTGGCTATTTGGACATACGGATGTACGAGAAACGAGCTTCGTCGGTGACAGCGACAGACTGCGTGCCGTGGGACGCCAACTGAACCAGCGAACGAACCGAGTCATGGACGGTGGAACCCAGACGGGAGGAACGGCGGAACGAACGGAACGGCGGACTATCAAGCTTGCACCTTTGCTCCCCGACAACGATCAACCACGGTCCCGGCTGCACTTCGTGTTCCACACGCGTCGGCCCTCACATTATCTTTTTCATTGGGAGCTCGAGGAGCGGAGAGGAAAGGATGCCGCTTACTCGATGCACCGGGGATTTCATTGGTCCTTGCGTGATGCAACATACTCCAGTGATGAACCTTCCCAGATTTCATATCTCTGCAACAGGAATTATTTAAGAAATATGTTAGATAAAGTACTTATAATGATAACATATACAGAAAAATGTGTGTTTTTTTTTAGAATTACGTAGTAACAGACTCCGCAAGTGTGAAAAAGGAGAGTCTCATCCTACTTCCGGAGACGAGGTCGAGGCATCTCGTGCGGAAAAACCGAACGACGGGGTCAGACGGCCGGGTTCAGTGACACGGAGAGAATTTGCTTTTCCGCGGGGGTGGAAAGTGGAAGAACAGAGACGGAGATTGAGAGGGGGTGGCTACTGGGTTGGCTGGACGGAGGGGCGGAAAGGTGGGAGGACTCGACAGGGTAAACGTACTTACACGCTAGCACGAATTCGGCGCGAAGGAGAACGGGAACGAAGCCGAACGTTCGTATAGTTGCAAAGAGCTTCGAGGCTGCTCGGAGACGCACATGGCTGCCTCTTCTCTCTATTTCTCTCCCTTTTTCTTTCTCCGTCTGGTCTTTGCCCTCTCACCCTCTTTTAGTCGGTGGTCTGTCGTGTTCCGTCTCTGTTTCTCTCAGTCAACTCTCCGTTTAGACCGTGCGAAATTCAGTGCCAGTGGCGTAACCAGTGAGGGACCATCGACCCCACTCCACATTACTACAGTTTCACTCTTACCCCTCCCTCGTGCAGTCGGCCGGCGTTGCCACTTGCCAATGGCGTTGCCAGCTCGTTGCAATTGAGTGGGAGACAACCCCCTCCCCCTTTTATCCCGCCTAAGGTCGACTTAGAAAATCAGCCAGCGTGCAGCGAAAATACCACCTGCGACATCCTTCTGATTCTGTTTAATTTTTACTGATGACTTTACCCTTTATATATCACTCTGGAGAGCGATATATGCATTACTCTTTCAGGGAGAATCGGAAAATCGCTTTTGAAAAATCCAGTATCGAGTGATTGTACAAGACTATAAGTTAACATCTTTGAGCTTTACCAGTAGTAAAAGTACTAAATATTGATGAACTAGGATATGCTACTATATCAGTCCTTTTCCAAGTATCATTACCTCTATTTCAATCATTTCAATTCCCTATAAGAAAGATAAATCAAGCATTATATTCTATTCCATCCTTACACTTAGATTGCATAATGACGAAGAATACTTATACCTTGGGAATTAATTCCCCGCTATACCAACAGATGTGCATATCTTGTAACATTCGTAATATGTACTTCATGTTGGACTGATGTAACAGTAAAATGTCACTGGACGATTTTATTTTCCTGTGCATTGAGCAGACCAGTCTCTCCTCTTACGGGGAGCTACCGCTGAATACGTGTGAGCTTGCTGCCTGTCCACACAGGCAGAAGCACATGCGTATGTATGTATAGTGCGTTCACATGAAAGCTTGAAAAGTGCAATGGACGATATCTCGTGCTGCTGGCTGCATATAGGTATGTAGTGGGGGTGGTGGAGGCCGACATGGCGGCCAGTTTTCTGGAACGTGCACGAGCCTGCCTCTACCAATTTTCTTCCTCCGGCCAGTCTGCCTCTCAATCTTTATCTTCTTCCTTCCTTCCGTGCATACCCTTTTGTCTCTCTTTCTTACCCTCGTATTTCTTGAAAAGGGAAAGGAACCGGCTGAGATTGAAAAGAAACATCCATCGGATTACTAGACTTGTTTGTAGTAGCAACAGTATGTACAATTGCACTTAAGAGTATTGGCCTTGATTGAATATCTTGTTCCCATAAAATTTACAATATATAAAAGATACCCTGACTTCTGTTCATTGAGCTTCTTCGATCGAAGATTAGATCGGAAGAAAAAATTAATTGACGCAAAGATCATAAACGAAGCATCACAAAGCGGTTCTAAGAGGCTCGGCCCCCAGTATGTTAAATATTTGTCGTCACAGGCTTCATTACTCTCGAAAGGTTGATCAAGGGGCCGCGGAGAGGCAGCAGGAGTCAATAAGCAGAGGAGCCAAGTGTCGGTGAAGGTGTGCAGGCTTAAACTTTAATTCATATGAGTGAATATCGCTCAATCGAGCCGAGAAGATTTCGTCCATCACGCTTCGCTGCCACCTTCCACCAGTATTCCAGCCATTCTGTATTTCACGCCTATTTCAAACACCTCGGTAATTAGATTCAAGTTAAAACATATTGTTCTCAAAAACCGATTGAAAATTGATCAAGAAACTCTACCAAAACTTACAAATTTATAATCTTCTATCAGGCAATACGGCTGCCACATTTGTGCCATTTTAATCACAATGCTACCTATGTAATAGCTACCAGATAGCATCGTATCTGGTCATTCATTAACAGTAGAAGTATGAGTCCCCTCTAACAAGAGAACTTAAATAATTCTCAAGATTATAATATTTGTTCTTTCTCTCCCCTCTTCAAGCCGCTTCGACACTGTCACGGATATATAATCGAGGATGTAAGAGCAGAGCGAGTCGGTAAGTATCGGACAAGAACAGACAGCCCTTATAGAAGAGAAAGAGAGAGAAATAAAGAGTCATGGAGAAGAGGAGAGCGAGTGCAGTTCTCGCGATTCAGCGTGCGTTGCACTCCGCACGAAAAAACATCGTCCGGGCGGGTCGAGGAAGGAGGAGGTGGATCTTCGTGCATCTCCGGCCCGCGTCGGAACTTATATTGATCACGAGAGAGTGCACGATATTCGAGAATACATTATACGCGGACTCTAGCCTAGCCGGACTGCCTATAGTCACGCGGAGTATAGGCAACCAGGCCGCTGCACTCTACTCCCTCCCCCCTAAAACCCTTCCCCTGCTCGCCACGACGACTTGATCCCCTCTCCTTTTGATTGTCTACCCGTCCTTATTCAATGCACTCCCTGGTTCTTCTTGTTCTTCTTGCTTCAACTGAACCTCCAGTCTAGTGATGGACACTCGTTTCTCTCTCTTCATCAAGTTTCTGAACAATTTTTGATGGAAAAAATGGTTCTGACTCGTAGTTAGATCGCAAAATTTAATACGGTTTGGAGTTTGGATGATCTAGGTTGTGTCTCTTGAAAACTTTGATTTTGGATCTCTAAAATAGTAGGTAATGTGACATTAATAATAAAAGATAGGAATAAAAACTCTTGTGCTTAATTGGTCTAAGATGCTTCCAACCTATCACTACCACATCTCATGCTCCTTCGTCCCCTTCGACTCTCCCTCTCAAACACATCCATCCGCATATACAGGGCTAGACTGCTTGTTCTCTTTCCGTTTCATTTTTCATCTTTTTCTTTCTTTCTGCTTCTCTGCCTGTCTCCCCACCTTTTGCTTCCTCTTTGTCATATACCCCTATATCTCGTGTGTTTTCTGTCGTTCTTTTTCTTTCCGTCGTCTACTCCATTCCCTAGCCGCTATTTTTCTTGATTTCTCTCTCTATCTCTCTCTCTCTCGGTCGCACTCTGCCTATATCATCCCCATTGGAGCCGATTGCCTGTGCATTTCCTCCTGGAATTTATATGTCCGACAACACTACAAACGCAGACTATCGCTCTTCTAGACTCTTAGTTGCTTTAAAATCATTAACAAAGAAATATTCCATAAGTAGATATCTCCTTGACAGGAAATTGTCGTGTTATCAACATATTGGCTCCACAGAACCTCCAGAAAAGAGTCGTGGAGCAAACTCTCCTGAGGTGCGGGTATTAATCCAGAAGGTTCTTCGTAGCATCCCCCGGGAGCCTCCCCACTTATTGAGGAGACGTCGACGATGCCGATGGAGGGGATCCGGATGGAAAGAAGGGAAAAGGGGCGGTGTGCGGGCAGGGGACTGTTGGCGGGTATGCACGGTAGGGGCAGGAGAGGACCTTGGCCTTTTCGCGGGGCAAAAATAAAACCTGTTGACACCGAAGCCCCGCGGACGCAAAGGAACCTCTCTGTCTCCCTTCTTCGACTAGTTTCCAATATCTTTCTTAAATATTCGCCTGATGATTCTCCTCAAATTGCACGATTTTCGAATTTGTTCATATAGGTTAGGCTGCTATTATTTTGTTAGTGGAAGTTCCAAGTTGGTCTAAAAACGAAAGAAGAACAAGGATATGTTAGATTAGACCAAAGTGGAATAAGGCACATTCGTATTTTTCGTTCACAAAACGTCATCATTACTGTCGATGCGTAAAATGAACGCCCCCGCGGCTTTGTGCGCTCCCAGAGCCGGATTTCATAGTATGTTGAGTCTCCGCTTCGCACGGGCATTTCTTTATACTATTTCGGCCATTCTTTTTGCTGCTTTAACCTTCCAGAACTCTTTTTCCGATACGTCGATACGTCTGTCACAGTATATTTCCTCCAAATTTCGTCATCTAGGTTTCAATTATTTTTCATCACGGAGATTCTTCGTAATATTTTCAAGTTTCTATTAGTTTAGAACTTGATGGTGACTCCATACTCGGCTATACTGTCAACTTCTGCGAAAATTCGCATTATTCAAAAGTGATCTCAGTGTTACATACAGTAATACCGGTCGAATGCATCTGGTCTCCAGTGTTTCCCCTACAGTACCTACCAGACACGCTGCTCCAACGATTGCTTTCTGCCTGTTTGCGCGTGCACGATGCTCGAGCATGCACCTTGCCACGACTAGACGAGCCAGAGACGGCGAGAAGCGGCCTCCGGCAACCTCAACCTAGCTACAGACAACCGCCATCGTCTCTGTGTGCACGCTATGCTGCCACGACGCGGAAAAAAGCGATACAGAATGCATCGACTAGGCTACCAGCCGCTGCTCCCCCTTTTTTTTATGAGAAAATTTTGTTTGAGGAGCGATGCGGCAGTTGTACTTTCCTTTTCTTGCATGATCATTCCTCTTGGACTTATTTAGATCTTTGTTTAGTAGTCGTTGTTTAGCAATAATAGATATAGTTATAAGATAAGTATAGATTTCTCTAAATGAAATAATAATAAATATAAGTTATCGGTAATATACTAATTGTTAAAAATTCATTATTACCTAACCTGCGTGTAATATACAAATTGGGTGCAAAGTACCCCCAAAACTAAAATAAGCTTGCACATGAAAAAAAGATATAGCTGGTACAGGAAGCGACGCATCAGAATGGAAACGCATCATATAGGAATGCACCTGCCATCGAACACGGGAAACGAGCTTACGCAGAAAAATTCGATTCTTCTGCAAAGTTGAGCGATTCACGGCAAGAGAAAAGGTCACGCACACCTGCGCAACCACGGTGCAGGTATGTGCACTGCGCACAGCATCGATAGTAGGTATATACATAGCTTTGTGAGACTCCGCCATAGAATAACTCGATGCTCTTCGGCTAGACAGACCAGAGACAGAAAATGGCGTATTTCTTTCTCGTAACAGTGCATTTTCCATTGAGTAACGCTTTACATATCTACAAATTTTAGAATATAATATACTCAGAATATATAGAGGATGAGATAGTCACGGAATTAATAATAATGGAAACAAATTTGTTTAATAACGTATAGAAAAGTTGCAACGATCAAAGCGGCAGTACAACGTGGCTACCATTGATGGGGAAACGTATATATAAATAGAGGGCCGGCCTAACAGGCCATATCGGAAAAATTCTCATTTAGCCCCTGGCCAATGAAAGACCAGGTGGCTCCTCATGAAAAACTCCAGAAGGGAAAGGGTCACGCCTGTTAACTTCGGGAGATCTTAGAAGAGTACCCCAATGGAGGGGACTTCGAGTGCATCTGCATCCGGGAAATAAAACGTATCGTGTCAAACAATTAAACAAAACTGGAATACGAGGCGGTCTGGCTAACTGCCATTTCAGCTGATTTGATGACTTCTCATTTTAAAGTTTCCGTACTTTCCTACAATAAAAAGTATATTGATATTTTAATGCAACTGCAACTTGAACGCCGAGGACACAAAAATAACAAAGTAACGTTACGGGGAAGCTCAACAAAATATCCCAAAAATAATAATGAAATACCTAGTCGTGATTGTTGATTCGTTCCTGGTTGCAAGCAGTCTTTCATCTGTAAAAGAAGTCGTGATAAAGAGAATATCCAAGACAAAAAGCAAGTAGAAAGGAGTACGGAAGAGAGGAAGAAAAGGGAGAGAGAGAGAACCTTGGCCCACAGGCCTACTGCAGTGCTGCAGCTTGCTTGCAATGTGCCTCCACTGCTCTGCCATTCATGTGGGAAACACCCTAGTATCCGTTCGTCGTGGGGCTGGGCCAACAACCGCCGGAAAAATTTCTCTTTCGATGCACTGCAACGGCCCCGCCCCGTATGCTAGAGTAAGGGGAAGAAAAGTTTAGGATAGACGATTCAGGCTGAACATTGCAATGTCCGCCAATTTACTCGAGATGGAGATTCTATGAACCATTAAAAATCACCTTCTACAGTGTCTCACGAAAGTATTCGAATATTTACTACAGAATTTATTTTCTGATTTTATGAATATATTATGTGCATTATACGAAATTATTTGAAATTTCGTTGGCACTGTAACGAGATACGACTATCGTGATTATTGTAGTAATATTTGAAATCAATCCGGAAACGTATAAAGGAGTTAGAAGATTTTTGTTGCAAACATATATTTAGTGAAAAGTTAGTATAGAGTATGAATAGTAACCTTAAAAAGACAGTTATCCTTAAAAACGGTTTCATTATACATATATTGTGCCCTACTAATATGTGAATAATCGACTGTTCATACAATAAATATCTTGTAATTTCTGTATACATTTTCAAATCTGTTGCAAATTTTACCAGTGCCCTTGCGATAATCGTGTCTCGTTATGAAATGATGCCAATGAAATTTCAAAATATTTTGTGTAATATGTATGCACATACATAAAAAGCTTTTGGGTGTGTAAGAATACTTTTGTGAGCCACTGTATACCAGTTTCAGGTACAATTCGTTTAAAAAAATAATAAAATTAAACGTATTATTTGAAGAATTATGTAGAGTGTTTTTTTAACATTATTTATAATAAGTCATGAACCACGAAATTATGTAGTTAAAGAAACTTGTTGTAATGCATGAAATAAAATTGTAATAGATCGCAAAAAACGGCCGCAAGGTGGGTAGCCAGCGCTACAATCTTAGTGACTATATTAACACATTCGTGGCCAAATACAAAATCGAGGTTCTGCAAGGAATTAGAAAAATTTGATTTCAAACATCGTAATATTATTAATTAAAATAAATTAAATCATTAACTAAACTGGGTTTATTTTAATTATGGAAAATCGTACTAACATGTCAATAATCGTTAATGTTTAAAGTAATTTTGTGATACTAATATAATATGATAATTGTGTGATACATTGCAAATAGTCACGTATGCGTTTGTTGACAATAGAATTGACCATATCACTCCGACCTTCTATGGTTTGCGATCTCATTAGCCTAACCTAGGACTCTCCTTGCTTCTTTAACCTCGCACGATCGAATAGTCCGATAACATTATGCACGCTTGAACTTGCTCGACATCGCTTCCCGCGTTTCAATCGGCTCGAGGATTGCAAATGACGATAAGAAAATCGATAGAGATGATCGATTTTTAGTTGTCTCGTCAATATGTTAATCGATATATGTATCGATCAATCTTAGAACTCAAAAATTCCTGTACACTGTTAATATCACGTTTCGATATTTTAAACAATTGCGATTCTCGAAGAGTGCTGAAAGAACGCAATCAGCATTCAAACAACGAAATTAACGTTAAAAGTCTATATTTCGTCCTACGATTGAATCATTACATACACTAACATGCATAAGTATTTAAACGTTTTCAAATAATCGCAAATATATAAAATATTCTTCAAATAAAGCTCTTTAATCTTATCTCGTATAACCATATACATTTAGTAGATATTGATAAAAACAGTAGTTGATATTAATTAATATAAATAGAAAAGTAAGAAATCCTAAAGCAAAACCTAAGATCTTAAATGCATTTATCCAATATTTACATCGTAGAATAACTGAAGTATGTGTTTCCAGCCACATCCATTAATGTTATATATATATATATATATATATACATATATATTATGATGTGTCCGCTATGCATTAGAAATAAACATGGAACTTAACGAAACATTTGACTTCAGGTATAACAAAAGACAAAGAATTAACAGTAGAGAAATAGTTTTCTATCATAATGTTAAAGATATAAGAGTAATATCAATATTTTTATTCGATTGCTCCAAGTGTTCAAATTTTTATGCACGGTAGTATACATTCTAACAATCATTTTGTCCAAAATAGGAAAGTGTCCGGTGTCAAATCAAATTAAGTATCAATTTTTGATTATTCTCTTTAGAGTCAATTCGTCAGATTCGCATACTGAACTTGATCCCGTTCCATTTGATCAGCGATTGCGAACGCGTGCCAGAATCAACCGGCAGCACGAAAAACAGCGGAAATGCGAATTCTGTTCTTTACCTCGGTAGTCCAGTGAGAACAGGAACGTCGCCGCATCCCATGGACCCGTGCGTAGACTTCTCTAACCGTAGAAAATCCAACGACATAGGAAACAACGGAGAAAAGAAAGTGACGATGTACATATCCTATATCTATCGGACACCGTTCGTTCGTACGTTAGGTCGCCGCTCCCTGAGAGATCACTGCCCTCACACACACCCGATTGCCTTCTGTCGTTCCTTTGGTTGATCGCCGTCGTGTGTCTCTCTGCCCTGACGACGGGAGCCAGGGACGTGTCACGAAACTGGCGTGCCCATCGCGAACGATATACACATGAATCGTTCTAACTTTTGTAACAATTTCGTTAACACTCTTCGTAATGTCAGATCCATTACTGAGTTACTGCGAGCACTGTCTCAATAAAGGGAAAAACGTAAAGAATCATGGAAAGCTTGAAGGAGAACAAAATTTTGAGGTAGTGATGGGACCGATTCGTCGATCATTGCAAAAATAGCAGAAACTCGAGTATATATTTCAAATGTATTTCTATATAACAACACTTTCAGACAAGACTCAAGCAAAACTTTTTGGTTAGAAGAATGCAGTATGAGGTAGATGATTCTGTTAACCAAGTCCATTTCTAGACGTGACGGTTGAAATTAATAAATACTATAATACTATAACAACACTTTCACAAATATATAAGTTCAGATAGTTAACAGTTCCTTTATTTACAGAATATCGTAGCTGTTGCTTGCGAATACGTTGTTCCCATCACTACCGGTCGCAAATTTCCCTCCCTCGAGTCCGAATTTCGAGACTATCGAGCTGTCTTGAGGTTCCGATGAATAACTCTCATTTGATGTAGTGACCACTCACGAACGAGCAAAATCTTTTTGCAGAAACTCGCATGGATTAAGGAGCATGCAGCCCAGGAAATTTTTTCGCGGTGGATTGTCCTCTGACGGAGTGCACTGGCTGTTCACATACTCGAACCTTGTATCTTGTTCGCGAATTCGCGGCACACAGACGGCTGGCAGCCAATTGCAAAAACCCCTTCTTTTCGCGGCGGAAAGAACAAGGGATTCAGAAACCCTACCCCCCGGGGCACGTGTACGTGTATGCGGGCTGCACGTTAAGCGCACACCACCGTACACAATGTATACGTGCACGAAAGGGAAGGCCGACATACAGGAGCCGGCAACGAGACGATGATTTCCATTATTTCGCCGGCACGCGTGGCAAGACTTGTTTAACAAGCGTAACGTCGCCATCTGTATCGTGAATCTCGCATCATGATAATCGCGAATTAACCGACGAACAACTCTGCACTTCTGATGGATAGCGCTTGCGCTATTATCGATTGGAAAATAGCAAATTCGTATAGTTTTTATACTAATCAAAGAGATTAGAATATCAACTTTGATAATACTTATAACAAATCTTCTATAATTTAATAATAAAGAATTTTAGGTTCTTTAAAAATATTATTTATTTATGATAGAAATCCATTGTAGCTTTAGAATACTGACTTCTACTAAGTAATTTTTAAATTGGCCAATGAGGATAGAAAGGACATTTTGATTTGGGTGATCGATCATATGCATCAATTCACTCGTAATAATTTTCTTTTACACTGTAATGGAAACCGGATTAGCCAAAGTTGGTAAGAATTTTTATGTATACCAATAAATCTGTTTAGTTCTTTTTTTTTTTTTTGAAGAATTTATTTAATGAAGCAATATTATCCAAGACCGATTCGTAACTTCCAAAAGTCAATAGTCCCCACCATCAAATACGATGTCACAATTTTTTAAAAAGTTGAACATGACTTCAGGTCAAAAAAAACAATATATAATTTTTAGATGAATTTTTTCTCAAAATCCTTAGTTTAAGGTCTTTCCTTCCGATTACCTGGACATACTTGAATTATTATCATTTTCTTTTCTGTAGAGGAAATCGTAATACAATACAAGAAAAACTATTTCATCTGCTCATTTTTTCCCTTAATGTTATATTTTTTATTGGTATGTAATACGTATATAATAATATATATTTATATATATATATTATATTCGTCAATATCGAATATATTAATATTTTATCAGTTTTTTCTTTCCATAAATTAAATAAATAACTCTTGACTGTGTGATATTATTAAACAAAATATTTTACAAAAGTAAATAGTTGTAGATTGCCAGGTGTTCAGTGAAGAGTGAGGATAGATGTATGTTTTTTACTATATCGTCTATTCAAAAGTAACTAGACATCCGAAGCGCTTTTTTTATTCCGTATACGTGATTTTTGGCGAAGTCATGATTTTCTCTTCCTTTTTCTTCAAATACGAAATATTATGAATTTATATATTATACTTATATTAAACCCGTCTGGCAAATCTCGTTCTTGAAACACATGATACATTCACTTCATATAAAAAAAGAACTAATATAAAAAAAATCTATATAAAGAAGAACTAGAAGAGAAAAAAGTAAAAGATAAAGAGAAATGATGAAAATTCGAAAGAGAAGACGATGATTCGAGAATCCTGGTGAGACCTTCTGTTTGTAACTTTAACTTCCAAAAATGTTTGTTCATACTAAGCATCTTATTAATCTTTAGAGAATTATTCACAGCAATTCTTTGAAAAATGCACGAAAGCATCTGGTTTCTGAAGAAGCCGAAACAAAAATGACTGGACCACAGTAGAATATCTCTAACCACGAAGAAAAACAGAATTTTGGCTGTAATGGAACATGATTATCGCCAATAGTCACACAATACACACACGATTCGCTTTTTATGTTCGATAAAAACCACCTCAGCGTTTCTCATCGTTCAATGTTTAGTCGCTTTTCAATACCACGCGATAAAGTATATTAATTGTTCATTAATTCTTTTCCTTTTCTCTTTGTCTGTTTTCTTTTTTTATACTATATGCTGGACTGAGGTATTGAGAGGCAAGATGGTCGTCTTTTTTATACTCTAGGCATGGCGTAAGGTTACAAGTGAGAGCTGTGAGGCTGTTGCTCGTAGAACAGTACATAGGCTTCGTTGGAAACGACCGATCGCGCTGGTACGACGGACACACGGCTGTCATTATACTCATGCCACTCCCCCGAGTATGGATGCTTACAATACGCCGTGTAATGGCCGGAGTGCGTTGTGCCCGAGTGATTCGCGACACCGTACAAATTGTATGTACAACCCGGAACTCTGGGCGCGGCAAAGGCACTGAGATCCAAACCTGTCAATGGAAAATCTACCATCACGTTTAACTTGCTGCGAAATCGTTCCATCGGTGAAAAACGTTTTAAATCTTCAAATTTTCGTTAAGGAAGTTATGATGAAATAAGTAGCACGATCCATATCTCGACATTTGAAAAGAAATAACTCTAACAAGTACATAATAGTATTTCACAACACATAATAACTAACCATGATCTGTTTAACGTTTAATCTTCATTAAAGTTGGGAAAGGATACGAATAACAAGAATCTTCGGGAACTTCTGTATACTGAAGCTTTTCGTGCACTTTCTCCTCATCTGACATTTGGAACAAGTCGGCTTCTCGTCACCGTCGAGCACCTCTTCTCGTGTGAAGTGTTCCAAACATTGACTCAACTTCACTGTACCACTTCTGGCCGGTATTGGCAAGCTTAGATCCCAGAAAGGATCCAACGTAACCGACACGTGGTCGCAAGAAGTGCAGTGCAACGACGAACGTAATTGGCCCACAAACACATCCACTATCATACTATCTTCGCTGCGCAGGTAACGCTTCCAGCTCTCTACTGCCTTCTGACTGTCACTATTCATAAAAAATCACCAACATTTATGTAAATAATAGCCTTAGCCGTCATCCTTCTTAATAATTTTTTGTTTCATAGATTCCGTATCGACAAAGAAGATTTATGGTTTCCTTACGTGTACATTTCAGGAATATCCGTGTGTATCGGTTGCGGCTTCACCGTCACCCTGTTCACGTCTTCATGTAGTCCTTCCAGCAAGTATCTGAGAAATTCTTGAGCATCTTGTTGGCTGTACCCCATGAAACGTGGTGCAAATCTTTGTATCTGGGATTTAAGCGCCGTCGTGTTAACCACGAGATCACCGCCCACCTCCCACAGCTCGTGAATCACCTGACTGAAGGCCTTGATAAGAGCCCCTTTCATACTGCTTGTGGAGGTGTTTATGTCCGCTAGGTATTGTTCGTTCAGTAAATATTCCAATAACGGTCTCGTGTTGCTCAAACATTGAATTACACTGTTCATAAAACACTGCAAGACAGAAACACTAGTAAAAAAACCGGTTCTTTCAAAATGGTCTTTAATGTCATTTTTTATGTATAGGTAGGGTCCAGCATTATGTAAATTCTGAAGGAAATATATTGAGAACTACTTTATACATAGTCGTAAAGTAACTTCAACTGGAAAACTAAAAATATCCTGTTTCAGCACGTAACGTGGCCATAATATTGCACCCTTGACCTTTACGCTGCGTAATTAATTCTTTCTTTGATTATACAGCACATTCAACTTTAAAAAGAACAAATTAATCCATTTTCATATTACTAGCAAATATATATGTTGTTGTGGATAAATAATTATACGCAAAGTTCGAGCATAGACCAATGTCGCAGCATAAAAGTTGATGTAATCATAAGTAAATATTCTTGATATATAATTAGTATATACTTACTGTGTTCCCAATATTTCGCAACCCGTTTAGTCCACATCGCTCATCGCGATGCGCCTGTAGCCGATTACGTGCTGATTTGTTTGTCGGGCTTCCTTCCTGCAATAGAGATAAGAGTTACATTTTTAAATCTAACTTAGCTACTATTTTCTAGGCAACTACGTCTCTACAGGGGACGAAAACCGTCAAATTCTGTCGCGTTCTCTGTTCTAAGCACGACAAGTTATACTTCTTTAGTGGTGGCGGTGTCTAGCTTGCGGCACAAAGAGCATCTCACACGAATATATGTATACGCACGCACACACACATACCACGAAGTCGATATGGCCCTGGGGATGGATACGTGCTATATAGAGAGAGATCGGTTAGTTATGGATCGATTATGTAGACACGGCATTTGGATTAGTAATGTGCATCACCGGTATTGAAAGAAAAGAAATACCACACGGTACGTACATTTTTCGGTGTGTTCAACCTCAGCGTATGGATTGTTCCGAACAGAAAGTACGCCCAACATAATATATTCAGAAAAGGGAAGACAGCGTAAATATCTAAGGCGTCGAACAGTCGTAAAAAAGAATCGGTACTCAACGACGACGTCAACGTCATTGCGTGCTCGAACGGGACTAAGTATATTCTTTGTACCTCTCGTACCTATATTCTTTACGAACACTCACCTTCGTGCGACTGGCTGGAGGCTGTAGAGTAGCGCGCGCGGTCACTACGGAACTGTTGAACTGTACTGAATAAACACCAAAAGAGACGCGTTTCTGAGGCGTCAGAGGAGCCGCAACGCCCAACAGGAATGCGTACACGAACAGCAGAGTAATCACTACCCACACGCACCACAACCCCCAGCCTATCAGTTGGGTATAAGCCAGTTTACACAGTCTAACTTTCGAGAACCTCCAGTTCCTCTGCATTAACCAACCCACACTCTGTTTCTCTCGAGCTTTCGAGTACGTTGTCAGATGAATATAACGAATAAATAGACGTCATATCGTTGAAAGTATCTTTCAAGGATTCACGAGAATAAGAACTGAAAAATAGCACAAAGTTCAGACGATCACATCTATACGAGTTGAAGGAAAGTTTCTGCGGTCAACCACGAATCTTTTCGTGTATATTCAGAGATATCCCACTCGGATAGTCTCTCCCTACTCCGTAGTCAAAATGATGTCTGAAACTGGCACGCTACTCGTTGTCATCGATGACAGAAATGGCCCGTGTCGTAAAGAAGATCCGCATCGATCTTCAAAATCTTTGTGCAGAAACGGTGTAGCTCTCAGCAGCGAATGCACCAGGACACGTTGTGTACTTCATACATATAGTTATATTTCGACATAAAGAACACCCGTTGCTACTAGGTACCGTTATGTTATGAGAGATCCGTTGACCACCGGTTTTCTCTCTCTTTCTCGCACTCCTTCCCGTACCCGAAGAGCTCTGGTCTATTAATAAAAGCCAGCTCTCGCGACTAACCGTCGAACAGAATGGCGTGTGCTCGAAGAAAAACATAGACTAGTTTCGTAACAAGTGACTAGATGAGCAATGGAAACGCATAACCTAACGTTTCGATTCATAGTCCATCTTTTTCTATCTACCACCACTATTCTATGTAAATCTATATACCACCAGGGATACGTTACGAGTCACTGAACTTTCCATAAGTCGGGAAAAATGGCGGTTTAAAAGATACGATGATACATCATGATTATGCACACGTCTCTACATGTATAAAAGAAGGCGTTTGCGAATTTTGGCATTTAAAGCTACTGTAAGACTATGCGCCACTTAATGACAGATATGTATTTCTTAATAATAGAACATTAGAATGAAACGAAATTCTATAGTATATGCTACATATATGCCAAATGGAAACTCTAAATGCCAAATGGAAACTCCAAATGCCAAATGAAAATTCCAAATGCCAAATGAAAATTCCAAATGCCAAATGAGGCTCCTAAAACAGCAACTAACGAAAAGCAGAAGAGACTGTAAGAAAGAAATGGCGGAAGCCAATAAATCTTGAGATGTTTACAATGTAGTACTGTGCAGGTTATACTTCGTTCTCCTAGGACACACTTTTAAGTGTTTCTGGTAAGTAAATGTTTCATAAGACAAAACTACGATGTCTTCCCATTGAATGATTAACGGAAATGACTAAAGGACACTCACAAACTGGTCGGCGATCCCGCGGTAGAGATTTTGGTGAGCCGTGGACGGTGCAGTAGGCGACGAGGAGGTCAGATTACTGGCAGTGTTCGCGGTTGTCCCCGAGAAGTGACCATCCGGTCTCCTAGATGTGGAAGGCACGGATGGGTCGTCTCCATAGGTACCGGACGGTCTTCCCGCCACGCCGTTTTGAAAAATGGGCGGCGTGCTGCCGCCTACGAACCCGGTCTGATCGATACCGTACGAAGTAGACGCTTTCCGTTGCTGCTCGCTGTCCTCAAGACTCTCCGGATCTCCAGTGCGACCACCACGGAGGAAGGTAATCACGTCGATGGAGGTGACGACGTCTTTGATGCCGTGTATTACCTCACCACCGCCTCTACCAGTCTCGTCCTCGATCTCGACGTCCTCCTGCTCTTCCTTTACCCCTTGGATATTCTTCCGAGCGTTGTTGTTAATCAGCAGCCCGCCGTTACTCGGATTAGTGGCTAGGTTAGTGAACAAGTTGAGCTTAACACCGATCAAACCAGCAACGCCAGCACCGCCACCGAGCACAGGCGACAAGAGGTTACGCTTAGCTGGTGAAACCTCGTCGATCCGATAGGCAGCACCGCGTTGCTGCTGTTGTTGCCGATGATGCCGGTTGTTCAGCTTGTTGTCTTCGTCGTCCTCGTCGTCATCGTCCTTGTCGTGGTCGTCGTCAGGGTCGTGGTCATGGTCGGGGTCGTGATCGTGTTCGCGCTCGCAGTCATTGTTGTTTATTATCCCATATTGATCGGGATCACAGGCGTCTCCGTCGCCGCTGCTGATATTCCCATTACTGTTGTTGTTGTTATGCTGATCGTCGTCGGTATTATTGTCCTTGTCGTCGTTATCGTCGTCATCGTCGTCGTCCTCGTCTAGGTTGCGGATCGTACCGCGCTCGTCAATTGTTACCTCGCCAGGCGACGCGGCACTATCTGTGCGTGCATGCCCGCTGCTGAGCACCGTGCTGCTGGACAGTGGCCTTCTCTTTGACCTGGACCAAAGTGCACCACCAACGGTGCAGGAAGACGACGAGGAGGACGAGGAAAGCGACGACTCAGGACGATGATCTCTGCCGGTACTACGTTCGATGGCTATATCACGATCGTCGCCACCGAACAATTCCGTCAACGAGGAACCGGCTGAATGATGCTTCCACTGATGATGATGATGATGATGGTGATGATGATGGGCTCCACTAGTGCTGCTGGTGCTGCTCGTTTGACGGATATTCGGTATGTAACCAGACGGCGAGTACCTGATCAGATCTGCCGCTATTTCTAGCCTAGACGATGACTCCGGGATCCCTCTATCCCTGGACGAACTCCCGACAGAGATGTTTGACGAGGACGACGACGTAGACAAGCCGAATCTACTGCCGCTGGTGCCGTTTGCCGTCACATTCGTGGCTGTGCCACCGCTACTGCCCGTGCTGCTGTACGCCGACGACGAAACTGACCTGCAAACGTTCAGCCAATGTGAATATTGCGAACATCCTTTTTCATTCGTCTGGGCCCGTGGCCAAGGGCTACCCTCTCTTTCTTCAGATTATGCAATCATCAGCCAGCATACGCGAAATACGTTCGTAAACACACGCACGCGCAACCCATATATACAACTAAATGAATAAGCACTCCGCTTCTGTCTACGTTAGTAGTAATTAATAATAAAATAAATCGGAGGCTGCTGGATTTATTAAATTGTAAGTATAGACTCTTTTCGATTATCAATCCATTAACGATTTATTCCTTCTTAATCAGAACATTTCCTCGAATACTTTGTCTAAACAAATTTTTAGAATATACACCGTTCTACAAAATCGAGCAATCCTCTGAACTCCTATATAGTCAAACAAGAGATTAAAACTGTTTCAAAAAAAGAAGGAGAATGAAGAGGAGAAAGGTCCAGTAGTATTAGAATAATTCTCTTTGATGAATAGAGAAAAGGAAGTTGGTAGGTACATGAGACGATCAGGTCGATGCCGCTGACCTACATGTTGATCAGATCCTCTTCGGGGTTTGGAGGTTACCAAATCAGACGCGTGACACCGTTCGTGGATTTGGACACAGCACCGGGAATACGCACTAGATATTTAAAATATACACGCATTCTTGTGCGCGTTCGAGCACATGTGCGCTAAATATCTCGTTGTGGTTAAGACTAGACGTCGGGGAGAAAGTAACTGTCTTCTCTTCCCATCTCTCCACACACCATACCAGAAGACAATTCGAAGCGAGGTCAAGGCCTTTCGCTACGCTTCCACCACGTTAATCGCGATCGATCGACCGGCACGAATGGATTGTACGTATGTATATTTATATTCACATGGCTGTTTATCGCGACAGTTGTTCCCTACGGAGATTAAACTTTGTTCTAGCTTCTTAACGGTTTATAATGACGTACGGTGATGTCAAGTGAATCGACAGTTATTTACTTGTATATTTACAAAAACTTGCATATTTAAAAAATGTTGCATATTTAAGCACATGAACACGTTTTATCTTATTTTGATTCTATTTTTATTCTGTAAAAAATAATTCCATAAAAAAATATTGACGAATTTAAAATAACTAATATTTTGTGTTCCTTCCCTAGGTAGCAACAGATCATTCAAAAATAATGTCGAGTAATATATTTTATCGTTACTAGCTGTCGTTACGCAACTAACAGAAATATGTCTATAAAAAACCTTTCACGGTACGTTGTCCAGCTATTCCGAAATATTTTGATTGAATATTGAAAATGTTATGCATAAAAGTATTACGGGATAACCAGACATGACTTCTATATCACTCCACTACTATCAAGCAGTTTAATTATATCAATTATTAGTTAGCAGGCAAAACTCTGGTTACAGAGGGTTACATTCACTTCCACGAATTCTATAACCACTCCAAAATCAAAACTCAAGGCTACCGAGCAACTCTCTATCATCTACATATCATCCCACTGATATGCTTCCCAAAAATGGTGACCACGATGTGACTGGCAGAGACTTTAATTATATGTTTGACCACGATGTGACTGGCAGAGACTTTAATTATATGTTTAACACCAAGTAAGAGGAACTAGTTTTGTTGTCCAAAGATCAGACAAAATATCTACCATCTTCCATCAATGGCAAGTGGATAGACAGGATTCCTGTGTATAACTAGTTCTCTGGCAGCCAGTGCAAGTCTGTACGGCCCATTTACTATCAATCTCGAGCTTCGTCGTCGCCTCGACCATGCCATAGAAACGGGGACTCACGCGTCGCGCCCTCCTAATTGAATCATTGTGACGCGAACAAAAGTAATTGGCGCATTGTAAAGGGCGTCGTTGGGATACCTGTTGCCGGCTGATGTATTTATAATATGCGTCCCGTAGCCATTTTGTCCACGTCGTCGCGTTCCCCGCGATAAAGAAACTCAATTGGCACGAGCGTGATTCATCGGCCGACAAAAAGGAAGGAAAGATCGATGACAAGGGACTTCCGCCACGTGGTCTCTGACAACCATAGCTTCGAGCAACAACAATCAGTATGATTTTAACGCTGCGCCGACCACGCCGCTATAGTTAACAGCCTAACTGGTAACTATCGTTTAGCATTTCAGGAAATCCATTCCAAAAGTGGACGTTAGTTCTGCATCAAGCAATTACAGTTATTTAATCGAATGCTGACAGATGTGGGAGAAACCAGGAAGATACTGCAAAGAATCGGTGGAAACTTATCGGGGACTTGATCTCATAGCCAGTGACCCCGGCTGCCTTATATCCCTGTTCACGGGGATTGCTCACCTTGCGGGTGAGCTCCGAGACCGGTTGTACTCCGACATGTAACTCCTGCGGATGCTTGTGCTCGCTGACGAGTAGAAACTGTAGAGCCGATCGAGTATCAACTATTTAATTAACTTCCTTTTTCGCATTGTCAAGAAGCTCGGGATCGGCAGCACGCTAACCATGAGTTTAGTTCTAATACTAAACATTATTTATAATATCAAAGTACGTGTAATACTTGATATAATCAGCTGCTTGCCCAAGGCCAACCAAGGTAAAGAAAAGCCTGAACGGTCCAAAGAAACAAAGTAATTGACAAGAAGTCGAAGGAAGCATGCATTCGACCAGTCAGTGGAGTATCGACGGTAGTAAAACGCCTTCCCTTAACCAATTTTCCTCTCTATAGACTTCTTTCAATCAATTTCTATCTTTTCAGTGCCAATATTCCAAATACATCAACGGACCAACCCCTTGCGGACGTAAGATGTAATTAACTAAAAAAGTAGATAATATCCTTGACCATAATTTTGATTATATACTGCCTTGCTAACTGACCATATTCAACCACATGGCCAATTAGCAGGCATTAAAAAGTCAGGCAATAGAAAAAGTCTGGAGTTCTATTTGAAATGAGGGCAGCAAAGGGTTAGACTTGTTTGTTCCTAGTTTCGATCTTTACAAACTGCACGTGATTGCCGATCCCTGAAATCCATTAATGGAATCCCGAATAAGGGTACATGGAAGGTGGAGAACGTGACGAGAGAGGAAAAAATGACTCACCTGCCTGATGGGCAGTAGGATCGCCTGTACTCGGTCGTATAGTTTGAACGAAAGCCCGAGCTGCCTGATGTCGACGAGGACGAGTAGAAGTTCGTCGGTCGATCTAGGATCGACGACGAAACAGTAGATCGGTAGGTGCTCAGCTTCGAGGTGGAGTTGCCGATAGAGGAACTGGTGTTGCCGCTGTTACCGCTGGAACATCGTCTGCTAGGAGAATGCGGTGCCATTGGACTGGTGCTGTACGACACTGCTACGGCGCCCGCCTGGCCCCCACGGTGATACGACATTGCACCCGGGTCACCAGTCTCACAATCTCTCTCTCTCTCTTTTCTCTCTTTTTGACTTTCTTCTATAGAAACCCCTTCCTGAATTCCAACACAATTTAGGAGAGATTGGTCAGTGTATCGACTGGGATACTTTCTAAACAATTTTTTATTACTAGAGTGCTGATTGAATTCCGAGTATTCCGAGAGTGTGTTTAATCTTTCCAGGAAGAATTTAACCTTGTTAACTATTCCATTCTAATTTTATTGTTTCTTTCTTATCGATTAATCTACAGTTATTCAAGTTTCAAGAGAATGTACGAAGCTGTTGATAAGTACGAATCCTGTTTAACCGGCTTAGATGCAATTGTAAATCTAAGTAGTATGCAAAGTCTCCACACTACAATAACGAGTGAAAATTTCTTTCTTATGAATTAACATAAAGATAGTTTTGACGTTATTTTAATTCTGTTCTTCCTCGAATCGTTCTTAACAAATTTGTGACACATGAAAATCACAAATGAACATGTATATAATATATATGTATATAATCCATAAAGAGAATATCTGAAGATTTATTTTTAAAAAACTATACAGAAGTATTTCCTAAAGATACGGTTAGTTGTCGTCATAAAATTCGAGCGTAAATAGCCGAGTGCTTTTCACTCTATAGTACCACTCTATAGATCGATTTTTACCAGAACTGGTTCAATTTTGCAAATGGATTTTGACATTGTACGCGAAGAAACTGACGTGGCTGATCCCTAAAACGTCAGCCACTGAAGAGCATTAGGTAAGAAGAGACTTTTGGAAGTGTTGGGCAACGATAAAATAGAAGCCAGATATAACGAACTCCGGTCTACACCGTGTTCCATACAATCCGTAACAATCTGACCCAGAAAAATCTAATTATTACACAAACTGTCTTTCTTGACCCATTTTTAAATCTGCAAGACCTACATCTTCGTACCTAAACTCAAAGGTATGCTTAAAGTACTCTAATAATCCAAATGACCCACACATTATGTATAAAATTAGACCAAAAATTAATCAATAAGCATTCTCTTTCAGAAGAACGAGAGAAACAAGAACGATTTTCAGCTTCAGCGTCGACCTTGCAACTCGAGCAAGCTATTTCACCTTGTCCCCCTTTTTTCCATGGAAGAATCTACCCGGTGCTCGCGAAAAAATAACGGATCTTCACGTGACGCTGGAAGCGGAAACCGCATTGCGTTATGCGATTAATCGGATATTGATTCGTTCTATCTCCGTGTGGAATAAATTACGATAGAGAGAAAGAACTTTACCGTCGATACTCCAACTGTCAAATTCCGAGAAGAAGAGCAGGAATACAAAACGAAGAAATGCCAGAGGTTACTGGGTCGTGCTAAAAAAAGCAGACTGACCTTGAGCCGGCGAAAAAAAAGTAACTATCCGCGCGCTGCTTGATACTCAGCACGCGTGTTATCGTTTTAACCAGCTATACGATGATCAGTTTGATTCGATGAAAGATCGATGACCGAGAAATCTAACTAATAGCCAACATATAACGCACAAAGGATATACAGTCCCAGATTTTGTATCTTTTCATTTTTGTCTGCATCGTTTTTGCGTCACTTTACAATGTGTTTTGACAGTAGATTCTAGCTGTTTAATTCTTTTCTGAAATTAAAACTTCTCAAAAATCTTTTTAAGGGTAACAATTGAAACGCAATTGTTGAGCAGAAGATTCGAGTAAAATATGAAAACATTTGATAAGATATAATAAAATAAATATGTAATCGATATGTAGGTAGAAAGATACTGCTAATTCTAAATTTTATTGAGATATCATGACTGGTAAGTACATACTTTTTTTAAAGTTTCAAGTGGAAGAGCAAGAAACATTTATTACCTAATAGACAGGGTGCAATTAAGTTGATAAGGCTGCAAGTTTTATCTCGTCCACAACGTAACGATGCAAAAAAAGAATTAAAAATAGGAAACTGCTTTACCGTCGCAAGTTAAGCAAATTCCATCTGCAATCTGTTCTTAACAATTTTTCGAATTTTGTTTCTGGAGTGAATGATGGCGTAAAAGTCGCGCGTAACATCCAAGAAGAAAATCCACGTCTCTGCCAAATACCTAGCATCAAGAAAGCAACCACATTTTTCCCTTGATTCTGGCAACCATCCCAGTTTTCACCGGAATACATCAGACGCGCAAAACCACTATGAGAAACGTCTTGAATGTCCTCGCAGATCGTGTAACATGTAAAATTATTTACTTTCCTTTAAATATTTCGATCAAATCATTTAGTAAAGTATATCGGATTTCATTCTAAAGTTTTTTTCCACGCGCAAGGTGACTGAGCTTAATAATTTATCAGTATTTTTCTTTCAACTTGCAGAAGGTCAAATACTGGAGGAAAGAGAAAAAATATATCTCGTGTGTGAAACAGCATCTCGCTGAAAAATTACGGCAAAGATATTACGGGTCATCTCTTATATTTCGCAAAGTCAATAACGCAGTTACGTAATCAGATAAAGAACACAATTGGAAATTATGTAACTAATCCTATGATGTGAACCTGCCGGTAAATGCTTGAAGCGTGCGATTTCATTAATTACGTTCAATGTACTCAAGTATCCTTTGCAATTTTTTCAAAATTCGAAGAAACATATTTCTGGAAATAATCGGAGAATTGATCAAAATTGTGTAATTTTTTAACCTAATAATTATTCATCAACGTCTCTGGTAGTCTTTACGTAATCATGTTTAAAATGGAAATGGCAAAAACGGAAGTGACAATATTTCAAACTTAATTCGAAACACCAATGACAGAGCAGAAAACGGCCCGCATTATTCGATCAATGGATCACGCCTATTACATCATGAGAATCAGTACACGTGGATCCCTGGCAGAGCAGATTATACGTTTACGCAACGAAAACGAGGTGGAACACATATCCTAGCATTTTTTTTTTTTTTTTTAGCATTTCAAATCACCGTCTACGATATGTAATGTCGCGTATCGATAGGTAGTATACAACAACGGCACTATGCTAATACCCTTTGTCTCTTCCTATTTAAGCTGCGAAATGTGGAAAATAATGCACGAGAAGCAGGGCCTCAACTATTTGTTTTTCAATGATCAATGTAGAAACTTATTAAAGAAAGAAGATATGTTATTCATGGTCAATGAATCATCTTGAAGCAAATATAATGGCAAAAAGTAATAGAGAAGGAAAGATGTACATAGTTTAACATGTACATGACCATGTTTTGCTTGTAATATTCATATAAAAGATACGTAAGTAGAAGCGTCAAAGGTGAGGCGCGTAACGAGTACACTCGCACGTGACGATGCTTCCGGTTTGCGTACGACTGCACTTGTAACGTGATTAATAGGACCGATCGAATTCACTTATGGTCTTTAGTTATTCGCACACCGGTTTCGTTGTATCCGTACGTGTGTAACGCGGTGGGTTACATAAGATAACGCGACACATACACCTACAGCCAGTCACAAAAGTCCACATACACCTCTTAAATTTAAGAGCTATATCTTTTAGCATCAAATTTTATATTAAACGTAAGACACATATTTAAAAGATAAAATGAAGAATAGAAGATGCAATGCCTCACAAGAATGCATACACTTGTACTTATACGAAATTATAGAAAAAAGTAGACTACGTAATGTATTAATAAGTCTTGCAGTCTTGTCGGTATTGATAAAGTTAAAGATTTCGCAATTTCTAATATAACTCTATGTTACAATTTTTGTAAGCTAAATATTTACATTTGTTTAATTCCTTCTGGAAATACGTTAATGTATTATGAAAACACACAAAACTCGTAAAGCGTATGTAAACTTCCATGACTGATTTGAATT
Organism: Bombus confusus; assembly: GCA_014737475.1. Lineage (NCBI taxonomy): Eukaryota > Metazoa > Arthropoda > Insecta > Hymenoptera > Apidae > Bombus > Bombus confusus. Next base: position 3,719,585 of record JACXIV010000047.1, read on the forward strand.
TCTTTTGCAGGGGAGAAGAAAAACACCAACTCAAATGTGATCAAATAAAATGTGATTTTACCGAAAACAATAGTAAAAAAAAAAAGGATGAAGGGAAAAGAAAGAAAAGATAAGGAATGTAGAAACATAGTTTATTATTTGGATACAGGACTATAATACGAAGAATCTCTATTTTGCGTTTCCAAGAGAGTAAAAAAGGAAAAAGAAATAAAACACAATGAGTGATTATAGTAACAAATAGTTTTACGCGATACGATAAGTATGTCACAAAAATTGAAAACGTTGCTAAAATATTACAATAGTGCACAACACCTATCCGATTTTCTCACCTAACTCTGAATTCTCTTTCGTCAATCGTATGAATTTAAATGTATTAAAGTTAAGATTTCCATCTTGGACAGTTCTTCAAATCTAAAATAATTCGAAACTTTCTTATCACGATTCGATCAAAACGATTTGCCAGCTCTTTCGACATTGTATATATACTATATATTTCCCATTCCTCCTTATCTTTCTTGAAGCTATCGTTTCTCTTATAACAATGCCATGAATGTGCGATTCGATAGATTATAGAGATTCGCAATTTAATGTAAAATAACTAGAATAAAGTTTAAATCATAATCATTGTCGTTTATTCCTCATTCGTACCTTTATTTAAAACTAAAAGGGGTCAACTTTTTTACTGAAAAACTAAAAATTTGCACATTCATGATTTTGATACGAGGACGATACAATTTTCGAGTTCATTGGCTCAGGATGGCTAATCCTGCTGCATTCTTCCGATCATTTTTGATCCAGTGGTATTATTTGAGGTTAAAAAATATTTCAAATTTAGGTAAGATATGAAAAGACTGTTACGCGTGATTGCTCGTCTCAATTTTAAGATAAATATTTTCTTAAAACACTATTAATCCTTTTTACTCCTAAAATTAAAACAAGGTTGAAATCTCAAAATTCAAGGATCGCAGCAGGGTTAAATTTCCCTTTAGAACGCCAAAAGTTTGTCTACCAATACTACGACACCCCGTATAGGGATTGATCAACAATTTTTAGTGTCCTGAAGTGAAGTTTTCAACCTGATGCGATGGTGTGGAAGGGAAACATTTCTGGATACTTGAAATATTTTTATCGAGCTGTTTCGATTTGTAACCTAACCCCGCGTTCACGAGGCCAGAGAGTAAGAAAACGCGAGAAAGAGACGGTAAACTGGGTGCAAGAGGGAAGAAATAGAGAGTGAGAGTGAGAGAGAGAGGCAGAGAGAGAAAGAAAGCGGGACGGTCGGAGGAGGGACAAGAACAGAGTGATAGGACGACAAAATAGAAAAGAAAGAGAAAGAAAGAAGCGTTGATTTGGACCGAGTCTTTGGCATTTCTTACGTTCCAAAGTTAAAACCCACGGACCCGTATAGATGTATAATCGTACATTTCACACATATGAGCCATTATTATAAAATGGAAAATACTCACGGGCTGTATGCCTCTTACACAAGTAGATAGGGGTTTTCACTTGATTAATTCGTCCAAAGTAAACGTGTACACGATTTCACTAAAAAACGTCAGGGTTACGTAGACGAACACGTTCGCGTTTCTTCGATCATGTCGTCGTTTATCGAGCAGCAAGGAATTTTAGCTTACGCTCTTACGAAGATTTTACGAAGAGAAAAAAGGGGAGGAGAGGTGATGCGTCGCGATGCTGAAAAGCACGGGCCATCCCTCGGAATTGTCGGTGACGTCACACACCGTGACGAATACTCGGAACTTCCGATTCGATGTGTCTGAGCTGAGGAAAGAGTCGCTCGACGCTACGAGACTAGAGACACACGATCGATTTACAACACGGTTTTATATGTCGATCACGTCACGATGCTCGTTTTTACTGGAAAAATCTTTGACACAATTTGGTACGAATGTGGTTCCCCCGCCGACCGAGTCTGCTACTCAAGTTATTTACCTTTTTCTCCGCGCTTCCCTCTCGTGGCTTATTAAACACTTAAGACACCACGAGATTATCACCGCTGACTTCGCTAACACAACGTGTGTGCAAACAATATGGCGATTACAAGATTGCCGATTTCCGCGTTGACAGTCATCGCTTCCGCGACTACCGCATTCTGCGCTAGCGCACAAGAAAATGCCATCTTGTTTGCCTAGGGTGAAACTTCGAAGCCAGTGCTGCCACTCATGGCTACAAGAGGATTTCGATTACCAATCACGTTCATCGCGCCAAATTATTCCAATTTTAAATTCGACTATTGATCGATTCAAACTTGTTTTTTTTACTATCAATTTTGTAGTTCATATTAAAAAAAACTTTTACGATGATTATTGGATGACATATTTATAATTCCTCGGTTTTCGATCGTATTCTAATCGTAACTTGGGCAAACCTGAAGAAATGAACTGTAATGTTCTCGAAACGTTGACACAGTGATACAAATAATTAGAATGTATCAATTTATTTTGTTATTTCACTTTTATACCGTGACTTGTGAAAGTATTGATAGACCTTTTATGCTAAACCTTTAATGCTGTAATGACATCCAACTATCATAATTATATTTCTAAAATCTTAAACGATTCTAAAAATGAATACAGAAATTATAAGATATCTAATACAAATAGATATACATATATTTTGCAGAGATTATAAAAATATTTAAATAAGCAATCATTCATAAAATTAGTAAGTCTCAGTATTCAGTGCGACCATTTTTAATATAATACATTATATACTTAAGGTAACTATACATACCCTATATTAATTTTCTACTAAATATAAGTTTATGTTAAATATCCTGTAACTTTTATATATATTTTCAAATTGCCAATATAAATAGGGCAATCTCATTATAGTGCTAACAAAATTTTAAAATGTTTTATATACAACACATAATATGAATATAAAAGTTTTCTGTGACAAATGTAAATACTTTAGCAAGCCACTGTATATATCAATGTTAAGTAAAGTAGAAGTAAACTTTCGAAATATTCTTAGATATTGTGTGATTAAGGTTTTGCTCACATGATGTAATGAAATATATGTCAAAATGTTTTATTATTTTTGATCACTTTGTACACTGCTTCTCTACATATTCTACAGCCATTTGTTGAACACGAGTCACGTCTTCCTGAATACCATGCTGTTCCTCAAAATTGATAAACTTTTTAAATAGAATCTTCATCTTTCTAGGTGGTAATGTCTGAACAACTGCTCTCTCTAGAACTCTTCTGTAAATACAAATTATTAATAAGTTCTCTATGAAATTAAAGAGACAAAATATAGTTGAAAAAACATTTTTACCTTGCTATATCAATATCATTAGATTTAACTAGGGAATCAACATAACAAGACCAAATATCCACCCGTTTAGGATAGGAACTTAGAATTTGCTCAAACAGAGTTTGTGCTCTCTCTTTATCCCCAAATTTGTTCTCCATAATCGCAAACCTTACTATTAGATTTACATCTGTAAAATTTATATTATATTAGTATTTTATTCTTTATGACATTTTATTTCTGTTGTGTGTGTACATACGTTCAGATGCTGGCAAAGATTGCAATGCTCTCTGCATAATATGTCTTGATTTGTCCTTCAAACCCATTTTTAACAATGCTTCTCCACAATTAAACCATATCTCGGGAATATGTCTAAACTTTCCAATCATGGTATTAATTGTTTTCTCTAGTTCGATCTGCCTGCCTGCCTCGACATGAACAGTCAACATGTGAGTGTATATTTTCAGTGAATCGTTAGACCTTACTGCCTCTTGAAAAACATCGTTTAATGACTCAGGAATTCCAAATTTAGACTCTAAATTCAACCAAGCATTCCAAACGTTTAATCTCTCATTCTCTTCCCTGAAATTAATCGTTTTCACCGCTCTTCTCGCAACTGCTCTTGCTTTCTCGATTTCTGTTGTCTGTAAATGGTATGCCATATACTGTAACCATATTATTGAACTGTCTGGACTAGCTAAAACTAATCTGTCGAACTGATCTACAGAATTTGGTAACTGATTATTAGCGAGCGCTTCTTCTCTTTGACGAATTTCACGTTCCTTCTGCCTTTCTTGTTCTCGACGTTCAGCGGCACTTAATTTCTTATTTTTCAGCTTTGGTTTTTCCTCTACTTCATCTTCACTATCGCTAGATGACTCTTTGTCCTGAAGGAGAGTTAAATCAGGGTTGTCATCCCAGAAAAATCCACACGCAGATATTCTTGGCTTCTGCTCGTTATCTTTATCATTATTAACATTGTTAAGTGCATTTCTCAAATCTTTTTCGGTAGGTTTGGTATCTTCCTGTTTAATCTTTTCTTCTCCTGTTTGTTCAACGTGCGTTGTCTTTGAATCTTCCTTTTCTAAATCTTTCTCTGGTTTTTCTCTGTTTCGTTTTCCTTTGTTTTCCGTCTTTGGTACTTCCTGTATCTTTTCAATTTTTATTTTTTTGGTGGGTACCACGTTTTCTTGATTTTGTTTCTTTCTTTTTAAGTTATTATTATTACTCGATTTCTCTCTCGCACAATACTTTTTTTCAAATGCAGATTTTACAATGCAGAGAGGCATAATATCGGATTCTTTGGAATTTAATAAGGCGTAGCATTTAATTTTAGAATGAATAGTATAAGGTGTTAGATCTGGCTGTAAATCATTTATGTGACGACGTACAGGCATTGCAACTAAAGTTCCTTTACCAATACCTTGTAGGAGTATCAAGATAAACCAATTTGTCACCATTAAGATTCTACCACGCAGCAATTTACCATCAGGGAATTGTATTTGTTTATTTTGTTTGGCACTTATTTTATGCATTATTGACGATAACGTGGTCAATTCGACAAGCTCGTGTACATAATTTTTCCATATAATCGTTCCAGAAATTTTATCCCCTATTTTTTTATTCTCAGAGTAATGATCCTTAGATACTATACCTAGCAAGTTATTCTGCAATTGAACAACCAAACCATCAGCCGTAATTTTTTCAATCTTCCCAGTAACTCTCTGCCCTAATTTTACAGATGCAATTGGTCTGTTTTCATAATATGAATTCCTTGAAAGTTCTACTAATTTATTAAAATACAGGATCAATGTATCCAATGCTGCCACCATTCTACTTTTAGGATCAGACAGATCATCGTATATTTTCTTTAGCGACAATGTTAGTCCTAATTGTTGTTCTTTCTTGTTAATAGCAAATATTTTTGCCAATAAAATTTGGTTTTTGTGCAATAGATTAAAATTACTAACGTTACTATAGGACACATATCCAAATGGTGTACATTCTGCAACTGGTAAAATTAGTCTTATGCCATCTGGCTCCATATCTTTGATTGTACAAGGTATACAATCTCCTATTTTTAGTTTATCAAAATTTCTGTATCTTCCTTGAGTTACGAAAGTCCTAGTTAAAATTAAATTAGGTACTGTAGCAAATACAAGAGCTGAAAGTGTATCACCAGGAATACATTTTGATGCTAGTAGAGCTGCAGTCTCCATACAAGGTGACATGTGACCAGCTGGTAAAAATCCTGTACTAACAGTTTGTCCATTTCTTCTGATTCTTAAATATACTCCCTGAGTGGATGATTCTATTATTGTGCCTTCTACTTCTTCACCAATATCGAATGTTGCTTTTTCAACTTTTATGTCTTGATTAGCCACATTTAGAGTTATTTTTCGCGAATCTGTGTCCACTGTTTGAATTTTTACCAAAATTGTTTGTCCAATTGAATAGTTCCAATTTACGTTAGATGTTTTCGTGTCGAGAGCAGTATGTGGAATCCAACCTTTAACATCCCCAAAAAACTTTACCAATATTCCATGCTTATGTATTTGAATAATAGTTGCGTGGTGTTTCGATTCAATTTTCGCATCTTGTATATCTGCTAAAATGGGCAAGTCACTCATTATTAAAGACCTTTTTAAAGTGAGATATACTTTTTTCCGGCCTATATGAACGAACAAGACTCTTGCTTCTACTTCTTTGTCAACTTTCAGCTTTTTTAAGGCACTTAAACCTTCATCAGATATATGATCTGGTGCAATTTGCCCATTAAATTTACCAAGTTGTACATTAACGAAACCATTCACTTTATCAATATTTGTAATCTTTACATTTACTACATCGCCAGGTTTAAAATCAGACAACGTAAAGTACTTCTGTTCCAACAGTGAATGCTGCATGGTACAGACATAAATTCCATCTAACCAGCTGTATGATAATATTCTGCATTTATGCGTGGTACCAGGTGCAAATTTTTCAATAATTTTATCATATTCGACACTCGTCCTTTTCAAGGAAACGAATCCCCGTATTCCACTCTTAGTTAATTGTAGTACTATTCCACCAGATTCTCTGAATAGAGCAGTAGCTTCTTCTATGATATCTCCAGGCTTAATAGTATTGTCTCTATATTTATTTATCGTCGAGCTGAAGTATGCAAATTTGATGGTCGGCAAAATATATAATAATGTCCCAGTAATTTTTTGACTATTTGAGTATTTAGATAAGGGCTCGTCTAAATATAGTTGATTTATGAATCCTATATTGTTTTCATCTAATGAAACACATAAGCCATTAGACAAAACTTTCTTTATAGAAAGATTAAATTTTGTGCCTGGCATCAAGCTGTCCAATGATTTGATTTCGGTTTCACAAATAGCCTTAACAAGCTTCTGTTTCAAAGTTAATGTAATCGTTGATGTATTCTCATTAGTTTTAACTTCTTTAACATAGCATAGAAGCTGTTTACCTGGAACTACATAAGACTTCTTAGTAATAACTGTTAGTTACATAGATGTATAGACATATATATAATAAATATATACACTAAATATATATATAAATATATATATAATAAATGTATACACTGTTTAAATTTACTTACACAAACATTTTTCATTGCCACTTTCCTTAGTAGGAATAAATGCTCTTACATTTATTAAACCTGTATCTACCACATAACCATGATCTTCTATACTACTAATAGTACATACTATTTTTGAACCACTATCTAAATAAGTAACATCTAAACTTTGATTTATCAAACTGGGTTCAAGAGATATTTTAATTTGCAATATCTCTTGATGTTGTATAGCTTTTATGTAACATATGACATAATCTCCACAGCTATATAACTCTGGAAGGGATTTAAATTCATTTGTCTGAGAATCCTGTGATTTCACCAAACTTTGCAACAAATTTGTGTAATATTCACTGATATCTGTAATTTGAGCACGACCTATTAAGCCACCTGGCAGAGATATTAGCAAATCATAGTTTGTCACTTCAAAAACACATCCTAATACCACTAATCCTTCAGATATTGTTGCATATGATAATCGTTCTGCAGTGTTGGGAACAAAATTTGGTTCCCCTTCATCTTGTTTTTTTGCTCTCCGTTTCTCACGACTCCTTTTATCAATTTTCTCATATTTGTCAAATAACTATTAACATACAAATATTGAATAAGTAATTTTAAGATATTAAAATATAATGGATATATGTAATAAATTTACCAAATCTGATGGTTTCCTTTTTTTAACTTCTTTTCCACCTCTTGGAAAATTTTTCAGTGTCATCTATGAAAAATAATTATGTTACTACTACACTATGGAAAGAAAGTTTACAAAAACTATAGAAAACTATAACTATAAAGTACAGAGTTAAAGTATTATTGAAAATAATAATATGTCAAATTTATCGATTTATCTTCTTGAAATTTTACCTTTTTCAGTGTTAAATAACTATCTCTTTGCAAAGGAAATGCTACATTCACACACGGCGTGAATCGTTATGGCGACTTCTGTTACGTTTGACTCTTACAGGTTATGTTAACAACATTATTCGTAACATAACCTTCCTCTATTCGTAATAAAAAATGAAGTCGTACATGTGATTAATAAAATTTTATTTCACATTTAATATCGCAACACATTAATATATAGATATAGAAATTATCCTATAAATATTATGTTACTAATATATATATACATACTGCTATTTAATTATTTATCTATAAGTTCTTGCTTTCCAGTCGGTAGCGGCCGTAATCTGCGATATAGGTTAGGTTTGTCAGATAATGGAGGTATTAAACCTGCTGCGACATATCTTCCATCATTTACGAGAAAATTGTATACTCCACAAGCTTGTCCTACTGGAAGTATTTCGGATCTAATATTATATTTCAATAATATCTTTTTTATTTCTAGAACTCTGTTATATTCATAATTAGTTTCAAGGCCCAAAATTATGAGATCTAATGCTGGATATACAATAGTGAATAAAGATAAAGATGCTTCATTTATGTCCTTCGCAGAACCAACATTCCAAGACAGAATTGCTCCCTCAAAAATTGCAACAGGACCCAATAGTAACGAATCATCGTTTAATTTAAATCCTACCTATAAAAGTAATTTATACTTAAAAGTATATAACTTTATCAAGTAGTCTTTTAAAGTTACAAAATTGTTTTATACCGGTAAACATTTGGTTATTAAACATCTGTCACGTGTTTCAGCAATCCTTTGATTATTAATGATGTCCATTGTTGTTTTACCAGGTCCTTCATATTCTTTGCTATTTCTTGAAGTATGGAATTGTCTGTAAAAAAGAATTGTTTGAAAATCAAGTAAACTACACATTCTTTTTCCCTACAAGATTTTTAAAGAGAGAAAAACATGATTTGATACGTACCTAGTATTTTGTAATAATCGCTTTAAGATAGGAAAAGTTTTGGTCAAAACCATTATAATAATCTAATTAATATTTAATAATTACTTGCTTATTTTGGTAAATATTAAAGACTCGGAATCCCGAAATAACTATATCCACTCTATCTTCTCAATACTCTATGACTGTCATCGATATTGTTTGATTGGTCGATTCAAATAGCATCAAAAAATTTTACCGGTACAAAAATATAGTGTTCAGAATAGTGAATAAAATCTAACAATATCCTATCTTAAACTCTATCATGGAGATGTTCGATCGGCCGCGACGTCCCCTTCCAATTTTCGTGTATTTTTAGAAATATTGTATGGAAAACAGTTTATCAGAGAGAAATAGTTAACTTATTTTAACACGATATGGATAACGATTCGACGGTGAAAATGAGCAAGGGCTGCTGGAAATTTGACGAAGAAGATCGAGGTGAGACTTAGAACGCGACAGGTTATGATAAATGTCAGAGGCAAAATGAAACGTAAATAATTACGTACTAGCGTAGAATCATTGCGTTATAATTATTTTTCTAATTCATTCATAAAATTATTAATCGTATAATTATATGTCGTATGCACTTTATACATTTTGAACATTAGAATTACCGATGATCAAAATATAAAACTTGTATTTGAAAAATCAAAACGAAAATACGTATAATTCGAAGTTTTTATCCATATATTCTTTATTTCCATAATACTTTGTAAAAGATGCAAATTTCCAAAAATATACTGCTGTAGATCTATAAAATTTGTATAAAAAATTATGTGTTAAGAATTTTAATCATTCTGATAAATCTAATATTAAGGAAATTTAAATTAGCTTCTATTGTGTAGTTAGTTACAATTTTTATTTTGTCATAAAAATTAAATGTTTATTAATTTTATAGCGCTGTACATAGACATTGAAGACGACAATGAAGATGATATAGAAAATAAAGTATACAGCTGCTGGGATCAAACGCCTGATATACTTCTAGAGGAAATTTTTTCCTATTTAACTATTCGCGAAAGATACTATGCATCTTTGGTATGTAGGTCGTGGTATCGTGCCTTTAAATTGCCAAGGGTATGGTCTACCTTTACATTGGAGGATAACACACTTACTAGAGGCAAATTTAATTATCATAGTGGTTGGCAATATGTGTTGGATCATATGAGAGCTTCTGCATGTTTGAATAAAGTTGGCAGGAATTTCAGATCTCTAGTCTTTGACCCTATGTTGAATTTCTATAATCTTTATGAATTCATGAACATGATATCTTGGTATACTGAGAGACAAGGATCAGATAATACATCAGTGGCAGGAGTTGGCACTCACATTCGACGACTTAAGTTTACATTTCCTTGTAACATGGCAAATAGAGATGATCCTGATAGTATTAGACTCTTTGGTACTGGTGGAAAATTACTAGAAGCATTGAAAAGGCTAATGCGTAATTTACGTAATTTGAGATGCTTAGAGTTGATAGATCTTATGTTAGATACCAAAGAAGCTCTACATTTAATGGATGATATCTGTGCCAATTGTACTCAAACATTGAAGAAACTGATTCTAATTAATACCACAAGGTATTATTGCCCACTTCTACATGTAGGAGTATTCATTAATTTAAATGTAAGTTTCATTCAGCATAAAAATATAACACAATTCATATGCATTGTTTAGCTTAAAATATTTGTTTTATGCAAAGGTATTAGTCATTAGTCCACAAAACCTCCATGAAGATGTGATAGATTTAATTGGTTATACTAAATTACAACATCTTCATATCCTTCAAAATCGCTATAGCCAGAAAGATACCACAATGAGATTGGTAATAATCGTGAATATTAATTTTATAAAGTACACGATTCCAAATACATTGATTTAATCGATCTTTATTGATTTAGCCTGCAAGAAAAGCTTGGATAAAAATGAGAAATAACAATCCACACATCAAAGTACATTTTGAAGTGGAAAGTTATAAACCTACAGATATACTTTTGCCTATTGATTTGTTAGAACATGGGAGTATTCCATGTCACAGTATTGTTTTAAATACTCCAAATACACAGGTTAGTATATTTTGTGACCACTTGTGTATATTTGAACTGAGATTATAAAATATCATGAAAATTTAATAATTCAAAGATTAATTACATAGATTAAAAATTTCAGATTTCATCTTCAACTATTCTTAATCATGGAACATTTTTCGAATCGACAATAAGGGTGTATGCATTCAAAGGTCTAACCAGATATTTTGCGCCTAGAAATTTTTCGCAAAGATTGGATGAAGCAATAGTACAATTTTGCAAAATGTGTCCGAATCTTCATACACTGGTATCACTTTGTGTTTGAACGAATTTCTGATGTATATCGTGGTTTTCTTAAAATCAGACTCTATGACTCTAACTCTTAATGTGATAGCATGCATTCGAATTTTTGTTATACAAAAGGCTTTATCTCTATTTGTGTAAGTTTTATCTAACTAGATTGCATATATAATGGAAATTTAAAGAAACACATTGAAAATATGAAAAACATCTTTTACAGCTTCTATGGATCTATTTATATACATATGTTGTGTGGCAATATATCAATGATTTGTCAATAGTACACAAGGCAACAGATTTAAATTCAGATCGATTACTGTATCAATGACTTGGAAGCCAATCAGTGGGAGGCAAACATTTTACCATGACACATTTGATAACTTGCCTGGGCTTTTGGTTATTGAACGAATAATACTTCATACGATTACGTTAATCCACGGATTGGTTTCCTTGGTATTCAGCTAATACATTTGTCAAATTGTCTTTCAAATAACTAACTCATAAAAAAGATTTTGAGCAATTTAAATTCATAATTCAACAGACTTTTATATTTAAAATACGTTTTTCTGCAGATGATTCGAGATAAAATTTCAACCGCCACGATATTAGAAATCGTGTCTACAGCAAAGAACTTGCGTTGCTTGTACGTCCGGAGATATTCAACCCTAAAGAGATGCGACGGGGATTGGTTAAAAATTATGAATTGGTCACCAGAACATTATCAGTGGATTAAAGAGAATAGTCGTAGCTATGAATGTACGGAAAAAGAGGTATCTAGAATATTAAACTACAGATGGCACATGTTAACTGAAAGAGAATTTAGAGATCAAATGATAAAATTATATTTATGATGTTCTCAATAAAAGAAAAAAAAGAAAAATTCTTACAAAAAGTGTTTTATATTAAACAGATTGCGATTATGCGATAATTACACTTTTATAAAGTAATAAGTGTGTGAAGTATACCGTTTGGATAGTTTATGTATTACATACAATTCGTGTAATGTATTTAAACTTTCTGACATAACTGTGATGATGTAGATTTACTACATATTTGAAGATGATTGAGGGGGATTGTTATGTACACAGATCTGTACGATAATCGAATATGTAAAATAATAAAATGACAGTAATTGCAAGTATCTCCACTTTATTTTATCATATAATATATAACGAAGAATTCCTATCCTATATTTCATAACTTATATAATTATGTACAATGCCAATTCATATATTTGTATATATCGATTCTTAACAACATAACTTATTTAAATAGTTACATCCAATACAAACATTTAGCATATAATTTTGTGTACATTCTAAATATTCCAGAAGTTAAAACAATCGATAATAATTCAAGTATTAAAATTAGAAAAAAACTACTTTTATACCGCAAATTTTACAAAATTATAGTAACATAACAATAATCATTAAATTCGATAGAGAAAAATAAGTATAATAGGTACTAAGCAGTTTTGTAGCATATATATATTTTAATATTGTATATACAGAATTGAAATAGTATTAAACAACATTCGACTGTAATTAAGAACGAGTTAAAACAAATTTTTTATCTACCCAATTTCAACGAAATTTTGAAGTATAACATTTTTTCTCTTTATCTCTATTTACAATTTAAAATAGATCATCGTGGAGAATAGTATGCAATAAGTTTTCTTATATCCTTATAGAATGGTTATAATAAATAAAAAATTTAATTGTGTTTCTTATTTGAAAAAAAATTATCTAGCGTATAAAAGCAGAAAGTTGAAGAATCACGGTGCCAAGGCTGCCGATCGTTTGTCTCGGTTTTTATTACGTTGAATAGTACGTGCCTTAAATGCAGCAGCATTCATCAATGTCTAAATGAAATATAATAAAATTCACTAAATTAATCATTTTGTTTCTTTAAAGTTAATGATAATTAATCTTTTGGAATTAAAATTGGCAAACTTACTCTTTCTAATTTACTGGTTTTCTGATTTAGTGGTGTTGGTAAAACTTTATTACCAAGATGAAAGATTTCGCGCAGAAGTTGATTTTCTGCAAGATGAATATTTATACCCGGACCAAGCAATCTACAGCATGCGTTGTACTGAGTTCGTGCACACCATCCTTCTAAATACAGAATTTCTTGACCAAATTTTACATGCATTTCTGGTATAATGTCCTCCTAACAAAAATCATAGATGTCATCAATAATACAGTATGCGGAGATTGCGTACAATATTTCAATATTCTTATTGTGAAACACACGTCTATGTAACGAAGTATATCTCTGAAATTAGCTCTTTGTTGCTTGCGATCTTTTTTTGCTCTGTACTTGTTCGAATCTGTAGCCAGCTCTTTTAACACCTCAATTAGATCTAACGACCAATCTTGCTCGTAATCGCAAGAGAAATCGCGACCCAGTTCGAATATTACAGCTAGGGCCTCGCCAGCCGACAACCTTATGTCCAAATGCGGTGATTCTAGTAACTCGCATAATCTATTTAGGGACCTTTAATAAAAATGGTTAATTTTATTATTTCACGCAACTTTTTAGTCCGTTTGAAGGTACTTACGGCATGTAACTATTGGTTCTATTGCTTGCAAGCAAATTGTATATGTCAGCTGGGGCCATTACTGTTAAAAGAAGTGTCCACGCTGATATAGCCGCAGCATGTAACGCTGCAACCTCCGCAGATATAGTCGCTATAGCACCATTCCCTTTTAAGTAAGAACCAGAAAAGATAGTAGACATTAATTGCACGATTTCCATAGTGACGGTCGCGTCATTGCCCGATAAGAATTGATTCATGCTCAGAGCCCAACAACACTGTAAGTAGATAATTTATTATTCGCATGTAAATCATATTGTTGTTTTTTTTCTGTTTTACCTCTGAACGCGCTTGTGTCGAAGCCGTGGTGTCGCTGGCAATAAGAGTCAAAGTACTTTTCAAATCACGACAGACAACCTCTGCGCTTTCGAAAGCTCCCAGTTGAACACAAAGCAAAGTACTTAATCTGGCTGCTGTAGATTGTTCTTCGCCACGGCCCTTTTTTAAACCCCGCTCCACTGAATCTGTGATGGTCATTTTCCTATCCTCTACAAAATCTGGAATGTACTTGATGGCAAAAATTTTTTCCATTCCTTTGAAGCAGATTGTTCTGCCCTTTGCACTCTTCTGTGTTAAACCATCAATCGCTTCCTTCAGTTTCTCCTCAAATGCTTCTTGCTGCACGAATTCATCAACCTCATTATCATTCACATCATCTAACATGCTACGATTGTCGGATTGACTACTGGATATACTGCATGCATCATTATTGATCGAATCTTCATCAGATGTTAGCTCAGCTCTTTTTCCAGCATGACCTATAGGCAAAGTGATTTCTTTATTGCTGTGTTACAGGCAATATTTGGTAAATAAGAAATACTGTAAAAAGGAAAAAAAGATTTTCTATTTTTATTATATAAAATGATACATTAAAAAGAAGAAAAAGAATGAAATGATCAATAACATAAATGATGAATGATCAATATCTGTGTTTAATTTATGTAGATAATAGTAGTCAAAGGTAGCAGATATTAAAAGTAAATGTCATATTACATAATGTGAAGTCTAAACAGCTGTTAGCTGCTGCTATCTAAAATAATTGCACCAATGTGACTGTCTAGACAAAAATTTAGTCAATCTATATAAAATTATAATTCCATAAAAATTTATTCAAAAAACAGCTGTATAACTTATTATAAACCAGAAAATTACTACAACACATTGTATGACATAAGTGTTACACATTCATTATAGATATTTGCAATTCTAATGAATGTAACTTTTCAAATGTTTATGACGCATACAGATAATTGCATGAAAGATTATATATGATGTGTATAAATAGATTAATTGTATCAAATTACGTAAAATTAAATTGTGTGATTTAGCTCATTGTAATTTTTCAATTTTTAATGTGCATAAGAATAATCAACATTCTTAAAGTATAAACGTTATTGTTTGTAAAATGAAACGTAAATGTAACGTTTACGTAACTCAAACCCGCATCAAGGAAATGGTAAGTTTATCATAATAATCTGTATATGATAAATAACATTTGATCGAATACTAAGTATGACGATCTAAATTTAGTACACATAATGCGAGAAAAGCATCGGTTGTTTTGAAAAGCATGATTCATCTACCTAAACTTTCGTGTAAGTTTCTGTAACATACGAAACATATCTCTTTTTGAGATTAAACATTTTGCGACTCAAAGAAAAATATAATATTTACGGAACAAGCATTTCCGCATTGTTTTCTATATCTCGTTATGCAACATGAATAATGTAGCGATTGGTATCGTTAGTTCTTAATACTTCGAACATAAAAATTCTCCTTCTGTCTCTAACCCAAACCCATGTGCGAAAAGCATGAAAGTCACATGGGGATAGGTGGTAATGTCACGACGTTACTTCGACTCGAACATTCGCCAGAAATTTCATAGATCGATATACAATTTTTTCAGCCACGATATCATTTTGTGACTTTATTTACGATATCGTTGAAATAATCGGAATAATTGACCATCTAGAACGTGACGTAAGACGAAATAAATAACATTTCCAATGCTTGATGAGTCATTCCAGGAAAATGCTAATAATTTAATAAAGAACGTTTAGCGCTAAGTTAATCGAAACTCTTCTGATCGACGCCTGGCCTTGAAGATATTTTAAAATGATCATTTTGCATTCGCAAATCAGTGGACGAATGAAATGAAAAATGAAAAGGAGCTTTTCCTCACCGGATTTTCGCCTTCTACCTCCTTTGCCTGGCATCGTTCTTCACTTTCCTTATAGCACAATTGATACTAACAGAAATACTTAATCAAGAGGGTAAATGTCTTGCACTATTAATTTTCTTTCGTATACTGAACACACTGCATGAATTTTTAATTAAAATCTGGTAAAAACTCATTAACATGTTGCGAATTGTTCAAAACATACACGTCGAGACAGCCTACGATGGGCTTTCTCAAGTGCACTGTCTCTTACGAGCTGCGCTGCGAATCTACCCGAATGTAGGCGAATGTGCGCGAAACACTGATTGCGCATGCGTCATACATTTCTACGAAAGTCACGTGCTTACGAATGAGCGAGTCGATTTGATTGAACCAGGAGAATAAGACCAATCAGCTTGCATCAATTGAACCATCGCGCACGTGATAATGTCAGTTTCAGTAGAAGATATTATCATTTTATTCGAGCGTTTCGCGCGCGATAATATGAAATGCATGTAACGTATTTCGAGGAATGTCCATATGAACTTTTGAATGGCGTTTTAGTCGAGTGCGTGCGTTATACAAAACGTTCGCGAAAGAATCTGTACACTTGTCAACATCTTTTATGAACATATTATGTCTGTTATACGAAATATTTTGAAGTTTCATTAGTTTGTAATGAAATCGAAATATCATGATTGTATTATTGGTAAAATTTTAAACGATTCTAAAAATGTGTAAATAAGTTACAAGGTATTTAGTATAAGTATATTTTCATATAAGTATTTGAACAACTAATCATTTACAATGTTAATAAGTCTCAGTATTCAGTGGGACCATTTTTGATAGTTATTATATGCATAAAATGATTATTCATACTTACACTCATTTTTTATTAAATATAAGTTTGCAATAAGTATCTTGCAACTTCTATATCTTAGATTGCATTCAAATTTTACCAATATAATTATGTCATCTCATTATAGTGTTAATACAATTTCAAATTATTTTATATAATACACATAGCATACACGTGAAAGTTTTCAGTGATGATTGTACAAATATGTTTACAAGGCACTGTATTTTGTTATAGCAATGCCATTAGTGCTTAAATGTTATAGTGTCATAGACATTAATCCACACTGCATTGAGGTATAAAAATCAACAGGACATCATGAGGTACGAATATCATTAATGAACATATAAATTTGTACTATTGTAAAAAGATCTGTATTGCATAACAGAAATTGTATATTATTTTATATTTTCTAATATAAACACGCACTTTACAATGATACATTTTCATTGTAACAATAACATAGAAGTATATACAATGAAGAAATGAATATACACATATTTTAGCCTTAAATATAACGTAAAGAGATACAATGTATCTACGCTACAATAAATTAGAGGAAAATGATTACAATTATATAAGGCTTGTTATTGCGTATAATTCATAGTACTTATATTACAAGTCTGTATGAATTTAGTTGATTACATTACTATGGTACAAAATTGAATATATTCCAAGTGTAGCAAAAGTGAAGAAAGATCTAGATTTTACTGTAGTTGTAACTTATACTTAACATTTGTTTGTATATTCAGATGGACACTTACAAATATGTCAGTCTATTCTGAAGTACCAGAATCATTAGAATAGTACAAATTTTATTTATTACATTACAATCAATGTAGTGAAAAAAGTTTTTGAAGATAAAAAAATTTATTTTTTTTTAATCATTGGAATGTTACTTTTACTTTCAAAAGTATCACATATTATGCTTCATTGAAAACTTAAAATTTTGAATAGTGAAATTTATATTTGTAGAAAAAAAATCTTTTTATCTCCCAAAGTAGTTTCTTTGTACATAAACTCTATTGGAACTAATTTTATATAAATCTTAATGACACAAATACTAGACTTATTGTAACTAGTAAATTAACTTTGAAGCTAGAAGCAGCACTTTCAAGTGCCATCATATTCTGACATGGTGTTGCTCTCCGAATAAAATTAAATATAGAATCCACAATATTTGCTGGTGTTGGATCTGAACATTCTTCTAGATCTTTTACAATACAACTCTGAAGTTTAGACATGTCCCTGCAAATACATAAAAAAAAATATAATTTATATTTATAGCTTTTTTTATCACTATCATTCATTTACTATACATAAGTGCATTAATCCTTACGTGCATTCTTTATTTCCAAGGGCAAGGAGTGGAAGATTATCTAACAAATGTAAAGTTTCACTGTTGGAATCTATTTGAGTTATATAACTTCCCAACGTAGAGTTCATACACTGTTGAATTTCCTGTTGTTTCGACTTCAGACACTCTGGCCCATTAGCAGATATGAAAACTGCAAGCAATTAAAATGCTTTTTAGCAATGGTTAGATACTAGTTTCCTATATTAAATGATTCAACAAAAGAATACATACGAGCAATACGATCTCCTTCTTTGTAACATACAAAATTTAAGAGAGAATCTGTGATATTATGAACAAGTTCTTTATTTTTTCGTTCCTGTGGTTGTACACAATGCTCCACTGCTGCAGTAAAATTTCTGACACATTGCTTAAGAGTAGGAGTTTTTTGGCAGTACTTTTTGAACACTATATCCAAATCTCCAGTAGGCTTGTACTGTTCCATTTCTTGCTCCAATGCTGTGTAGTTAACAAAGGAGTCCAGGCACTGTTTAAATTTATCCCTTGCATTTTCAACATTTTCGAATGCACTTTCTCCCCCATATTTCTCACATCTTTGTTTGAAAATATTTGTAGCTTCTTCCAGAACATGTATTCCAGATGTGTTGATATTATTTATATTCGGGATTCCACTAGATGCGGTTAAGTTGATGGCACTGGAAACTTTGTTCAACACTTCTTCCGCGTTGGGCACATCTTGTTGAGAAATAGTGTGTCCAAGAAAGCCTGCAATGAAAAATAATTAATTTATCATTGATATGTCGATTTATATAAATATAACAAAATTTATAATCGACTTTTAATTTATATGCAAATCTTTTTTCCTTTTTCTAAAATAATTCTTAATTATGTATTTTAAATAAATAATTTTTAAATAATTCAAATCTTTCTTCTAAAATACAATATTCTACTAATAGTAAATTTCCAACAATTCTCTGTTCAAACATTTAAT
The DNA here is from genome assembly GCA_014737475.1 of Bombus confusus. Classification (NCBI taxonomy): domain Eukaryota; kingdom Metazoa; phylum Arthropoda; class Insecta; order Hymenoptera; family Apidae; genus Bombus; species Bombus confusus. The sequence goes on from JACXIV010000047.1 coordinate 3,738,543, forward strand.
GATTAACCCAATAAAATCTTTAGCTAGATGAAAAAAAATATTTATTGTTGTGTATAGCTTTTAATTATCTTTTTAAAATGCTGAAGTCCAAAACGTTTAACTTCCCGGCTATTAATAATCTTATTTTATAGCATTTCCTGTTCAGAAAGGAAGTAAACACGTCATGTGGACTTTGCATTGGTTGTTGCTTCGACTTGTAACCACAAAGTATCTATTTTTTATCTGCATAATCTCCGAAAGTAATTAAGTTATTTTGCCATTTAGTATTTATGTCGGTGAGAATTAGAATCAATTTAATTACTCTTGTTTTTTTACGAATATATTTCGATGATTTACAGCGCATATATTGTATGTCCACTTTTAGCGTTTTCGAGAAAAATAATTTAAAAAATTCAATGGCACTTTATAACTAAATAAGTAACTTTTGCATTGTATTTCTTTTTATCAATGCTATTGTAAAGTCCCTTTTAAGAACATAAAATGTCAAAAGTGCGTCCTTAAAAATATCTCTATAATGTAATAAACAAAAATATCATTTTTAACAAATTTATAAAGTAGATATAAATGTAATTTTTATACAGCATAAAGAAAACAATCAAGAACTATTTGTTGCTTATAAAAACACAAGTTTTACAAAAAGTGAACCTATGTTAGTTGTACAGTAAACCATCGATTTATAGGTTACGATAGCGTAAAATTTCTGATAAAATGGACTGGAATAATAAGAAAAGTATACATAACATATTTTGTACCAGGTTAAATATGTTTTCGTGTGTTCTATCCATATTCTGTTTGTGAAAAACTGAAGCAGTTTCATAGAGTACAAAGTGCATGGATTGAATCAACGTGCAATCTGTGTGTTCGTCACACGTGTACTGTAATGATAAGTAGTCCGGTACAAAGAGAGAACAATGCAGTCTTTAACTTTACTTCCCATCAATAAATGATTCCCATGATCGTTATACTATCTTTGTAAATATTTATGTGAGGTACTCTATTTATTAAACATCTGCACAGAGATCATATATTATATCCATAAATCGAGCATTCGATACGCCGTAAATGCATTTAATTCCAACTACCGTATTGTTATCGATTACGTGAGTATGTACGAAGGTCGTTTTCGTTTCTTGATTATAAAGTCGAAAGCAAGATTCGAGATTTGACTCTTTGCCGTGGTCGATATAGAACAATGATCAGTTCTTTCAAATAATACACAACCGGAAACAACTGTGTTTTGATTGGTAACACTTAACCCTGACGTGTTTATTCATAAAACAACGTTTCCTATTAGAGGCATTATTTATCACACAAAGAATAAACCATTCGTAAAAATGATTTGGCACATGCGATCATCTTACGTATACCAAATTTTTTCTTCCGTCTCGGTCGACCGTGCACGCAAGTCTCCTTTTTGTTTTTGTAAGATATCGCGTGTCATGAATCATTGTTAGGAATTCTGTCAATGAAAAAAATAGAGAAAAAGATGCAAAAAAATGATCTAATCATTTCTAACTAATAGGAAGTAGAAAATTCCATGTAGCAACTTACCACAGAGAAATATGATGGCAGTTAGTGTGGTAGAGTATTTAATCATTTCTATTTTGTTGCTAAAATATGTTCGACCACGGATTGTGTGGAGATGTTTGCCAACGTCGGAACACTGTGTATTTTCCGGAAAAGTACAGAAAAGTATATGATGAAATAACGAGATAGTAATATACGTTCAGTTACGCATCACTACGAGTGTCACTCTGAGCGCATTCGAATTGTTCTGTTTATTATAAGAAGGGTACACCGATGTGTCAGCGTTGTCCGGAAAATTAGTGAAAGGAAGAGAGATAAGAGAGCGAGACACAGTGATTTAGAAAGCGGAGGACAAAGATACACTGTAGTAACTCGCGAGAACAATATTCCGATACTAAGTTGTTGAGCGCACGCGCTCCGCTTATATAAATCTCATATGCACAGTATGTACATATACGCCATATACCACCTTTGCTTCTCTGTTAATTTTAATCCGATTCTATGTACATATATATATATATATATATATATATCGCCTAATATAATTCTAATGTCCTTGCATAATTTTTCCTGTTTCGAAAATAAACAGGTAATTTTGCATTGAATAAATTATACCGAAATAATCGTACCTATATAATTTAATAGTAGTTCAACATTTTACATAAAACGTTGTAAAGTTTGAATTGATCCTTAATAATACAGAATTTAGATAATCTTTAGTATATTTTATATGTAACAAATGTTGATATAGTTTGTATGTTAATTTATACATTTATAGGATATACTTAAACAGCTGGATACACAGATTCCTCGGTAGTATAGTGGTTAGTATCCCCGCCTGTCACGCGGGAGACCGGGGTTCGATTCCCCGCCGGGGAGAAATCTTTTTTGCATAATTTTCAAATAAATTTCTCTTGTTTTTGTTCTTTTTTTCATATAATTATAAAATAAAAAATATACATTTCAATAAATGTCTATATTTCGTAAAGTATACTCAAAACTATGTTTTACTGTCGCTACTATGAGACGTTTGGTTAATATCCGACTACAATTATTTAATCCAGTTCGTTCGCTGTTATGAAACAGGATGGCCTTGCTATGAAAATGCTAGGATCATTGTTACGCCGTGAGATAAAGTCCTCTATGTCCTGGTTGTTATTCTAGTCTTTTGTATACAACTGTATACTTGTATACTTACATACTTTGGCGCAGCGTATTTTTTCCAGATGTATTCGGAAATGCATGACCATTTTAGTATAAATAATAGAAACTTCAGTGATGTATTTAAGCATATATGCTTTTAATAACCTCCATAATATAACGAGGTCCAAAATTAAAGCATCAAATAACAGTACTGATTGATGTAATGACAATCAGGGCCGCATACGACGCACTGTCTTTTTGAATACAGTTTATACCAATGGTAAAGTCCATGCAATATTAAATTACGTTTCAAGTCTCTACATTCTCAAAGTAGTGTTATCCTTTTAAGTACTTTTCCGCAATACAAAAGGGGTGACTTCTTGCCGTAATTCGTAGGGCACAGTCATAGGAAAAATATTACAATTTCATTTTTTTCAATCAATCAAAATATCCCATTTCAAACAGATCAGTAGGAATTATATTTTGATATTTCATTTTTAAAAGCTTTACTAGCAACTTCTTCAAGTAGTAGATAGAAAGAATACAATCAAATCAGTGAAAGAATACCTTTGATGTATCTTTTGAGAGTTAGAGAGAAATTAGTGTGTGAGTTTCGGGTTTTATTTCACTGTTGAGTTCAAAAGATTTCATGTAAACAACATAACAACTTAAGCGATCCTGCTTAAGCTTCGTCTTCTCAGATTTCTATCTATTTGTTTATTGGAATGACTCGGATATGTGACATTTGATCTGTTTTGTATTTCTATGAAATCTGTTGCAAATAATACTGCGAAAATAGGAAAGATTGTATTTATATATGCATATGGATAATAAAACAAAAATTCAACATAAGTAGTAATGTAGGGAATAATATGAATTTGTTAAAATAAAAAATTTATATTAAATATATATAAATATCTGTAATGTAGTCTACCATTGAAACAGAAATTACAACAACTCAATCCTCGGTAGTATAGTGGTCAGTATCCCCGCCTGTCACGCGGGAGACCGGGGTTCGATTCCCCGCCGGGGAGAAATTTTTTTTTAAATTAAATGACAAGTTAAATAACTATCAATAACATAGTGAAAAGTATGTACATACAAAAATTACTAATTTGTGCATATTCACTATTAAATTATTTAGCAATTTTGTACTCTCTTTTATCCGCTACTATATATTTCTTTCAAAAATATGAAGCTCCGAACGTTTGTGTAAGAAATATTTTTACAATTTCCACGTATGCAACTAATTGGAGTGGTTCTTTTCTCTAAGGTTTTTCCTGAGGGTGTCACAGCTCCATCGGTTTTGGGTTTCGAAATGTCCCGGTCGTGACAATGCCTAGGACACTTTTATATTTTTTTTTACGTGATTATTACTACCTATTATTATTTACTATTATTTATTACTTTTACACTATTTTACAATATGCAGCGTTATTCCGTGCGTATCATAAATTTGCAACAGACCACAAGAAGTTTTTAGAGGATAGTCTTTACTTGCCCTTACTAACGGACGATCACCACTCGAAAGTTATTACTCATTATATCAACCACACGCTACGCACGGACAAATTATTGTAATTGTTCAAGATCATTGAGAAAGCAAGGATTTAGACACTGCTGAGTGGGTCCTAAGAGTGGTCTAAGCTCAGAAATTCTTAAAAGACCGTCATAAGCCATTCGGTAAAAGAAGCAAACTGTTATCCTTTATACCCATTTTAACACTTTGAAGACCAGAGAGGCGAATTCTTGTCTTACATATTTCATGAGGTGTCCTATAAAAGTTGTAACTACTTTTAAATAAAACAGTAAAAAAAGCGATGGATGTTATAAACGAAATGTTATGAAAGTGTTTTTACATTACATTACGTGCTTGAATAATACGAAACCGTTATCAATATATTAGATATAATATTGGTTGCTCGAAAAGTTTGTTCTAATGTTTAACTCTTTGGTCGACATAAAAATTGAAAAGTTTTTCGCCAAAGGATGGAATATTCAAGTTGCGCGAAAGATGGAAAAAGATTGTAGAACAAAAAATCGTATCTATATAATTCAATAAATGTATATCGAATTGAAATGTAAATCGGAACAAACTTCCCGAGCGACCGTTTGAATCTTTTCAATCGCTCCAAAAATACGCGGGAATTCAGGCTATATGCTTGTCAGAGTATACGGTTTCCAAAGTGTTAAGCGATCAACGGCCGGGCAGATGCGGGAAATCAGTCGTCAATAGCTGTTGTTTTTCGTCTTACGAAGTTCAAGGGTCGTGGTCTGACCGCCGGACACGACAAAGTCATATACGCAAAATCAGTCGTAGAGTGCGGTTCATCTCCGTCTTACGAAGTTCAAGGGTCGTGGTCTGACCGCCGGACACGACAGAGTCACATACGCAAAACCAATCGTAGAGTACAGTTCACCTCCGTCTTACGAAGTTCAAGGATCGTGACCTGACCGCCAGACACGACAGATTCACATATGAACTGTCAGTCGTAGAATACGGTCGTCTTCCGTCTAAGTTCAAAGGTAGCTGTCTGACCGTCGAACACGACAGAGTCACATATGAACAGTCAGTTGTAGAATACGGTCGTCTTCCGTCTTACTAAGTTCAAAGGTTGTTGTCTGACTGTTGGACACAACATAAAAGTCAATATTTGTATCATATCTAGTAGGAACAGTCCCTTAATAGTCACACGTCCAATAAAACAATGCAGTCCATTTTGTAATCAGCTATCTGGCCTGTAACTCCTTTTCTCCGCCATCCCGCTCACAAGCGCGAGTGTTCGGATATTCGCCTCTCGTACACTCTGTTTAAACGATAGGCCTTCCCTATCGGGTTTAGCCTTTTCTTTCTAGAACTTTCCTTTTACATTTTGTTATTTTGTTATATTTACTCTATTAAATATTTCTAATTTTTTAACGCAATAAACAAAATTTGTTATGTGTTTTGTTTAGGGTATTATGACGATTTCTTGTGGAATTCTTAGAATGGGCAAGTGTCAAAGAGTATCTCGTGCGTATCTTAGTTCTTTAAATAAATTTTGGCGATTTTTACAAATTTTGCATTTTACTCTGCTGGTTTTCTGTTAGATATTGTAGGTCAAACCGAAAAGAAGTCGCAAAACTGTTAACCCACGACGTAGTATGGGAGAGGACTTAATTTATGGCACCCTCGAATGTCTCCATTTTCTCTTTCCAAATCCGTGAGTGACGAAAGCTACGAACCCACAATTTTTTTTGTATTATTTTTATATATACGTAATTCTACTGATTTTTAAATATTTTTACAAGTTTTTACTTTACTTTAAATACAGCAACTAGTATTACGGATATAGAATACTTTCGGTTTTGAAATAAATGCTCAAATATTACTATTATTGGACTACTACCAGGGAAGGCGCCAAAATTTTTTATTAAAATACTAATTTTCATACCATAATATCTACAAATAAATAAAACTTCATATCGTCACGCACATATATGTTATACCTTGTTATTATTCTGTTAATTGTAGTTTTCAAATTGTTTTGGAATAAAGTTTTTATTATTTAAAACATGTCTATATTATTATATCTATTAAAAAAATAAAAGGTAGGTAAGCGGGGAAAAAAATTTTTTTTTTCGGAGAAGCGTAGTAGCATAAAGATTGGAAATCGCCAAAATATAACATGATAATAGACTTGTAGTAAAATTTGCTAATAGTTAAAAATAGATCATATTACAACAGTTTCTACAGATATTTCACAACTTTCTGCACAGCATCGGTGGTTCAGTGGTAGAATGCTCGCCTGCCACGCGGGCGGCCCGGGTTCGATTCCCGGCCGATGCAGCGTATTTTTTTTGCCTTATTAATAGTAATTTTTTAGTTTATACTGTGTTTCATTTTTATTTTATACCATTATGTGTACCGTTATCTGTGTTGCAATTTTAAAGCAGACGATCCCGTAACTTATGATGTAGTACCTAAGAGGATTTAATTTATTATACTCTTAACTGTGTGTCGTCATTTCTTCCTAGATTCCATTAGTATAGAAAACTGAACGATTGTTTTGAATATTTTTAAGGCTTCATGTTCTCTTACTGTATAACAATTATTAAATAAATTAACTGAAATAACATCTAGGTTCTTTATTTAAACAATGGAATTTGGTACCTGGCAACTCTGCGATTTCAAGTCATTTGTATGGCTGCCTATTTTTATACGCATATACATACATACATGTGTAGATGACTTTACCAAACATATGCACATTAAGTATCAGCCAGAAGTCATTCGAAAGCTAGGGTACGGAAATGGCAATACATAGATTTTTCTTTCTTATATCTTCGAAACAAGTGCAAATATTTGATGTTAGATTTGATGTTATGATGTTTATCTTTTGTTAGAGAAAACAAATAGAAAATACGTATAAAATAATTTTTTCGCAAAAAAGCCGGCTCGACAATGTCATAATCGGTAGAAATATTCCGTTGAATTTTTTCTTTTAATGTTTCTTATAATAAATTTCTTATAGGCAATTATAACTAAACTTGATAACATTGCTTAGAAGACAACTTTGTTATTTGCATTGAGCTATTATATTTATAGATAATATGTATATGTATATGCATAAGTATATGATCGTTGTTATGAGATTAAATCAGTTGTTAAATCCAATTACAAGATTTAGCAGCGTGCATATTTCTTATATATATACATGATCGATTATTTGTTGAGTTAGGCCTGAGGTTAGTAGGTTTGTATGTTTTGATAATTTTTTTATGAGTCGTTTGTTGTCGAAAAAGATCCTTCGCGAGGGTGCGGTCTGAGAAAACTCCTTAAGGGCCTGTTGCAAAACCATGATGCGCAATGCAAATTTGTACTACGCGTTTATGATGAATCGACCCATTGTAGTAGATACAATAAATAGGTCTGGAGCTTTCGAACGGATGGATCAAATTTGTTATACATTTTAGTATTAGTTACTTAATAATGTAATGTAGCTTAGATGTCAATATCAACCAAAAGTATTCAAAAGTGAGGACTGATTGATTAAAATTTATCTAAAATTAGGTCATACTAATTATATTTTTATATAATATTTTGTAATATTTCTCGTAGCATCGGTGGTTCAGTGGTAGAATGCTCGCCTGCCACGCGGGCGGCCCGGGTTCGATTCCCGGCCGATGCAACTTTTTCTTTTTTTCTGTTCTTTTTGTGATTTTATAATATGCTATAATTTTAACAGTTTTTTAATATATTATAGAATTTATTATAGATTTATTAAATAAACATTACAATTGTCACAATGAAATAATTGATAATTTAATCCATAGTAAAGAAATGAGATAAAGATTGTTATCAGAAGCTGGTAATTTATCGAACATCTATCAAATATCAAACTGGAAAATATTTTGACTAGGAAAAAGATATCTTGCTAATTGAAGTACTCTGAAAGGGATTTATACTAAATGGAGATTAAAATTATTTGAGAAACCGAAGAAAATTATGACGCAAGGCTGAGGTATTCTGATAAGGATTACCAACTAAATATTAAGTATCCAATTTTCGTTACACTCTCTTATACTTCTAAATATAGGTAATTGGAAGAGTGAAATTGAAAAAGATTACCGATTATGAATTACAATGCATGAAATTACTTTCTAAGGCTTGGATAGGTGAAATTGTATTACTCAAAGAATGCAGGAAATCGCATACTATTTTACAGTATGAGTATATGTGCTTGCTTCACTGTATTGGACCCTGTAACCAAGCTTCTGTCCTTACAAGTTACGCACACGTTTCACAGATGGTCGTGGATACAAATATATAAATAGCCAACTTGGTGCAGTGGTTCTCAAATTGGACCAAACATTCTAGTCAGAAAAAAAAGTCATGTATGTATAAATGTTTAAACGCATAAATACCTTCTCTGTTTATTACGAACACTAATCAACATTGATTAAATTTATATACAAGATTCAAGAATCATGAAAAACATTTTTATATCAGATTGATAAACACTGTAGTGTTATAGATATGAAGATCAGCGGATTATTTTGCTGGCTTCTTCATGGAACACCTTAGTCATCAATTAATTGCATTGGGTGAAAATCGGCCTGTAGGCGAAGCTAGTAACCATGAATTATTATTACATAAGCTAGTTTGCTGTATTCCGCAAACTGTCTAGGGGTTTGCGCATGAATTTTTCATTAGCCACTACCAGTTGCGTGAATGCTTTAAAGGTCGACATTAACCACGAAAGTCGTAAGTTTAAAACCAATATAAATGGAACTGAAGGAACATCTTGTTGCAGGACTGTGTAAAGATTCAGAGTTTGTATGCATTCCGTATCATTAAATCGAAATAGGCGTCATGATCGATACTTGCACTGATGGCGCTGTAATAGTTCATAAATTCTTCTTCAGTGACCTGTAACAAAAATTATGAATGCTGCAGTTTGCCCAAAATCAGTTTTAACCGCAATGATTACACCGTTACGAGAAAACACTCTCTCTACTTTATTATATTCAACTATTATTTTAGTATATATTATTACTAATTATTATTTAGTTTACTCTACTTTATTATATTCAACTATTATTTTAGTGGTTATTATTATTGTTACTTATTATTTAATTTACTATATTACAATTTAATAATTTATTACATTCAATTATTATTTATAATAAAAATTTCCAATAGAGAAAAGAAGATACTCACAGTGCCATTTCTGGTATTATTTTGCTCAAAATTCGCCAGAAACTTATTCAAAATACTGTCCTCGCTTTCTTCACCGCTGATATAACGGGGATGGCACTTGACATTGTAAACTCCTTTCAAATCTTCGATCGTGATCACTCCATCACCGGTTTTATCCAGTTTTCTAAAGGCTTGATCCACCACATTTCTCCGATTCTGGGACATCGGCGGCTGCACAAAAATTTTTTATTGAAAATCCAATAATTTATTGAAATATCTGATTCGGAAAATACATTTACTCTTATGCCAGCGATGAATTCGTCGACGCTGATGTTCCCATCGTTGTCTGTGTCGAATTTCGTGAACATATTTTGGATATCCTCCGCTGGAAGTTCCAGACCACTTTCCTGAAGGCCTCTGGTGAATTCATCTAGGTTCAACTTTTTATTTCCGTCATCGTCCATACGACGAAAAGTTCTACATAAATTAACTTGTGGTATAATATAATAAATTATTATGTTTCTCTGGGAGTTTATAACAAATCTGCATTGAGTGTTATAAAATAATGTAGGCCCGTAATTCATGGTACAAACGAGGTCAGGGAGATTCTAAGGCTCAAAATGAGATGAAAATTAAGAATAATAAAATTGCGTTGGAAGTTCATTCTTGAGAAAATCGATTTTGAAAATTTGTGATAATCGATAGCAGTTTATTCTAAATGTATAATGTGACAATCAGTCGAAAATGTAGAATAAAATTTTTTCGTCTGAAGACCTACTTTCGAGAAAATCGAATTTGAAGATTTGTCTAGTATGTGCGCCCAGTTAATTCTTGATTAACGAAAACGAAAAACGAAGCCTTAGACGACAAAATTTTATTCTTCATTTTCAACTCATTCTCATATGTAAAATAACCTTCTGTCAATTGTCCATTACTGTCCAGTCGAGAATTAATCAAATTTACGTATATATACTTCACAAATTTTCAAACTCGATCTCCGTCTCAAAATCGAAACCATCAATGCAATTTTGTTATTTTTGATCTTCGTTTTATTTTGAGCTATGGGACATCCCTGACCTCATATGTACCATGAATTACTGTCCTGTATAATGAATTATATGTCTATGGTATTTTATAGTAAGATCTTGTTGAAGTGTTATAGGATAATATATGTAAAAATAACGCTATGCTAAATTTTTACACGCGAAAAAGGGCTGTTATTCGAATATAAATTTGGAATTTTGGATTACATAATTTATGTATATATAATAAATAGAAAATGAATTGTTAACTTACCTGCCCAAACCTAGGATGCCATTGGCACCTCTGGCCAGACAGAGCAAACGAAGTTTTTCTATGGAGTCCGTGGTGTTGTACAGGGCCCGTTGGGCCTTATTGATCATCTCAGTTTCTTGCCTGGTTGTTGCGCTCTGCGGTCTGTTCAGGAACATCCCTGAAAGAGAAATCCACACAATGACTCATGACTATGACTCAGGTATTTGAAAAAGAAACAGCAAATCTGTACTCGACACTTCGATTTTCTGATTATCCTTATAAAGTAATCTATAACTTTCAACTATACGTATACATCCTCCATTATTCCAGAGACCTGCTATATACATTTAGAGATCAGATATACATTTGTATATTAATCCTTGAATTTATTATCATGATTAGATAAAGACAGAGATAAGTAAGAGGTGGGAAAATTGGAAGAGAAGTGGGAGTTGGTTTCAATTTCTTAACGTCACACTGTTTCTTTTCCTTGCTCTATATGAAGTTGCAACGCAATGTATCCCCATTATGTATACTTCGATCGTTTCGTTAATTAGACGCAATTTAATTTCCCTAGAGTGCCGTGAAAGTTCCGCTCTAATTTGATTAACTAAATAGCTAGAAAGGAGCACTAACTCATCGAAATTGGCCCGTTGAGAAACTGGGAAAAAAGTAGAATATTGGATCGACTTCGCACATACGATTAGACAATCGATCGTTGAACGATTCTTGTTTTATGCACTAAATTGTTCCATCAATTATTTGTAAGCATGAAAGTAGAGCGGAAATTGCCATAAGTGGTAATAAAATTAACAAAGACACAACGATGCAAATTATCGTGAAACTTTAGTATATTTTTGCGGGAATCAGTGAAATAATTATCAGTGAGTCATTCGTTAAAAACAGTTGTAAAAAAACAGACACAAAAAAGAATCATCCTTGGAACAAATTGCACTAAAATATGTATATAGTGCTTGTATTAATCTAAAATCTAAATATCGATAGTTGTCCTTTAGATTAAGATCTTGATTTTTTTCTTTTTATACATAAGCGGTTGTGCTCACTTAAAGATCTCTAAAATACATTATTTATGTTGGAAATTTCGAATGACTACCTTAATCACAATAATCAAAATTTTTCTTTCTATACTAATTTATTTATTTATCAAATTTAATCTCGATTTAACTTACTTTGATATCTTGGAGCTGCATATACTGTTTTTTAGAGTAATTATAATCCACTGGTGATGGGAAAAAGGAGTGAAAAGAATTAGTAACTCCTTTGAGGAGAACCGGAAGGCGAGTAACTACGGATTCCCTGGAAGCGGGTCCGCATATTCTATAGGACGCTACACACTGGATTACACACGTGAACAGATAAAACACATTCACGTATGAAAACAAGGTGTGTTCAACGTACATAAACCATACGATAGTCTATAGAAAACGTATCCATAACGACCGACTAGTCACAACATGTGTATAGGAAAAAAATTCACGCGTGATCAGTCACCGGTACCGATTTCCTGTCGATAATTCTCCCATGATTATTCCAACTAAAATCCTCAATGAATTCTATGTCTAATTGTTAAGTGTAGCACCACCTTTCAAAACGACATTTAGATTCTCGAGAGTAAGGAAATAATCTTCTACTTGTTTATTAAAAAGTAAATTTATTTTAAGTGGTATTACAGTTCAGATGATTTGAACTTGTTTTATTGCGTAATTATGTTACAGTAATGATCCGGTTTTTGCTCCAGAGGACCTATTCTGTTGAACGATATGTATCTAGTTACTATTAGTTGACAAGTAGTATTATATGGTGGAAGTAATTTTGCGTCTGAAATTATCTCGACGATGTGACATCACATTGTGATATATAGAAAGATAATGATAATATATATTGCTTCGACCTCAAAAAGTATACATCGGTTTTAATTGTACATATATTAATGATTTTTACTGTACACAGAATATATTTAATTAGAAGTTATTATTAATTACTTTAAATTCTATTGCATTGTTGTATTATTACTTTGCTAACACATATGTAGGTATAAATAAAATAAAATATAAAATTCCAATGCGCATTTACTCATACAAAAATCATTACAGGTAAGAAATAAAGTTCAAGAATTTGAATTGATTTTACCGACATACAAACAGGCGATAAGTTATCTACTGGCCGAAATTATGCTTATCACCTGTTGGTAACTATCATATAAATGAATTTTTTAAAATTATATTAACTATAAATTTCTTCAAATATAATGTTTTCATACCAAATTATTTTACATATTAAAGTACATAGCTTTGAAACGAACTATTTAATAAATATATTATTAAAAAACGGAAATTTCAAGGGAATATTCTAGAATAGTAAATGCCATGTGTTGTGTCCATGCACCAATCCGAAGAAGACATTTGGACCAAGTTCCAGCCGGCTTGTATCTCATTGGTTGATGTGTATTGCGTGGGTTCATTTTATTGGTGGATTACTACAGTCACCTTTTAGTATATCACAGCGTCGCGGGCTAGATTATATGACAGTCGGCATAAAACAGCAGAGCAAGGTGTTTGAATTGAATCTAAAGATACATACTTTTTCTTCCTGCCATTATTCGTGAATCTTTCACGGTAGCAATGAAAAAGGCGTTAATATTATCCGTCCTGTTTTTTGCAGCAGGTAAGTTTAATAAAAAGCTTGTAATCAAAAGAAAAAAGACGATATTAAAATGCATCCGTTAATCGAGCAAGAGCATCAACATACATTTTTGTTATCTAGGATTCGTTAAAGCAGAGAATTTGGCTGAGGAGGATGTGGGAACCGTGGAAAATGATTTGGGTGCCAGTCGCGAAGGATCTCGTACAGGTGAGATACTTCTTCATTCTGGTTTTTCTTCTGTCGTTATCCATATCGATGGATTAATTATTCATGATAATTATGATATAAAACAGATGCACACTATTACGCATAAATATTTGGACAGTTCCAAATTATTTCTAATATTCTTCAAATAAGGCTCTTTGATTTAATTTTTACATCTAATCTTATCTAAGGCAGCCATATACAGTTAGTAGATACATATTGATAAAGACAATAGTTTGATATTAATTAATATAAATAAAAAACCAATGATGAATGAAAATTGCTTCTATGAAAAGACCCAAGTTAAGTAACTTTAAGTATATCTGTTTAATTGAGATCTTAGAATGATTTTATGAAGTGCCAGAAGATCAATGTTTTGATTAGATTCCATTAAGTGTCCAAATATTTTTGCATGGTAGTATACATATGAAATCTTTATCTGATAACTTTGACTAAGAAACATATGTCTTTTTTTCTTCGCATTTGGGATTAAAAATAACTTTTCAGAAGTTCTATAATATTTTGTGATGGATGGAATTTGGTTTAATAACAAAATACATTTTGCAGATAATGAGGTAGTTCAAAGAGAGGAGGAAGCAATCAAACTGGATGGATTAAATGTTGCCCAGATAAAAGAACTTAGGGAAAAAGCTGAGAAATTCACCTTTCAAACTGAGGTTAATCGTATGATGAGACTCATTATAAACTCTTTGTATCGTAACAAAGATATTTTCTTAAGGGAGTTGATATCTAATGCATCGGATGCATTAGATAAAATCAGACTACTCTCGCTCACTGATAAAAATGTCTTGGATACCAATCCAGAGTTAGCAATTAGGATAAAGTCTGATAAAGAGAACAAGATATTGAGCATAACTGACTCTGGTATTGGTATGACCAAAAATGAATTAATCAACAATCTTGGAACTATTGCAAAGTCAGGAACTGCAGAATTCTTAGGCAAAATGCAGGATACTTCGAATGCTCAGGATTTGAACGATATGATTGGTCAATTTGGAGTTGGTTTCTATTCTGCTTTTCTTGTCTCCCATACAGTAGTAGTTACCTCTAAGCATAATGATGACAAACAACATATCTGGCAATCTGATAGCAGCAGCTACAGTATTGTAGACGATCCCAGGGGAGACACATTGAAGAGAGGAACTACAGTTAGGTAAATAAAATGATATTTCTTGCATTTTGGGTTTACGAAATTCGTAAAATTAATTTCAACTACTTTGTAATTACAGCTTGCATTTGAAAGATGAAGCATTAGATTTCTTAGAAGAGGATACCATTAAAAATCTTGTAAAGAGATACTCGCAATTTATCAATTTCCCCATTTACCTCTGGAGCAGTAAGGTCGTCCAAGTAGATGAAGATGATGTGGAAGAAAACACCCCTTCTAAAGAAGATGAAAGCAAAAAAGAAGAGTCTGTTGAAGACAAAGTAGATGAGGAGGAGGATGATGCAAAAGTTGAAGATGGAGAGGAAGAGAAAAAAACAAAAAAGGTTGATAAGACTATTTGGGATTGGGAACTATTGAATGATTCCAAACCCATATGGTCTTTGAAACCATCTGAAGTTGAAGACAAAGACTACAATGACTTTTATAAGGCACTAACAAAGGATACTCAGGACCCTCTAGCAAAGATCCATTTTGTAGCAGAGGGTGAAGTCACCTTTAAGTCACTTCTTTTCATTCCTAAAGTTCAGCCAAGTGACAGTTTTAATCGTTACGGCACTAAAGCGGACAATATTAAATTATATGTCAGGAGAGTTTTCATCACAGATAAATTTACAGACATGATGCCCAACTATTTGTCCTTCATTCGTGGTATCGTTGATAGTGATGACTTGCCATTGAACGTCTCACGTGAAAACTTGCAGCAACATAAACTCATTAAAGTAATCAAGAAAAAGCTGATTCGAAAAGTGCTGGATATGATAAAAAAAATTCCTAAGGAGGATTATGAAAAATTCTGGAAAGAGTACAGTACCAACATCAAATTAGGCGTGATCGAAGATGCTCAGAACAGGGCCAGATTATCCAAGCTTCTGCTATTCCAATCCTCTACACAGAAAGGTGTGACATCATTGTCGGAGTACGTGTCCCGAATGAAGCCCAGTCAACAGTATATTTACTACATCGCTGGCTCTTCCGAAGAGGAAGTGAAAAAATCTCCATTTGTGGAGAGACTGGATAAGACTAGTTATGAGGTTTTATACCTTACCGAAGCAGTCGATGAGTATACTATTTCCGCTCTCCCTGAATTCGATGGTAAGAAGTTTCAGAATGTAGCTAAAGAAGGTTTCTCACTTGACGAGGGGAAGAAGGCCAAGGAAAGGATGGAACAATTAAAAACCACATTTGAACCTCTAGTCAAATGGTTAAATGATGTTCTGAAAGATCATATCAGCAAGGCTCAGGTGTCTGAACGTCTCACGGATTCCCCGTGTGCACTAGTTGCTAGTATGTTTGGGTGGACAGGTAATATGGAGAGATTGGCCATTTCAAATGCTCATCAGAAGACTGATGATCCCCAGAAGACTTATTACTTAAACCAGAAGAAGACTTTGGAAATCAATCCAAGGCATCCACTTATTAGGGAACTTCTGCATAGAGTTGAAGTTGATAGCACTGATCAAACAGCGAAAGACATCGCATTAATGATGTTCAGAACGGCTACCCTTCGATCAGGATACATGCTTAGAGAAACTGCCAGTTTTGCCGATAGCGTAGAGCAATTGATGAGGAAGACCTTGGGTATTTCTTTAGACGAAGTTCCTGAAGAAGAAGAGCTGCAGGAGGAAGAATCTGGATCGACAGAGAAGCAGGAATCGGAAAAATTCGTAGATATAGATGCGGATGAGGATGAACAAGACGAAGAGAAACATGATGAATTATAATCCAAAATTGTATCACATTAGATTATAATTTTCTAGTTGTATGGCTATACAATGTATAGTAAATTATCATTGAAGATGCAACTATATTGTTGCAAGTAAAGGTGAATTATGGTACACAGGAGAAAAAAGTATGATAGTTATATCCTTTGATAATACTTTGCAGTATTTCACACTGTTTTTTGTAATCCAATACCATTGCAACAGCGCATCGAAGGATATGATAATTATTTAAAGGTGAAAAAAGAAAATTTATCACTCATTAAGCTTATCATTATAATGATATGTAATCTCGTAAGTTTCATTTTTGGTAAAAAAACAATTTTCATAATTTATTTCGTTTGATCTTCCACCTTTTTAGATAAGTAAGGCGAAAGGAATTATTGACTGAACCCAATATATATATATATATATAGTATGTTTGTGATGCGAATGAATGTATTTGTATAAAGGATATTTAAAAAAAGATTATTGTGATATTAATGCCTCCGTTCCTTTATACGAAGACCAATACTGATCGATTTTGACCTTTTTATGAAAAATACGATTTTTCATCAATCAAAGATAATTATAATCTTTTCATCGTCGTCAAAAATAAGAATAGAAAAATACAATTTAACATTTTTCTTCGCATAAACAAACAAAATTTTTAAGAATTATTTTACTTGTACTTATTCTAATCTACAAGATATCGAAAATTTTGTTCAATTCTTAATTTTTCGAATTTCTTTTACAATTGTTAAGTTTGCTTTTGCTTTTTTTTTAAAGTTTGATCAAGTTTATATTCGTTAAAAAAATGGATCAGAAACCGTATTCCCAACACGTTAAAAAAGACTGGTAATTCAAGAATATTATCAAGCTAATGAAGGAAAATCTTTTAAACAAAGTAATTTGCAGACAAAACCAATTGTCGAACCAATTTCCAAATCCAAATGTATGAAGTAAAATCTCGTTAGTAAGCGTCATTTATCATATAATAATCAAATACAGGGTGCCCCATAAGTTACTTCCCCATATAAAAGTTGTATAATATTTTTTTACTATATATTTTTAAATTTTTGTTTCAAATTTGTAAAGGTTGTTTTCTGAAAATTTATAAAATTTAAGAATTCACAACAGAGCAATGAGTAAATATAATTAAATTTTATTTTCTGTAATTGTATCTTTAATTGTACCTTTTTTTGAGGATTTACTCATTGTTCTGTTGTGAATTTTTCCATTATAAATTTCCAAAAAACAAACTAAAAATCTGGAACAAAAATTTAAAAATATGTAGTAAAAATAAAATTATACAACTTTTAAGTAGTTTCAAGTGACTTATGATCCACTCTATATTTATACAATGATTTTTGCAATTAAAAGAGAGGGAGAAAATCTTACTAATTTTCATTAGTTTCTCATTGTATTGTAAAGTACAATGAGTTATATGCTTATAATTCTAGCCTTACTCAAGATAATTTCTCTTTCCCTGATGAGTTCGTATTTTCAAAACAATGTTAAGTTATTCATTTCCGGTAAATGCGATGGATTCCGGTCGGCAAGCCAATGATGGAGTCGATTCCCATGGAACCAGGACAAACAACGTAGATATCCGAGCGCGGCCGAGCGCTCATTTCCGTTTTCGAATCCGACGTCACCTACTCTCAAAGCCCGTGTGTTTTGTGTTTCTTTGGGGCCACGATGATTATCGCTAATTTAACGTAAGTATTGTCACGTTTCAGATCACGATCGTTTAAATGATATCAACAAGAATTCGCATGGTATCGTTCGTATAGGAAAACTGGTCACGAAACCGCGCGAATTCCTTGCGTAAGTTTTGCACGACGAACGAAGACTCTCGCCATGCCGGTCTGTAAAGCCCCTCTTTCTTGAACACGTTCAATTAAGCGAGAAATGATGATGAAAGTCATAGCTGGCTATCGTTTGTTAGTGTCGCAACGATCGTCTTGGACCAAATCGATCGACTTGACCGGGGAAAGAAAACTGGACGAGACGGATGGTCACATATAAACAAAATAAATGGCGTCGGCATACTTGTATTCCTGAATATGACAAATTTTTACTTCTCGAGTGTTTTTCTTGATTAAGGGTCACAATCTAGATATTCCTTTTCTCGAATTGGAATAAAATTTAATGTATAAATTCGAAGATTTCTCTGTGACTATTTCACCAGCCAATACAATCGTTAATCATTGTTTGACTTGTTTCTCGAATTTGCATTTTTTTTTAAAGCAAATGTCCCTGGTCCAGCATGTGTGCAATTTGACAAATAATTTTTAGAAATTGTATTCCTGGTAGCTCTCGAACGATTTATTTTTTAGCCCTAAGAATATCAGAAAGTGGAGCTTGGTGGGTGCAAGTAATGAATAATGTTTGTTTTCCAGGTTGAAATTATTGAAACTCAAATTAGATTTATTCGTATCTTAAAAATATTCAAAATCGAAAAAGATAAAAAAATTATTTACTCATCTAACAAATTAAAGAAGAAAACAAAGAAAAACGTAACGTGATTAATCAATCAAGCTTAATTAATAACTGTAAGTCACTAAGAGAATCTTGTACAAAATGGGCATTCAAGATTTGCAAGTCTTTTTGGATAGCAATTATGTACAAGGTGGATCTATACCCGTGGATCTGTTAAAAATAGCACGTACCATTACACAAAGACAACATAATCGCATTGGTAAAGCACAACAGTTACATTCTGGAAAATTAAGACTAGTCCTTGATGGAGAATGCTGCTTAGATAGATTATATGGAGGATACTTCTCAGGTATATACAAATCTTTTTTATACAATTGTTATTACATTAAGCAAAGTACTCAATGAAATAATTTCTCATACAGATTGGGCTTGTGGAGGACAATGGAATAGAATGTTACAATTTTTAGCTGTTCTCATACAAGCAACAGAAATGTCAGGTTTAGAATTAGCTGTATTCTTTAATGGATGTTTTGAATCTCCTAGACGTGCTGACTGGGTTCTAAATCAATTACAAGTGCGAATTAAAGTAAATAATGTAAGTGATAGTTTATCAAAACGTTTAAAAGATTTTGTCAAAATTCATATAATTTAAGACTATATCTTTTCTAGGTGTTAAAACATATTTCAACCAAGGGAACTCCACCACCGAAAATTTGGTGGACCCCGCCAGTTTGTTTAAGGACCAGTCTACGTATGGCTTTGCGGCATTTAAATGTTACAGTACTATGTAGTATGGACGATCATCATCAAGAAGTAATCGCATATTGTCGAGAGAACAGTTTTAACGGCTTAATCGCTGACGATGCGGAATATGCTGCGTTCGATCCTCCACGATATTTCTCATCTGAACAGTTAAAACTCACATACAAAGGCTCTCTCGACACCAAGGAGTACATTCTTCCGGAACTTTTAAAAGCTTTGAACATACCTTCCGATAGATTATGCTTGCTAGCCGCATTACTTGGAAATTATATTTTAACTGAGCACGACTTGACCGATTTTTATAAGAAACTGAATGTCAATACTAACCTGAACAAAGTAAATGTCGAACACACGATTAAAACGATCGCTAATTTTGTACGGGAATTACCATCTGTCGAATTGGACGTAGTTTCGCAGAAGGTTTTTGGATCTTTGTCAGATCCGAGGTGTTCGAAATTGAGGCAATCAGTTCAGTACTATATAAATGGAACTAAAGACGGATTTTTGCATTACAAACCAGTAAAACCAAATAGAGGTATATTCTTACTTCAATCTACAATTCAATGAAACACTGCTGGCCATAGTTATTTAGGACATTTATTCGTTGTATCTATCAAAAGATCTACCTAATAAATTTTATTTTATTTAGTATTTTATGCAATGAAACACATAATGTTAAACAAATGAAATAATAGGTTTATAATATATTATCTAGAATAAGAAAGCAGTAAAAGGCACACAATTTGTACTAAATATCAGTTGGTGTTCTAATATTTATGCCTGGCAGTGTATTTTTACTACTATATTTTAATCTTAACAAATAAATTACTTCAGTACACAAGTTGGACTCGAAGCAAGGCGCGCAACAGTCAAATTTATCTGAAACGCCGTCAACGTCGGAAGCCGATTCGAATTTAGAAACATCCAGATTCGCGTCTGAAACTGTAGAAAGCGAACGCGAGAGTTTAAATGCATATAAGCAAGCTACCGCAAATGCGAAGTCCGCACCACAAATTGTGATAGATCCACCGGGTATCCAGGGCCATGGAGACGATAATATTAGGACAGAGGAAGAACAAAACAATGGACACGCTATAAATGGTACACACAATCTTCTAATTAGTTCGTCCAGTTCGAGCAGCAGTTCTTCCGCTACGTCTCCATCTCACGCGACAGCTGATTCGTCGAAACAAGCGGAGAAAACGATGACTATACCCAGCACAGTACCAGAAGTGATGCGTACTGCATCCGAACGACATCAAAAAGGCTTAATGTCTCCTCATATTTATCAAATTCTCATCGCTGGAGAGATCAAACTGCCCGTTCTTCTCGAAGATGAGAATCACCGCGAATTTCCATCGATCCATCTTATTTATAGACCCGTCAGACAAATGGTATACGCGATACTATTCAATCTTCATCACCGAATGTATTTAGCTGCTAAGAGTAAAGAGAAGGGAGGTAGGTAAATTAATTCTTTTTGGAAATACTTTGAAATGTATTGAAGATGTACTAAATTATTTTTAATCAATAGATAGTGAAAAAATTGAAGTCCCAGATGTTGTAATAAAGGAGTGGGTATGGTCCAAATCGAATCCATATCTGACTCCAGAACCTGTAAAGGCAGAACAAATTGGTTGGGGCGTTCCTACGATTCAACGTTTATGGTTTGGGTATGTAATTATTTTGTGCCATAATTATCATGTTCACAGTCTGGTATCTCATATATAGGTCAGAATACTCTTGACCTACCCGTCATTTGACTCATTCGTGGGTCAGGAGCGTTTAACATTAAAAATTATGTAACTCTTGATATAAGGACATTTTGTGTTTAAATGTTTATAATTAATTAATATTAATTATATAAATAATTAAATTGAGTATTTTATATACAAGGAATAATTTGATTGAATACCATAATTAATTTAACAGAAGTTATTGGGAAAACAAGAATTGTTATAGCTTACATTTTTATGTGTGCTGTTTCTTTAAGCAGCTAATGCAAAATATATGCATATCGTTTTCTGGGATATATGAGAAGGAAGTACATTTTCGGCTTGGACTGTAAACGTGTTATTTTTATTGGAGGATGAGAAGGGAAGTCTACACGGAATTTTCATTTGCAGCACGGGCATAGATGACAAACGTCGTCGTTTACGAGGATTCCTGACTTGTATGAAGTCAGATACACCTCTTATGTTAAACACTTCCTATGTACCTCAACATCTTTTAGTCATGGCTTGTGTATTAAGGTAACTTATGATTCTTCTCTCTGTGAAAATTTATTTTTATTAATCTACTGTTCTATAATACATTTAATTTTATTACAGATATATTATGTCGTTTTCGGATAAAATAAAGGTTCTACGTCGTTGGGAATTAGACGCTTTTATTGCACAAGCATTTTCGCCAGAGCTTATGAACGCTCAGTATTTACAAGATCTCCAGGTAACTTGAATAATTTTTTACTAAGTTAATGATACAAATTCTATATTATCCTGAACTTCTTTATATAGCTTCCTTTAGTAACATCACGCGGAGTCCAATTAGCTACTTTATTCATGGCTGGTGTTGAAACAGCTCTCTTAGCTAATGATGCTTGTGGTGCACCGATTCCATGGTTAATGTGCTGCCCGTGGTTATATTTTGATGGAAAACTATTCCACCATACATTGGCTCGTGCTAGGATAGCGAAAAACCTACTAGAACTCTGTGGTGGCCACATAGATCGTATCGTGAAAGTCGAACGGATGAAAAAAGCTATTTTAGAGGGTACCAACGTTATTTTCGCTCGAGCACCGCCAGTTGGCCCAGGTATATCTTTCAATAGATGCTTTCAATTTCTTAAAGCCTAGAGCCTATCGTGATTCAGTGATAAAACATTTCTCTTATAAACAAGTGTCTTAAGTTCGAATACTCAGTTTGTCGTTTTTCCCTTCCAATAACCTTAGCATACCATGCACGTGTTTAATGGTATGTTATCGGAATGGAAGGAAAGAAATATACAGCTGTATTGCTTCGTGGATTTAATATGTCTCGACTTAGTCTGCGAATCTCAAAGCTGTTACATAATTCTTTTATTTACTATGTATTAATTTAATATTTTTTCTTTTACTCAATCATTTCTTTTTAAATAGGTATTCGCATGTCAGTACCACAGAATATTCTGACCGCCGGATGTACAATTAACGATGGCTTAATGCGTGGGAGAGGTAGTGGAACTATGCCTCAACGTGGATTAATGCGTCGCCCTATACCGTCCCGTGGTGGACAGTTAGAAATTGCCGGGGTTGTTGTTGGACAATGGGGTCCAAACTATGGACAGCCTGGCCGCTTACCTCAGCCTCTACAGGGACATCCTCGTGGGCGGCTTCCGCCACAGGTAGGTAGTATCCTTCTGCACAGTTTGCATAGAGTGACAGAAAAGTAAGATAACATTTTAATGTGTGAGAGAAAACTCTTGGGAATGATAGACCTCTGTTGTGTAGTGGCGACATTGGTCTATAATAGATGAATTGATATAACATAATATAAGTATTGTTCTAAATTTTTAATCGCTTTACTTTTGCGTTACCTTGTGCTTTTCAAATGAAAAAGACAAGTTGTATTTCTTAATTAATCTTCAAGAAAATTGGAGCTATCCAGTGTAACGTTTTAAGTTGTATGTTTTAGGTGACTTCAATTGGTGGTCTCAAATATGGTCTCCCTCGTGGTTTCACCCCCATGGGCCGGCCCACGTTCCAAACTCGAGGGAACAACCGTACACAAATCGCAGGTCGTGGAAAAAAAACACAGATGAAGGTAGACAGAAATCTTTATTATCCAACTTTTGATTTCATTAAAAAAGAGATAGTGAAAATGAGTTATTGTGCAGATAACTGGCAAAAAGAAGGCTCCAGTTAAGAAGAACAAAGAATGTGAAAACAAAAAAGACAGCAAGGGGCGAGGCAATAACGTTGATGGAATAACTGATTATAAGTGAGTTCATTTTATACTCGCATATGCATAAAATAATCATCTTGAATATCTATGAACATGTTTATTGATATTGCCAGTGACTCGGTTCCAAATATGAACGCAACAAAAGACGCACTGCCAGTACCAGGCCAATTTGAGGACGCCGTAGAAAACGGCAAAGGAATAGAAAAAGGGCAGGGTGACGCGTCGCTGGTCGCTCCAGTCGCCGCAGAGAACTAGGTATTTATACATCACGTTTATATCGACTTTTAGACACTCCCGGATGTGACTCAAGACTGCAATCAAAAAGATTTTCTTAGAGAAAAAACAAATGTGTGTAAACGAGTAATGATGCGCCAATGACATTTGAAAGTTGCATCATAATTATTGCATATGTCACAATTATTTTCGATCGTGCAGAAAATTGTTTTTATAAACAAAAAGAAAAAGAAAGGCGGTTCAGAGTTCTTTTTCATATAAGTTTGCTCTTTGAGAAAAAAGAGGGAAGAGAGAGAGTGTGAAAAAAATGTATACACAAAATTGCCTTGAATTTTCGCACAATAAGGATGATGAGGAAGACTTTTCAAATGTTACGCGCAGAATCACTCAACAATGTCTAAAGCTCTGATGGGGCCAAACTATTTAAACTAATGTAGAAGAAAAAAAAGCATCGTTAACACGATGTCAAGATATTGTAAAACCACAAGGATGTAGACCCATTTCCGACGTACACGATACGATGTCCTCACTGCCAAACGTACCATTCAGCGTGTAGGATAAGAGCGAAAACGAACATGATTTAAGAAAAAAGAAGAAAATATTAAAAAAAAAAAAAAACAATGAAATCGTGCTTGTGCTAACACGAGCGTGTTTTTAGACTACTACTACTCCGCTCGGATCACCATAAGGATGAACTCGACTGATTAGTGTATGCGTGCGCTAATTTTACTAAGAACGAGAACAAGTCGTCAACTGCTATAAGTATTTAATTCTTAAGAAGTGTGATTATTTTTTTTACAATGAAAATATATATTTTCCGGTATTATATGAAATGCTCGCATTGACAGTCTCAGTACTCTGATCTCTAATAATTGTAAACACGAGACAGAAATCGCATGCTCTAAGACATCACAGACGGACAAATGGACAAAATTTGGACTGGACAGTGTATCACGGATAGTTTTACTGAGTTTTGTAGATAACGCGAGGCAGGATACTGAGACATTCATTAGCAAATGGAGACTGATGCTTTTCATATAGGTAAAATATATATTTATATATGATTTAGATTAGAGATTCCCGATAGCATATTACATGTATGTTATGAATGATTGTGTATGAATATGAGTGCGAGGTGCGCGGAGTCACTGTATGTAAGAGAATTACATAAGCGCGAGAGAATATTGTTTTATTTGTGTGTGTGTGTTGCGTGCATGTGTGGTATATATCAGAGGGAGAGGGAGAGAGACAATGTGTAGACACGTGACTGTGAGAATGACATATAAAGAAACATAAGAAATGTATATAAATGTGGAATGTTAACGCGTGTCCGTTTACGTACACGCACATGGTACATAAGAAAATGAACGCGCGTGTACGTGATCAAATTGATATATTTATTTGTTGTTGTGTCGGTGGAGAAAGGAATGAATGACTTGAACGAATTATAAATTTCCATGTATGATATGTACTCGTGGGCACACGGAGGGCTCATTGCGAGAGTAATCGGCTTGAATTTTTTAAAAAAAGAAAGACGAGGTTCTCTGAAAGAGTTATTCTTGCGGAGGTCTTCCGGTATCGCTTGGAAAATATGCTACACTGTGTATTATTCTAATTTTATTACCAGGTTGGGTAGTACCTCAATTAACAATATAAAAAGAAAACAATAACTAGTTGCGCCATAGAGAAGTATCTTTCTTTTATGATTCTGTTGAAGAATCTAAACGTGTTGTCTTCTTTGTCATTTTTATTTCTTCTTCCTCTTTTTCCGGATAAAAATTTTAGATATTGTTGCCTTTTGTAGCATATTTTCGAAAGCATATATGTGTCCCTCCTTTAATTGTACATACGAATAGTTTAGAAACAACAGCGTGAGGTTGGTGTACATAAAAGGGGTGTCTGGTGGCTTTGCGCTTTTGTCGCGCGAAGAACCGGTTCAAACTAGGAGATCATCATGTTAAAAGAAGAAGATGAAAAATACTATTTATGTGTAGAATAGTCGAAACGACGTTCTACCAAAGATCATTGGAGTTTGAAGGGTAAGGTGGGTTCTTTTATCAGTAAAGTATGATAATACATATATGACAGAGATACAAGACAGCACGACAGAACACGATTATTTATGGAATGGAATGAAAACATAAACAGAAAGAGTAGGTAAAAATGGCGTGAAGAAAAAAGGATATGCGTCTAAAATGCAGAGGTAATTTAAATTGAGTAAGAGAGCGAACGAAAGTGAGAGAGAAAGCGATTGTGAGAGAGAAAACCATTTATTGAGATAATATAATGAGAGATAAGATAAAAATGTTATATTTTTGTAGATTTGTTATCGCGTAAAAAAATGCATTAAGACAATGAGAAACTTTATATAATTTGAGCGACAGTTGAATTGAGCCTGAGAGAATTAAAGTGAATGACTAAGATCATAGGAAGAAAATGTATTGTACAGAGAATGAAAAAGAGATTTAAAGGAAAAAAAAGCATAGAGAAAAAAATGAAAAAGTGCTTTAGAAGAGACGATAGTATATTGAACATGTTTGACATCCGTGATTTAATAGAAAATCTCATTAATTCTTCTGTGTCTCCGAAGCTCTCAAAGTTCTGAGTTGCTTGCAAACAAAGAAAAAAGCTAAAAAACAAAAAAATATAAAACATGAAAATAGGAAGGATATTTAAAAAAAAAAGAAGAAACTAAATGTCAGCTTCAATATAAGCTATACCCGTGTATGCATATAATAAAAAGTTTTCTCAACGCGATTTGAAAAATAGGCTGAAGATCACAACAAAATAATGAAACGAAATAAAAAACCAAGTTCCGTAATGAACGGAAATGTGTAAATTAAAAAAAAACAGAAATAAATATCATTTGATTATCAATTAGTAACACATTCACACACATCCGTTATTTTCCGAGTACAGTATATAATATATAAAATATGCACCGACGTATATAAAAAAAAAAAAGAAGAAAATGATAGAAAAAAAGATCGCCGTATATCTTTCTTGAACAATTTAAAATTAAAAGGACGCCAATCGCTCATGAACGACTAACCAACGTAATAATAATAATGATAATGATAATATTAATAATAATAATAAGGATAATAATGTTAAACTAGAAGCAGAGAGACGTTTCAGATCCGACGGATGAATATTTGAGAGTAAAAATGCCACTTTACGCTTTCGTGTAAAGGTAGATTTTCTTTCTGAGAAATCGATCATCCTGATATATGCAAACCGGAGAATACAAAATATGTAATAAAACAAAGTAAAAAATGAAATGATAAAAAAGACATAATATATATATATATATATATTATAATTATATATATATATATAACTATATGTATAAAACATGATGGTACACAAACACAATCAGTTGCTGCTGCACTGATATGATGTAACGCAATAAACATAAGAAGTGAAATAATTTAAATATACTAAATATTGAAGCGAAAGCAAGCAAAACCACGATACGGAATATAAACGAAAAAAAAAAAAAATGAAAAAACGGAAAAGAGGAAAAATAAAGGATAAATAAAAGGAAGCAAATATATATGAAATCCATATTATTGAAAAAGAAAACAATACAACAGAGCAGAAGTACCGCAAAAATAACAAAATATAATATGTAATGCAAAAGAAAGAAGTGGAAACTTGCGTAAAAACGGCGAATAAAATGATCGACGTAAAAAGAACAGGTGCGCGCCTGACTCGTGCCTGCTTTTTCGTTGTAATATGTAGTAAATGAAAAAGATGATAAAACACGCAAAATATAGGGGCCCACGAAACAACTTTAACGATAGAGGACGTATCCGTGCGAGAATGTGAACACAATATGCCAACATATAAAACGAATAAACCTCTCTTTGTGTATTTAGGCAAAAAAAAGGAAAAATCCCATTTATAAAGTCGATCTTCGAACACTGTGTGTCATTGTGGTAAACAAAAAATGAATTATATTTCGCAGTAAGGCACATCTTTAAACTCTTGCTATAAAACAATGATAACGTTGATGATATGATGATGATGATGATGATGCTGGAATATTGATGATGATAAATGCTTAATAAATGAGAAACAGTCGAACGAGAATGTAAATTAAGCGACTGTATGTATATTGTTTCTCTTTCTTTTTTGCTTTTTTTTTTTTTAATCTGTAGAAGAGCACTTTTATTGTAAATGAAAGCGTCAATTTCCAGTGGACTGTTCTCTCTCCTTATTTTCAATCAACATTATAGTTGTATTTTTATTTGATTAAATTTCGATTTTGTGTCGATACAGCAAGTAACTAAACATTCAAACCAGACATGGTTTATCATGTCTTCCATTGTGAAAAAATCATGAAAAACTTTTGCTTCGTCTCTATCTGTTCATTTTTTTTATTGTACGTTCTTTTTTTTATTATTATTACTCTTTCGTTCTTCGTTTGATTTGTAACCATATTGTAGTAAAGCCTTAGGTCTTTTTGCGAAAAATCACACATATATATGTATATGTACATAGGGAAAAAAATATAACATAAAAATGGAGCGGATCATTTAATTTCAATGATTTGTTTTAAATGATTGCCACAAAAAAAAAATCAATGAATAATAAGTTTATATTATTATTTCACTGTATCTCTGATAGAAGCACGCAACCGATAGGCATTAAAAAAAGAAAAAAAACGTTCAACGTTTTCTTCTGATTTCTCTTCTTCTAATGTATGCTATACTCATAGCTTCGTATTAATAGAACATCAGGATTTTCTATAGCAACGCAATGAAAAAAAGATTACAATATAGAGTGCCTTCGATGGAAGATCAAAAAAGGCAAGAATGAAGGTGATACTGAGTTGCTATGACTATGCTCGATACATAAATTTTAAGTTTCTCTTTTTACCATAGTTTTTCGCTTGCATACCCTATTAACAAGATATATTAAAAGTACGGTAGCAAATACAGTAAATAAAAAAAGTATTAATAAGGTAAAAAACCAAAAAAAGATGAAGTAAGGAATTAAACACTTATCAATGTAGCTGCAAATGTATGTGGGCCCCGTCTTTATATATTCTTATTAAATATTACATAACGTATATTCTGCTATTATTTTTCATAGCTAAAGGAAGCAACAAGAACAATGAAAAAACAATAAAATGATTAAAATACCAAGAGTACACAGAGGGTAATCATTGTATGTTACAATTTATAATCATTGTATGTTTAATTTTTTTTTTGTTTTACTCTCTTTTTGTTTTTCTAATGCGTAAGAAGACGATGTAGTCGATGGTTAAGTATATAGCGCATGATATGATAGAGCAATATTTTGCGAACAAAATGAGGAAAACATTCAGGAAGAATACTTTACGTTTATGCAGACAAAAATGCCAAGAAAACGAGTAAAATTGTGCATGCGCTATGACTTTTTGCCAATGGTCGCGTTATTTTCAACCTATATGGGTCGGTGGGTGGTTACTCTATTCTTTGCAACAATAGAAAAGTCCTAATTAAATGTAATATATTTATAATCCTTTTCAAATTATTATTTGTTAGTATAACAGTGTTTAAACTATTGCAGCATAATAATTTAACTGATCTATATAGAAAAGAGCTACGTGAACATTATTTATATGCATTTGCTATAGAAGTTGGAAACAGAATGGTGTGTAGAATTTCTGTACCAAAAACAGCATGCTGTATTAGTTGGTAATTTACAGATGTGTTTATGGTATTGACAGTATTGCCTAGCCGACTCATTTAGTTGTTGTATTTTTCTATAATACACAGTCAAATCGATGTATTCTTGTTGGATTATTCTATCTTGTAAATTACTGTTGTAACATATACCCCATTCATGTCTAGTGTCAAGCAGAGCTGATTCTATGCTTTTGCTAATTGGAAAACCAGAACAACTACGTTTTGAAACAAAAAAAAAAAGGAGGAAAAGAAAGCAAAGCGCGGATATTTAATTAATTATTCGTATATTTAAAAAGAAGTGGAACAAGTTAAAGATTTTCATATTGTTGATTAATTTAGAAACAGGCGTGTGGAAAGTTAATGGCAAATCATAAAAATAAATAAAGGACGGAAGAATCAGTACTGGCGAAAACACAAGGCAACCAAAAATTATTATAAAGCTAAAAAAAGTCACATTTAAAGTACTTTTAAAGCGGATACATATTTGGAAAGTAGGAGGTAATCATTGTATAAATGTAGTGGCAACTCTATAATACTACAAAACAAAAAAAAATCAATATATTCAACAATTATTCGAAATACTAAATGCAAAATGCACTTTAATGGATGTTGTAACAATTTAGAGTATTCAAATTGCATCGACATTTTATTGTAAATCTGTTCTTTGGAACACAACTACTCTGCTGACTGAACAAAGGATATTTTTCTTTCTTAAAGAATAAAAATGAAATGGAAAAATCACTTAAAAAGATAATGATTATATATTGGGAAACAAAGAATGATCTTTTTTTCTTTATTCCAACAAGCAGAGAAGTTTCTCCAATGACAGATATCTTAAGTTTGTTTCTTTTGAAAAAAAAAAAATACATATATTTATCTTCGTTTTTTCTTGTATAAATGCAATTACACGACACACATGCAAAGTAGAGAGAACGGCAATGGTTCATAGAGATTCTCTGTTCAGTTGAAGAGGAAAATAATGAAAGCTTTGCAGGACACACTGCACGGTTCGAAATAAAGGAAACAAACTTTCAGTGAGGTTTTATAAAGAAAGCTTGTTCGAGTGAGAGGTTCTCGGAGATGGTTGGCTGACATTTTCGGAAGTTTAATGATTTATTAAAACGTGTTGTCATGTCTTGAATACAATTAAAAGAACTATAAAACAAAAGAAAAAGATAATTTTGTGAGTTTATCTTCCATCTTATGTCCATGTTTTTTTGTCACAATGTGTAATTCAGTTTATTCAATTTAATTTTATGTTACTCCCCAAATTAATATCTGTTATCTTATAAAAACGTAAATTGTAATAAGAATTATTAAAAATATTATTTAATTGTTTCTTAAGTACCAGCTTAATTAAACGAAATGGAACGAATGATTAACAATGCATCATCATTATTTGTCACATCTTTATTCTGGTTCCAAAATTTTTTCAAATAAAACTGTAAATTTTACTAGTTTTATTTAGTATCACAAAGTGGTATGATTTATAGGATATATGTACAGCTGGTTTTTGTACTTCTCAATATCAGTGATGTGCACCAAAGATTTGTCAGTCTCTTCTGTGGTAGGAACATAATTCAATGAATACTTTACCTTCCCATATTCCTCTACTTTTGTGTCTTTTTTAGCCGAAACAGCTGCAAAAAATCGATAACGTTTTCATTTAGTAGTATAATATATAGTACACTGTAAAATCACTGCACTTACAATTGGCTACATTTGCACTTGATGTTTCAACACCTTCATTATCCTCTGTATCAGATGATATAGCAGTTCCCACTACATGTACGCTTAATTTTCTGAAATTGCTCCCATTAAATGTGTGAGACTTCATCCATTCCCTCAATTCGTCGATCGTGATATATTCAATCACACTCAATTCTTTTTCTATTCTATCAAACATGTAATCGCCACTTTCAATTTCTGACCAGTTCCTATCAACCTCTTCTTTCAAATGTATATCCGCACATTGTTTTAATTTTATCACTGCTTCCTTAATGCTGTCTAACTCTTTTTCCGACATCTCTTTCAAAATATTATTAAACATCTCCAAAAATGCTTCTATCCTATTATCCACGTATTCGGTGCTGTATTTGTCTGCCTGAGTGTTCACCGTGATAGTATAACCGAGGATACCGAAGGTATCCCTTAATAGACAGAAGACATTGTAACCAAGTTGCTCCAGTGTCCTAAGTTGATTAAAAACAGGCTCTTCCATAATCGTCTAAGTTAAAATTAATAAAAATATTTATTACTCATTGTACAATAAATTTAAAGTAATATAATTTAAACTTATACTTACAATTAATAGTTCGATAATAACTATCAATCTAATAGATGAGACGTCGAATTGATAGTAATTCATTACAACAGAATTTATATCGGTGCTATTGAAGTTCCTTACTTTACAGAAATGTGAACCAATTGGTATTTGCGCCACTCTCACATGTGGCATAGTATTAGGCAACAATGATCCACACTTCAGTGTCTTTACACATTCCTGAATATTTTTTATCACATTTTCTTTTGTCATGTTTCCTTGTACCAAAGATTGAATGTAAATGTGATCGGTAAAGTGTTGAACGAAATTTTGAAATTCAGAAAATTCCACATTCTGAATGGCAGCGTGCTTGTCCACAGCCGTCCAATAGACGAGCATTAAAATTGATAATCTTACATCTCTGAAATAATTATGAAAAAAAATGTAGAATATCTTAAATTTATTGTTTGTGGCTTTGTGAGAATCATTACCTACCGAACTAAGCTTTTGGGTGTTACTAACTTATTATAATATTCCTTAGCTTGTTCTTCCTTCATCACTTCGAAAAACTCTTTAGTTATTAATGTCGGAATATCAGCTATACACTTCGCAATAGTCATTAACAAAAGCTACAAAAAAAAAATAAAAAAATACTAAATCGAAATAGTAATTATCCGAAAAAAATTATTATAAGTAAACTGTAAAATTTTATGCAATTATCAGTAATTTAAAGATACAAAAATGCATAGAATTCACATAATATTAAAAAACAGATAAAATATCCAAAGTATAGTATTCTTTATAATATTTAATAGATAAATCAAATTTCTACCTAGGTCCTACTCTTTTAATTGTATTCATAAAAATATGAATTTGTATACAAATCCGCAGTCTAATTATAAGTATCCTTACTGGTAACTTCTGATTGAATCCATTCATTTTAAGCATAATACCCTTTTCGTTCGTGTAAATAGCATGGTTTAATTCAGCAATCGTGGCTGGATACAATGTTTCCATTAATAGTTGCTTCAATATAGCAACAAATATATCCATCATGACTACGCTAAAATTTTAATGATTTCTGTAAAAAAATTCATGTTTCTTTCACAAAGATTCCTAATATTTACCCTTTCAGTGAACAAACAGCCATTGGTGATATGATACAAAAATACATATAACATTCGGGCAAGCCGAACTTCGGATCAGGTCGGTACCAAACTTCCATTATCTCATCTGAATAGATTTTTGTGGGGTACTTAGGCACACCAGGTGGTATCGAGATTAAACTGAAATCATCCGTGATATACATATTGGGTAACGGTAAATGAAATTCAGGCAAAGGTTCGATAATCTTCCAGCACTCTATCCATTCTTGAGGAATCTCCATATTTGTATATTTAGTTTTGAACCAAGGTTCCACTTTATTGAATTCTTCATCCTTGAATGTTTTATCAAATATTATAATGTTCACATCATTAGGTGTTAAATAATTTAAACAAGTTTGTATAGCTTCTGCATTATATTCAAAATACAATTCACTGCCAGTAATATAATCACGAGGAGGATAATAATGCATATTTTCGCACAAATCTTCTACGTATTCTGCTGGCGGAAACTCATCTGTGAATCTGTAAGGAAACCTTATTTATTAGTCATTCCAATTATTATATTAACAATTATTATATATAACAATCATTGATCACTTCAATGCACCTGAAATTCATTTCCTTAATTTGATGGATCTCATCATAAATTCGTTTTTGTGGGCCTTCTTTTCGCATTAAATTGATAAATGAGAATGTGGCGTTTAATACTTCTGGTAGATGTTTATGTCCTTGCTCCGTCAACATTAAAGACAAACTAAACAACCCATACATCGAATTGTGTTCAAAGCCCCTTTCTGCATTTCCGCTGGAAATCTCAAGACACCACATCTTTCCCCTTAAGTAACTAATCAAAGAACCTTTTCCTTTATATCCCATGATCCAGGAGATATACTGATGCGGCTTGCTTTTATACAAATCGTGAAGAGGTGGCATGCACCATGTCAACTCTACCTATGAACAAAATAAAATGTAATTGCTATTACTAGACTGCAAATTTTTATGCATTTTTGTATTTTTGTGGATGTAACTAAAAAAAAAGGAATTTAAATAGTTTGCTTTGCTTTATCTACTAAATATTAATCATAAATACTATTTTGGATATTTCATATGTTTTTGCATATTATATGCATTGTGTATTTTTACACCTTCAAATTTTCCATAAACGCATAAAAATTGGTAGTCTAGTTATCACTTTTAAAATTATGAAGACATACTTGGCAAATATCTTTTACAGGTTTGATTTTATAAATTTTTCTAAAACTTGGCGTATTAAATGAATCTGTGCCCTTAAAGGGAGTAAAATCGTCAGGTGATAAGCCATTACTTGGTACATTTGCAAAGCATTGTATTACATAGTCTTCTAGCACATCTAGTGAAAGTCTGGCCTGTAAATCAATTCTGTAAGTTAATATTATTTCTTCTGAGAGCAAATTCCAATTTAGTAAGATAAAAGATTAACTTGTATGGCAAGTTTCATTCTGTGGGCACTGTAGTGACGCTCCCTGAACTTATGCAACTCCTCATAAAGTTTTTCATTAGTTATGTTATCTCGTAATGTAATTAAATTACCCCAACAAAACTTCGTAGCTGGATGATTTGGCTGTGCTAGGCTACTAAATAATTGTTCTTTTCTACAATAGTCAGAGGGTAAGGCCATCTGAAACTCTATATGGATTATTTAATCTTATTATACTAACTAAATTAATTAAATTTTATTATGTTAAGCATTTTCAAGATGTACCACTTTCTACGGATTCACGTTCTCTTGTTATAGCGTCCTTCCTCATTAAAGGTTTAATAAAAAATTGAGCAAAACGATCAAGGGCAGCTAAAAGATGCTTTTCTTGTATTTCAAAATAGAATGTTGTTGATTCACAATCAGTGGAGGCATTGTCTGATCCACCTCTTTTTTTAATAAACATATCAAAATCGTTTTCCTGTTAATATACATGGAAATTCAATAAAACTTCAAAAGTTATAAGATTCTTTTTCGAAACGGATACCTCAGTATATTTCTCTGATCCCATGAAAATCATATGCTCCAAAAAATGTGCCAGACCTGGAATTTCTGGTGGATCACTGAAACTTCCTACACCCACAGTTAATCCACATGCTGCCTGTGTAAGAAATATGTATAGCAGCACACTAAGAATATTAATAATTCAATTTTTTCTAATGATTAAGCATCATATGGTGTATCATAATAAAAGATACCATTTTTTCTTCTCCTTTTACTGGTTTGGGGCAAGTATATGAATCAGCATCTTTGTCATCATCTGATTCATTATCTTCTGTGTCACTCTCTTCTTCACTTTCTTCCTCTTCATCCTCTTCACTTTCAGTCTCTTCATCTTCATCTTCTTTTTTATTTTCAATATTTATTGCATCCTCTGATAAGTTCCAAATATTTATACTTTTATAAATTAGTGAATTGAAATAATAACATAAAAACAAATCAGTGAAAGAAAATGCTAATAGAAATAGTTTTCTTTTGAATACACGTGTATTTGTTTTCTTTACCTTTATCACTGCACTCATCATCTTGGGTACAGAAGGAGTGTAGGTCAGCAATTAGCAAAGCGGTCAAGCCATTTTCCAATTTGATCACTCTATAACATTCAGAAAAAGTAAAGCAAATATTCAACATATGTACCATCTATCCTTACTATTTTTTTTTTTTTACCTGTACTCTTTCTTGTCATTCTCCGACTTAACAGGCGTTTCTAAATATGTAACTTTCTCTCGTGGTTGTTTTGAAACGCAAACGGAGGTTTCCTGTATTTGATTTTCTGTTTGCATTTTGTTAATAGCTATTATGTCCGTATTGAGGTTATGTTCGGTAGATATGTTGGAGTTTTTTATCGATTTAATCGAGCCTTGATTCGGTTTCAGTTTTTTTTCAGGAGGACTGTGTATCGATCTTGTTGGCATTACCGTTGTGTCAGGTTGTACATTAACTTTACATTGAAGAACTTTTGTGAAAAGGTACCTCCTAAACCGTATTACCATACGTGACTGAGCAATCTGTCTCCAGTTATCTGGTTATCTAGTTCCATTTTCATCTGTTTCTATTATACTTCATTATATCAAATTTCATAAAATTATTTTTTTATTATATTCTTATATATATTCTCATTTATAATGTCATGTAAATATAATATATACAATCTTCTTTTTTGTTAAATTTTCCTTTTCCTATATAAAGCAATTTATATTTCCTTTTTTTTAATACCCTTTACAGGAATAACTTGATCTACGATTTAAAACTAAAAGTAACCGCTGCAATATAGAACTATCCAAAATTCAATTTACACTTTCTACAATCCAAAATGATCTTACAATAATCTAAAATGAATTGCAAATGTTAATCTAAAAAACAGCAGGTTGTAGCCTTATTGGCAACATTTTGTATCGAAGATACATTTACTTAAATTCAAGAACAACTTAGAAAATTCAACTATAGACACTTTATTAAATCAATTGTTTTATTTAATAAATAAGAAGAATAAGGAAAAGGAACTTTTTATTTTTCACTTCAAGTTAGATAATGTACATATGTATATAGATAAAGAATATGCGCACGATAGACTTAGCCTAATAGTGACAACATTTTTTCTTTTCTTTAATTTTTTCAGTGTATCAGCTGATTGTTAATTATGCCTAGTAGTTTTAACCACTACAACAGCGTGTCATGGAGTAATAAGTAGAATTAATGTTAACATATGTAGAAAAAGAAACAGTATGAATGAATTTTTTCAAATTCGTGAGCTCTTTATATCGACCTTGCGTAAACAGGTAATGAACTAATCAGAATCATTCCAACGCCGCCGAATATTGGCGGCGCCATACGGAGTTGGCCGAAAACAGCAGCTTATTGGTGATTCGAAAGCGAGCGGTAAAACTTTGTGCTATACCATAACCTATAAAATTTTTGGTCATTATTTTCATATAAGAGTCGTTTTATTTTATGAATTTTAATACATATAATCTCATAAACTTAAATACATACTGTACATATATAATATATTAACAGAAGAATATAATACTACAAAAGCATTTCTGTAAAAATGCTACATAGCTATGTAACTATATATGTTGAAATATCTTTTCTTTGATAAAAAGAATATCTTCAAAAAAAAAAGGTATTTTTATAACTATTGAAAAAAATGATGATACTATAAAACTTACTATAATTACAAGATATTCTACAAAATTTATTTTAGTGAAAGTAGTTTTTTTACTGAAATATTATTAAAATATCAATTTTGTTACAACATAAATTATTAGATGTAGAAATAAATTAAATAATCATAATTAGACTGTTGATTTTCATTCACATCCATATTTGTGAGAACATAATTAAAAAGGTAAAATCTCGATAGAAAATTTTTTTACCTATCAAGTATTATAGGAAACATTATACTTTAGATATTTTATTTATTTTTTTATATAATGTGCAATAACCTTTTATATTTCAAACAACTTCTTTTATTAAAGATTTAGGAATGTAAAATAAACGATAATTTATAGGAAATAAAAATACAATTTTTAATATATTTATATGGCATTACGATTGAAAACAAATCCAAATATGTATGTATACTATGTATGTATATTAAATACAATACGATTTTTGAAGCTTTTTTATTAACTCACTAGGTGGAGCCGATAAGGTATTTTGTCTTCTATCACGTATTTTAACTTGCTTGAAAATATAAAGAAATAATGCTAAAAAACGAAAAATTAATTGCATTCGATTGAACTATTGAATATTTTAGTTTGCTTGACAATAAATTATCATTCGAAACAATATACCTAGTAACTGTAATTCAACTCTAATTTCTAACCTATAAATCCCGAAATTATTGCAGAGAAATGGCAAGGGAACCGGATGAAGAGTTAAGGAAAGCGTTCTCGCAATTGCACGAGAAAATGATTGATACCACGCAAAAATTAAAATTAGCAGATTTGCAAATTGACAAATTGAAACGATCTAAACAATTTGCCGAGTTGACAATGAAAGAGATAACTTCTTATCCTGAGAATACAAAGACGTACGAATCAGTCGGCAGGATGTTCCTTTTAGATGACATGAATAGCATAATGGCCGGTCTCGAGAAACGAATGAAAAATGCCGATGAGAAAGTGAAGACTTTAGAAAATAATAAAACGTACTTACAACAGAACTT
This sequence comes from Bombus confusus, assembly GCA_014737475.1. NCBI lineage: Eukaryota > Metazoa > Arthropoda > Insecta > Hymenoptera > Apidae > Bombus > Bombus confusus. The sequence goes on from JACXIV010000047.1 coordinate 3,776,543, forward strand.
AAAAGAATGTGAAAACAACATTAGGGAAATGATCCAACAAAGACAGAATAAAGACACGTCCGGTTAAAAATATGCTTTGCATCTTTTTAACAAAATTATTGTCTCATTATTTGCGTTACAAAAGCTTCATATGTTAGTTTTTCATTACTATTGTTCGCTATATCATCGTATTTTTGAACTTATGCATAAAATTATGTTTCATTTTCAACATATATAAATTATGAACAAAACAATTATACGATTTGAAATATGTAATTATGATTAATCGTTCTGTTGTATTTATGAACTTTACAACGTTTTGTAACCTTTATTTATTGTCTAAATGCTAATTAATAAAACTTTTTATTATAACTTTTAATATGTTTAAAAAATTAAGAACCTACAAAAAAATACATCAAGTACTAATGTGATTTCTAGTTATTAATTTATTCCAGCAGAATTAATACATACAACAAACGATTTTCCGTGATTCGACTTATTCTTTAATTCACTTTATACTCGCTCATTCCTCTCGCTCGTTTTGCTTTCATTCATCTTCACAGTCTCATTCAAAATTTCTTAGCTAAATCCTAAATTACCCTTAAAATCTTATATGCCAACGCAGTAATTTGGCAGATCGATTACTCAGAAATTAAAATGCTTTAACATGTCTCAAACTTGGGATAGAAAAAATTGAACAGTATGTTTACTCAAGACTTTTTAATGTATTTGTGTTTCATAATTATATTTATAGTCGTTCCTCGTTCGTCCTCTTCTTTTTTTTTTTTTTACTAATATAATGCATGGGATGGGACGTGCTTTCTGACCTTATACGCAAGTGCTATTAATATGTACGTGTATATGTATTTTAGTATATGTAGTGCAGTAGAATGTAACTCGACAAGTATGTACAAAGTATATTTATCAAACAATCACGGTATTATCAAATTCAAATCTAAGTCATATTTTTATAATCACCGGCGTGATCTTTCAATAAAACTGTCGATTCCTACAGAGTCGAATTACGTATTTATTACGTAGAGCTGTCGTATCACCGTGTATATTATAATATTTAAGTATCAAACAGACTTTGTGCCTCTGTTCTCTGCAACGTGGTACTTACACAATACGATATATCTGCTTCTTTAAAAATTTCAAACTGAAAGCTTGACGATTAAACCATGCACGTGTAAAGAATCTTGCCTATTCAGTGTGAAAACCCATGCATTACAATAGCGTGTAAAATCATGTAAGAAATGAAATCTCCTGAATACATCACGTGAATGTCAGTCTTAACTAAAGTGATTGCCATTGTTCGTCGTATTTACGGTACTCTTATATGACGATACTCTGTGTATTCAGTATGCAATCCGAAATGAAATCCCTGAATTCACAAATACACATATCGGGCGGGGATATGCTTCCAACTAATTAAGTCTTTCCGGCATCCATTAGGAAAATATTGATGCAAAAAGAAGTTGCGAATAAATTACGCCGAACGATCAATCGCTCGAATTAATTAGTGTACCTTATGTTTAAACTGCATAAATTCATGTAAATCTATATTGGTTTCTTAAATAAGTTGTTATTTTTGTTTCTATTAAGTAAAACGTACTTATCGTTACGATACGATACACATGCCGGTCGATGAAGAAATATAAATCATGCTCTTAATTAGCTTAAGAAAATAATTTATGCCGCTTTCTACAAGGACCGTATATGTATAAATACAAAAACATGATAATCTTGGTGCTAAACGCCGAATGTACACATAATAAATACAGGAATAATGTAATTTAGATGTAACGTATTACGTCTATGTGTATGCGTGTGTGTGTCTGTCTTCGTTACTTCGTTAAATCGTAGAGCATCTCCTCTTCTAATAAAATTCAGCTAGAAATCGTAATTTACGAAAAATAATACAGCGCGCATGGATCTCGTCGAAAGGTAGTGTTGACCTGCGCTATTACAAGTTCTCGATTGAGCCACTGTTTATCAACCATTTACTATTCAAGCTGCAATATGAATTATTTTTGTAACAATCATATCTAGAAATCAATAATGTCTATTCAGATTTTAGCAATGTGGAAGTTATTGCGAACCTGTGAATCCCTGTGGTGGTTGACCTGGTACTGAGTATTGTGGTCTAAAATTCCCGAAATTAGCTGCACCAGCGAATGTAGCTGGCAATTGTCCGCCGGAGAAACCAGCTGGGAACTGTTGCGCTAACAGCGCTGCTTGACCCGACTGAGAACTGCTACCACCTGGTGCGGTTGCAGCCAATCGACTCAATATCGACCTCTCTGACATTTGAAGTCTTTGAGCAACAGGTGGAATGCGAGCTAATGTTGCTGGTAAACGACTTACGTCAGATTTCATGTCAGACAACAGTTCTTCCAATTGATTTAGTACCTGCAATGAAACAATATACAAAGAGGAATTATCGAAAGAAGACGATTATTTTCTATCCATAGGAATATATTTACTTTATGCAACACAGCATTTGCTGGTTTATTTCCGGCAAGACTTTCTTTACTAAGATGTTGATGTGATTCTGCAAGGCACTCGACTTCGGCAAATCTTGCATTCAGGCTCATCGCAGGGTGATTAGGATCCTGCGTTAAGTTCAGGTACGCGGCTCTTCTCAATTGCTCTTCTATCACTAGTGCCTGTTCCAACAGTTTGAAACGTCGAGCTAGGAATTTATTTTTTATTTCTAGAAAGTTACCCTTACCCACGTCCATCTTAAATGGTTCATTTATTATTGCAAACCTGAAAAATAATATTAAAATAACATACATTTATAGTAAGCATATATTTTCCTATTATTGTTTATTTGTTACCTAATATCATTTTGGATATCTTGCCAACGACCATAGCCATGTGTAACAATGCCGGCCAGTAACCAATAGTCATGTCTTCGATGCCAGATTTCGTATTCACGGCCAGGTACTGCAGCTTTTTCTTCATTTAACCACAATGTGTGTAATTCAGTGAAACCACCATCAGCTATGTTGAACATGAACTTACGCTTGGGCTTCATCGTTTCTGAATCACAGTCCTTTATGTCCTTATCTTTACTATCTTTCTCCTACAATGTAAAATCAGAAATCTTATTAATTGTTTTAAATAAATTACACTGATTTAACATCGAATTAGCAAGTACCTCTCGCTTTTCAGTTTCTTCTTCATCGTCTTTAACGATAACTACATCTTCCTCGGAATCTTGTTTTGTTTTGCTTTCAGAGTTGTCTACTTTTTCGTCGTGTTTCGTCACTAATTTTTCGTCTGTAATATCTACTTTATCCTTCTCTTTATCCTGTGTTTCTGCCTCTGTATCCTTCTCTTCTTTCTTGTTGTCCTCCTTGTCTTTATCTTTTTCCGTATTACTCTCTTCCTCTTCTTTAGAGTCTTTTGATTCTTCCACATCCTTCGCATCGACACTCTGTAAAATATTTCTTCCTTTACTATACATTCATTTGCAATTATTTCAGTTTTTATGATCGACTATACTAACTTCTTTATCCTTGGGTACTTCTTTGCATTCTTTTACCTCAGACGTGTCTGAATTTGATTTGTTGGAGTCAGTATTCGTGCTTCCAGGGATAGTACTTGACGTTGGGGTTGCAGCAGGACTCGGACTAGGTGCATTAGAAGTAGCTGGTGTTGCACTGGTACTGCTAGTTCCAGTTGCTCCTTCTCCACCACCATCTACTTTCACAGGTTCTACCGGTTTGCGAATCATTTCTGGCATCGAGTAATATCCGTTTATGTGTTCGAATTCTTGCACCTATTACATAAAATAAAAATTATTAGAAAAAAGGAAAGAAAAGAAAATAAAAAGTCAACTGAAGAGTGTTTTACCTTTTTCCTTATTAAAGACATTACACCAATTCTTGTTAAAACGTGCTGCCTGCTAAGACCTTCTCTCGGTACACCATCGGCAAATGTTTCGGCGTTATCCGCACCAGGTTCACACAAGTGTCGCATGAAGAGGGAAACGTAGGCCTTGAAATTCTTCTCCGATTTGCCTCTTAGATCTCGTACCAACCTGAAATGCGACAATATACTTTAACAGTACTTTAAATTTACTGATTGCGGAATACATTTCGAGCGAATAACTAACCACTGAGAGTTAAACGCATCCTGTGGTGGCATACCGTAACGCATAATCGCGTTCAGGAATGCTTTCCTTTGTCTGGCATTAAAGCCTAGTACCTGGATTTAAAAAACCATATTACAGTATATATCTTTCATTAATTTTTAAATATAAGAAAAATTATGTAAACATACTTCAATGTTTCCATTGACTCTGGCAAGCAATGGAGGAAGAGGTCGATCCTTTTCGTCTCTCCTCTCTAATCTTCGCCGGCTTCTGCGAGATAACAGGTCACCATCACCCTTTTCATCAAAGTCGTCGTCTTCTTTATCGTCATCGCTAGGAGCACTAAAATCACTGTTGTAATCTGAAAGATTCTCCTGCCATGGTTGATCATCTCTCGTACTTTGGTCTCCAGTTACTCCTCCATCATTATAGTTCACTTGCTTACGTATTCGTTTACCTAAAAATAATTATTACTTTGTAATGACCAGAGAGAAGCGAAAAGGAGTATTTACTGGTAAAGAAATAAATTATATATACCTTTTCCAAGTGTTCTGGCAATGTCTTCCTGTTGTTGTTCGTAATGATGTCTCAATAATTTGATCCAATAAGCTGGATCTGTGTTCTCAGCTTCCTGTTTAATGATCTCTGTGTCAGCTTCTTCTTCTGTTTCACCTTCCTTTGTTACGTACGATGCTACTTTAAACGAACTTAGGTACTCATTGGCCCAGTTTTCTTTCTGTTCGATACCTTCCTTGCTTCTGTCTAGCAATTCAGCCACGGCTTTGTCATCATAATGAATGGCTTCGTCCTCTTTGCCTTCTTCCTCTTTGAACAATTCCTCAGTACCTAATATGAATTGAAACTATAGACAAGTTCCATAATTCTAAATCCTATTTTATAATCTTTATTTCAACGACATTACCGAATCGTAAAATGTCGTCAAGTTCTTGTTTACTGAAATTAGCGCCTTTACCACCCATTCCAGGTCTCACCACTAAATGTGTTAACATCATTTTACGCTTCGCTACTTGTGTGACTCGTTCTTCGACAGAGTTGCGAGTTACAAATCTATAGATCATGACTTTATTAGCTTGGCCAATTCTATGTGCTCTACTAAATGCCTGAATGTCGTTGTGTGGATTCCAGTCGGAATCGTAAATGATCACAGTGTCGGCGGTAGCCAAGTTTATACCCAAACCACCGGCCCGAGTAGAAAGTAGAAAAACGAACTGTTGCGCACCTGGTAAAAAAAAATTGATTAATTTTCCGTCGATGATTCATTAGAGATACAATAAAACTATCTGCTCACCAGGTGCATTAAATCTGTCAATGGCTTCCTGTCGTTGAGCACCAGTAATGTTACCGTCTATTCTTTCATACTTGTAACCCTCTCCTTCTAGATAATCTTCGAGAATGTCCAACATTTTTGTCATTTGAGAAAAGATCAAGACTCTATGTCCATCATCTCTTAATTTCTTTAACATTTTGCTCAATAGAACCAATTTTCCTGCTGCTTTGATTAATGCAGACGTTTCGTAACTTCCGTTTGGTGCAGTTGGTGCTTCTTGAGACGCGGCTGGAAATAAGTAAGGATGGTTGCAGCACTTTTTAAGATCCATCATGATATTCAATAGCGACACTTGTTGACCTCCCCCCTTGGGATTCAGCGCCTCGAAGTTCCTCGTCAATATATATTTATAATATTTCTTTTGCATAGGCGATAATTCGACACGGACAATGAATTCCGATTTACTCGGCATATTCTATGAATAAAAATGATATTTAGTATAATTTACATATTGAATTTGTGAAAGAAAGTATATAATAAATACCTTTAATACATCAGCCTTTAATCTCCTCAACATGTGTGGCCCGAGTAGTTCATGCAACTTCTTCACTTGTTCTTCTTTTGAAATATCAGCGAATTCATTTTGAAACGCAGCTAAGTCATTGAATTTATCACGACAGAGGAAATTCAAAAGATGGAACAATTCCTCCAAGTTATTTTGTAGAGGAGTTCCAGTTAACAATAATTTATACGCGATATTATAGGACGCTAACAGTCTAAAAAATTTCGATTGGTTAGATTTGAGTCTATGCGCTTCGTCTACTACTAGTACAGCCCAATCTATCGATCCTAAGCACGCAGAATCAATTGAGATCAGCTCGTAACTGGTAAGAAGTACGTTGAACTTAATTTGATTCGATCGGATCTTCGATGCTCGGCCACCACGAACAGCACCCTCTTCAAAAGACAATTCATTTTCACGAATTACGATACGACTGTCCTTGTCACCTAAAATATATAAATATATTAATATAAAATATTAATTAGCAATGAAAAAAATCAATAAACACAAATTTTCATTAATTAAATTCATATACACGTACGTACCAACGTAAGTAACACAATAAAAATCAGGTGCCCAGGTTTCAAATTCACGTTCCCAGTTAATGATAGTTGATAGAGGAACAGATACAAGGAACGGTCCCTTGCAGTGACCTTCTTTGTATAATGAATAAAGAAAGGTGATAGTTTGAATGGTTTTTCCTAGACCCATCTCGTCCGCTAAAATAGTGTCTATGCCTTGGCCCCATGAATATCTTAACCAATTCAAACCCTATAAAATTATGAAATTATAAAAAGCTCATTAAGGAATAAGTAATATAATGAAGATAAGATATATACTTCTAGCTGATAAGGATGTAACTGCATTCCAGTCTGATCCAAATATTCTGGCTGCCGTTCATACTTTTTCTTTAGATCTGTGGTAGGTTTGTCAGGTGGAGGAGTATACCTCTTAGGCGTTCTTTCTTCGTCATCAATGAGTTCACGAGTCTTCGATTTCTTGCCTTTACCTGAATATAATGTATGCGTCCATTTCACAGCTCATAATGGTGATTATAAAAAGAAAAAGTAAATTAACCGACTCTTCTCACCCTTCTTGCCCTTGCGGGACGAACTACCATCACAACAGTTTGCAGCTCTGAGATCCAAGTAATATTCGATAGCTTGCTTTAACCCAGGAATATCTTCATGCTCATCCTCCCAAGTTGCTTGATCGTATCCTAATTCCCTCCATTTAACGAGATATGTCGCTCTACCATCTCTTGAAAGTCTATGATTAATTACTCGATGCACTACAAGCCACTCTGGTCGAACTCCGTAACGATAGAATCGTTCCTCTAAATTGTATTCATCTCTGTTAGTTGCAACGTCCTGTTCTTTTAAACGTTTCACTCGGGAATCGCTTTCATCTAATGGTTCCTCCAACTTCGGTGGTTCGTCCATATCATATTTTCGCGAATAATTTCTAAAGATCACAGTAAAATTTAGAAGAATCATAAAAAGAAGGATTAAGCATACCATTATTCGATAAGTGTCATACCTAAACATGAGAGGATGGAAAACATCAAGCTGTAATTCTGTGATCCAGTCGCAATGCCAATAAGACATATCTGCCCATTTCACGAAGAATTCACGTATTCTGCGTTGCTTAGGAGCAGCTTTACTTGTTGATGGTTCCTCTGAGGGTGTTTCTGGGCATTCCTTCCACCTCCATGTTAAGATCTTTGCAACTATCACATAAAAGATTAAATATTATTTATGAGTATGTGATGCATAATTCTTTGTCTTAATCATACAGTACCTTTCCCACGTATAGGTGGACAAGAACATCTGGGACACTTCCAGTCGCCATCAGGAATTTCTGAAAGTGGTGGATTCAAACAGTGTGTATGGTACGCGCTAGTACAGCTATCACAACATAGCAATTCACCACCATCTTTACATATTCTACAAAATTCCATATGCTCATCGTCGTCTTCAGCTGCACCTAAAAACAGAATTAATAATCCACAAATTCGTTTTGATAGTTGAATACACATCAGTGTGTTGGGAAGGATGAAAGGTTTGGGGTTACAAGGAAGGTACCTGCAATACCTTCTCCTTCACAATGAGGACAACTCCATTTTCCTTCCGGAGTCTCTTCTAATTCAGGCTCTAGGCACACCAAATGATAAGCTCTAGGACATGTGTCGCATAGAATAATTTCTCCACCTTGTTGACATACTTCACAATAATCCTGATGATCAGTCTGCATAAAAAGATATATATATCATTTAAAAATTCAAAAATTTCATTAACATAGAAAATATAATCAGTATTAATCAAAAGCAATCTAATTATACCTGAAGACCTTCTTCCCCGTCTGGAAACTTCGACGTGGTTTTTGTCTTTTTCTTCTTCTTAGTCTTATTTCCGATTTTGGTCTTTGCCTTCCTACGAACAGGTGGTTCTGCTGGTGGTTCAATCCCACTTTCTTCAGCGTTTCCTTTATTCGTCCCATCTGCACCAGTAGGTTCCTCTGCATCTGCCAACATTTGCTCGAATTCCATGTCTGAATCTCTGTCAGTACCAACACCACTACCCTCTGCTTCCTCATCCGAGCTTCCTCGTTTGCGCTTTCCAAGTTTGATCTTGAGTGTTGGTACTTTAGAAGCTTTCTTTCCCTTTTTCGCTCTTGATCCTCGTGATTTCCGTTTTCTATCACTATCTTCGTCGTCGTCTTCTTCATCTTCGCCTTCCTGGACCGCACCACCACGATTTGCCCTTGCATTTCTACTATCTTCATCTACATTTGCAGAAGATACATCCGCATCTGGCTGTGTGTGAGGATTTAACTCAGAAAAATCACGCCATTTGGCAGCCACTAACATCATAAGCTTCGACATTGGAACCTAAAAATAAGCATAGCATAAAATATCAGAAGAAAATAAAATGTTGAAAAAATAATTGCTTGAGCTCATTGCTTTTACAAAAAATTTACTTTTGGATTCTCCTTTGCTAGTAGTGGCCTGACATGTTGTTGAAATAATTTATAGGTAGTTAAATTCTGGAAGTCTGCATCAGTGTATTCAATTTGTACATCAGTTAATCCAAAAGTGTTACAGACTTCCTCAATCGTAGGCATTCCTGTTGTGGGTTCCTGGCTAGGAGGAGCTGGCGCATTGTGACTAGATGATTTCCTGGAGGAAGATTTTCTACTTTTTCTATTTCCAGCATAGTCACTATCATCACCAGCTACATCACCAGTTTCACCACCTCCTCCAAAATCACTTTCCTGCGTAAAGAAAATATGAACATTTAAGTTATTTTTATCGGTAAATTAATTATGTTTTAGGGAATAAAATAAAAGTAATTACATCTCCAGAATCAGATTTTTTCTTTTTCTTCTTTTTCTTCCCTTTCTTATCTTCACTACGAGCTTTTCGTTTTTTTCCTTTCTTCTTCTTTCTTTCCTCTGGTTCATAATCATCATCTTCTTCCTGCATAACAAAAAATATGTTTCGAACAATGTTCATAGTTTAATTAATGTTTAATGTGTATATAAGATACTAACTAGTCTTTGAGATTCTTCTGCGTCGGATGAACCATCCACTTGCTGATTAACATTTGAAACTTGACCTCCAGTTTCATCTATGTCATCCTCTCCTAAAAGTTCATTATATTTAATAAAAAGAAATTATTTTGAGAAACAATAAAAGAATTAATTAAGGCATTAAAATACAATTATAAATATATAAAGTCATTTATGATACGAAATGAATCATTTTTCGAAATAAATAATGTTTTATAATATCCCTAATATAATGATTCTTATGTATGATTGATATATTAAGCTACATTTTCACTGGCTACCTCTGACTTACATAAAATCAATATCTGTATTCATTACAATGTAGGTTCAAGAATAATCAATGTATACATATATTTTTCCAACAAAATTAATATTTCATGTAAATCAATACTTTAAAATTTGTCTGCAATAATGTATAAACATATATTTATCAATTTTATTAAAAAGAATGACTTCATATAATCCTACAGATTCAAATTAATCCTATATATTTTGCAAATGTATGTAAATATTTCGAGTCGAACCATCGAAAGAACTATTTTCCATCACAGTACCGCGACGACATGGCACCGACAAATATTTTGCCATTCGTTTTTCCAGAACCCCGAGTAATACGCGGCTTCAATTCACTTTAGAAAATATATTTCTTAAAAAATCGTAATACAAAATACTTCAGTCAGAAAAAGAGAGAGAGAGTGCAACATATAATTGGAACAAATGTTATTGGACAGGACGTTCGACTAGCAAAACGGCGGCGGACTGATAATTGCCAAATCGATAGTAACGTTTTATAACAAACCGATTTTTTTATTCCTTCGAAGCGATCAAAACGATAAAACCAGCATAAATACAAGCTCTCTGTACAAAAGCGAGTTTGCGCGCATACATAAGTCTCGTTTGAAAATTGAGCAAGCTATCAAGATTGGACAGTCGAAATGTATAAATTATTTTCGACTAATCCACGTTCGATGAATGCTTTGTAAGAGAGTATGCGTCCGCCATTTTCTTCGAAAGGGCTCACCACATTGGAGGGAGGGAGGGAGGGAGGGAGGGAGGGAGGGAGGGAGAGAGAGAGAGAGAGAAGCCTATATTTTACATTCATAATATTGCCGCGGATTCTGATCTCGTTCATTCAATGATTATTCTGAAAAATCCATGAACGAACCTGTGATCACGATATACCGCTACAATTTTAATAAGTCCCGGAACACGATATCCTCGAGAAGCTCGCACCGGTCGCTTATATATTAAGCTTAATAGTGTGCGTGTGTATGATGAATACGCACACTACCGTACCAGATGGTCGGGAAACCGAAGCTAGGCATTGCGAAATTACTCAAAGATTCCGCTGGAAATTAGAATTATCACTTTACATTCCTTTTTATTTTTTCTGTAAAGAAATTGGATTTTAAGCAAGAATCCTCAAGATCGATGAAAAACACACGATGAATGAAATTATCTTATTACTCCGCAGTTGAAGTAGATTAAGATTGTACTAGAACTTCTTTGCATGAGAAAACAGCGTGACCCTTTTGACTTTTTCGCATTGAAAAAACCACGGTTAGTACAAATTCAAATGCGTACATAGGGTTAATTGTACAATGAAAGATCAAATAATGAAACGTTAATTATGTAAGGGTCACGAAATATTACGAAAACACCGTGCAACATTCAATGTTTGACAAATTTTTAATTTGTGATTGATTTAAGCAAAAAATCTCACTCAATGGTTAGAAATCGTTTAGCTGTCGAAATTGATACATCGAATCATAGTATGATTTAAAATGTAATTACTGTAGAAAATTTGCTGAAATCATGGCAACAATTTGGTACTAATGTACTTGTAACTGTAATAATATCTAAAATAAGTAAAAGTCAGAGAACCATGTGATTTCTCTCTAACTATCGAATGTAAACAATAACCTATACTCAGATGATTATTTCGCTACATTTGCATGACGGTTAAATACAACACATATATGTATGATACATTAATCCGTTAAAGAGAGTATCGTGACATGTTCGTGGGATTATTGACAATTCGAAGGTTAGTTGTTCCTTTATAAGACAAAGTAAGACCCGTCGTATTAAAGGTTAATCGTTTTCCCTGGACAATTTAACCTGCCATCGAGTTAGACGAAAACACAGGAGAAATCACGTCGGAACGCGCGACACGCGACAGCGCGTGGAAAACCATAGAAGGATCAATTGACATGGCAGCCATCGTACGAAAAGCGCGCGTCCTGCGTGCTCTCGAGGATACAACTTTCCGGTAGTATTCGTGATCAAGTGTGCCCTCGTCGCACTTACCCGCGTAGCTCTCGTCCACCTCCTCGTCGGATGCCATTCTTTAGTACCTCGACAAACTACACGTTCGAGAAAACACCCGAGATTATTATTAATAGTCACTCACTGACTAAGATGCAACCGTAGAAAAACAGCACGGAAATGCGACATTAAACGGTTGTGGCTCTCGACGGTTCAGTTTCGGCGTGCCGTCACACTCGTACGTGCACCGATGTGCACCTACTGCTCTACGCTTCTTCTTTCACGCGATTCGTCAGTTCTCCTCATTCCTCCCCCCCCCCCCCC
>JACXIV010000047.1:3788759-3918217 GCA_014737475.1 Bombus confusus
CCTCTATCCTTCATCCTCTCTCTACCCCCTTCTGATTCCGCAGAATATATGATTTTTAATTTTTAGAAAAAGAGATATTTTTCAATAGTAATGCATTTCTGTGTCTAGTCGCTATACTGACCCCTACTCTTACTTATTTTTTGTCTTTTTTTTTCATTTGTTACGTTTTTAGTCGTTTTTATTACCGACGCTTCGAAATTTCATCGATTCGGAATATATCTATCTTCATTATAAGATACATCCTTTTTATAAAGTATATATGTATACATACATATATGGACTACGAATTTTTATGAATTTTTATATCTTTATAAACATAACTAAGGAAATGGGACCTAAATAGAAATTTATCTCATCTACTAAATACTATAATAAATACTCTACTTTGAATATTTTATATATTTTTGCATATTATATTTCCCATAGTGGATAAAAATCTGCAGTCTATACATATGTATATACATATCGCATGATATATGTCCGTTATTAAGAAAATTAATATATTGTAAATTTTCGATGATTAGTTCTCTAGAATTCCACCATTTCAGTCCAATGTAAATTGTACAGTTGCAAACTGTAATAGTATGCGTATACGGATTTGCGGTATGATTAATGGCCGAGCAGTTACATGCACGTACTATTCTATATATATATATATATATATATATATATATATATATATATATGTATATATATGTATGCTCGTGTATCGACCTTTTTGATGGAGACAAGATAACCGTACGCAATCAATGTGTATTTTTTTTACCTGGATATGATATTCGATTTTAATTTGAAAAATACATATAGTATTCGTATACTTTTTATGAACATATTACGTGTGTTATACAAAACATTTAAAAATTTCATTAGCGCTATAATGATACCCAGCTATAATTATATGGGTAAAATTTTAAATGATTCTGGAAATGTATGTAGAAGTTGCAAAATATTCAATACAAATATACATTTTCCAGAGATCACAGAAGTATTCAAACAGGCAATTATCCACAATATTAATAAATCTAGGTATTCAGTGGAACCACATTTAATATAATACATTATATACTTAAGTTGACTATTCATACCGTATATTAATTTTTTACTAAATATAAGTTTACAGTAAATATCCTGTAACATATATATATATTTCTAAATTGGATTCAAATTTTGTCCATATACTTATGGTTGTCGCGTCTCATTACAGTGTTAATAAAATTTAAAAATGTTTCATATAACACGGACAATATAGACATAAATGTTTTCTGTTTCAAGTGGCAAAGAATAGCTTTGTGAGCCACTGCACATATATATATCATAGTACACACGAGCCGCCGATTTTCTACGATTACTCGCTTATTACTCGTTAATATTAATACGCAAAATAATAAGGGCGACCAGCACACTACGGGAAAATTTGAATTAGGATATTAGTTATTATCGCTTGTCATCAAGTATATAATTCATATATGGTCCACGATATATCTGGCACTAAATATATATCTACAATTCTTTATCTAATTTCATTAATTTTTTGACCTTCGTTCCAAAAAGACATAACTCAACTGATTTTAGTTATTCAATTCATTTTCATAATACTTTTTATTAAATGAAATATATAAATCTAATGAGAAAGATATACGTACGATTTATATATATAAATATTAAATTAGATTAATAAAAGCTAAAATATGTAACGATCCTTTTTGATAGTGAAATTAAGTTGAAAATTAACAAGGGAAATTCTACAGGGAAGGAATGCAAATATGGCATGACCTAGAAATGATCTGGATCTACACATTGAAATACTACAGATCTCTGAGTTGTTCTGTACAAGACAATCGTTTTAGTCTCGGTCAAGTATAATTCCGTTTCGTAGCTACAGAAATTACTAAGCAGTTTACTCTCAAAATTAAGTAGATTTTTAGGTATTAACGGGTATCATTTCCAGATCTCAAATTGCAGGATCCCTGTACAATAACACGTTGTTATATGCGTTTACACCTCTTTATTCATAAGTGCTAGAAATACGAATCGTGTGTACTGATAGAGGACACGTTACATGCTCTGCTGGAGAGATACGCACCGTCGTATAACGTGAGGATGAAAATTTTATTTATACGTCTCGTACGTAACAATCTATTTACAGATGATGAAATACATACATATCATGAAGGCCTTTGTATACAAAACGAAAAAGTCAGAAGAAAGTATTTGTAATACTTTTACATACAATAAATTCACTCTTCTTTCTAAAACCTGTAATACTAATTTTATAAAACAAACATGTTTTATGTATATCACTTAAGGAATTACAATTTACAAAAAGATATAATAAATCATCTTTAGGAATGAATAGAAGCAATACTGTATGGAATGAATTAGTACCTTTGAATTTTAACAATGATTAACAACCATCGATCAATATTAAAAAATTATTGTACATATTTGGAATACTTAGATTCAAGCCTTTAAGATTGTTAAAACTGCTCTTTCAACGAATCAAATATGAATAAAGTTTTGATTTTATGCAGTTCGATTAATCGTGAACAAAACTTTGTACTACATCTTCTTTTTATATATTAATGAAATCTAATTTCTCAAAAATATTTCGATCTAGAATATATATGGTACATTTCTATGCATAACTAGAGATATATATATTTGTCTGTGACAAATAAAGAAATAGATAATCACCAAAATTTCTTGTTTTAATGGAATAAAATTACTTGCAAAACTTCTGATGAATGTCATCTATGCAGTTGTCCATACAAATCAAAATAGATTTGCAAAGATAAAAAGGTATATGCAATGCTATTGTATAATCATATATTAAGATGGAATATTTAGTTTGCTCAACCATAGTCGACACTTAGAGCACTAAGCCCTTTCTTCTTTATAGCTTCTGCCACAGCTCTTTCTAGAAAATTCTCTTGTTGGTCATTCTCGTCAATTTTATCCAAATCCCAATCAAACCTATTATATTCCTCTGTGCTTTTTGAATCATTCAGTCTCAATGAATTTGTGGATGTAGTAGCTACAGAGTTTTCAAAATTTCCAACATTTTGTATGCGATTAGAGGGACAGGAACAGTGCACATCAGTGTACTCATTATTGGTCCAATACCCTGGAGCTTTATCACTGTAAAAAGCACTGGATTGAGAAACAAGTCCTGCAGACTGTACTAGACCATGATTACGAATTGCCATCATAACTGCAGTGTCCTCCATGTCGTTTCCTCTAAACAACTGAAATCTGGATTCCTCCAGGGAATAAGAGGATGAAGTTACCATAATATAATTCTCTAATACTTTATTAATGGTATTATCCACATATCCTTTGGCCACCTGACAAGCTTGCCATCTTTTCAATTTTTCTCTTGCTTGTCTCTCTGCATCATCATATTCTATATTTTCTGTTTCTTGTACCGTCTCTTCTTTTCCTATTGAACTCTTTTCCTACAAAATAGATGCTTAAATGAAACATATATTTTGAAAAATTAAATGATTAAATGATTCAATTAAACATTTTGCTCATTTCTATTTAGAGGAATAAAACATACAATTCATATATAAGATGATTCATATGATTGATATAAAGGACAATTCTATGTCTTCTTCTATCTTAATTTTCATGTCTTTTAACATGTCTGTCTCATGCTTTAATAAATTGCATACATAATCTACATACGTAGCTGAAATATGTTTTGATCTATGTAAAGTTTATAATTTTCATCTTTCTGTTTTTGAAACAGTAGTAGACTTATAAGAATAAAATATTGACTAAATGAAATTCGATATTGTTCATAAGCTTTAAATAATGTCAAGGTATGCTTTAATTATGAATATAGCAATGCTAAAGCATGTAGTAACTGTAAAGTATGTTGAATCACAAAACAGATACTTTGAATATTTTCTTTAATCATCCATAAGTTGAAAATTAAGGTATATATGACATATATGCATATGATGTTTTTTACTTATTTTATTTACATGTATTTATGAATCACCCTATATATCATTAGAATAATTTAATATAATATTTAATTTATTATAACTATACGTAATAGTTACCATATCCCAAATCGTCTCGTTGCCTTTAAGTCGTGTACATTGCCGTTTCGGAGGAGCTGGCCTTTCGTGATCGTCGGTGTCTGATTCTTCAATGTCAGTCGCCATTTTCTCTATTTTATACAGAACTGTATCGTTTTCTTTTCAAACAATTTAAATAAGGATAAATAATTCCAACAACGGTACTACTAAACAATCATCACGCAAAGAGTCTGACCGACGTTACAAAAATTCGAATCACTTCCACCAACTTTCTTTGACATCTTTCTCTTGGATAATAGTGATAAATGTTCGTCGTGCATTCAATTAACTTGAAATAACTTTAACGTTTCCGATTATATGCAGTCTTCACAATGTGAGTAGATCGCAGTATAAAAATTGAATAATAATCACGAGCGAATCAGTTAGAACTCAAGAGGACAAATACAACACATAATCAAATGGCAAGAATCGTTTTGACAGCTTCAAAATGGCTACTTTACCATTAGATTCTATATAAAATCTCCAAATTGAATCACAAGAATATTTTGTAGATTATTAATACGAGATACATTTTGAAAATATCATAAAGAAAATTGTGTAGGAACAAAGCACATCGGGAAGTAATTTAAATTTAAATTAATCTACCTAGACGGTGTTTTGACTCCAGCACTACATTCTAAAATGGCGTAAACATGTGTTTGCAGTGTTCAAAGGAATTTTGACGTCTGGTTCTGTCAAGCATATCGTTTTGTAAATCGTTCGAAGTAAATTCGTTTCGACATTTTCGTT
This sequence comes from Bombus confusus, assembly GCA_014737475.1. Taxonomy (NCBI): domain Eukaryota; kingdom Metazoa; phylum Arthropoda; class Insecta; order Hymenoptera; family Apidae; genus Bombus; species Bombus confusus. Next base: position 3,793,598 of record JACXIV010000047.1, read on the forward strand.
AAATACGCTAATTGGCATGGCAGTCTGTGGAGAATACATTCGTAGTCAATTTCCCACGATAGATGACGACTTATACCAATATGTAGAAGGTATATTTCCAAAGAATAACCTATAAGTTATATGAAATATTTATCATTTTGTTTATAAATGGTACGTATATTTCTAACTAACATAAATATCCGTGCTTATAAAGGTATTTTAGATAGTTCAAAGGATGACTTCGAGGATGGTGACGAAGTTTACGAAGCAATAGGAGAGGTACTACACGAGGTTGCAGAAAAACCAGAGAATGAGGTTAGGTCTGTAAACGTGTTTGTACTTATCACTTTTTATAATGTTGTCAATTACCCTTTATTGCTATCGCTTATTTTATGTTTGACTTTATAACTTACAGCTACAGTTTCAATTTACAGTTCTTTCTGATATTTATTCTTGAAATCATATTCTTATGTAATCTTTGCTTAAATTTCTAATTTAGAATCTTTTATTTGCAGACAAATATGCGTCAAGCTATTGGAAATGCTAAAAGGTAATTCAAATGATGGAAACGTTGAAAGGAGAAAAAATGGGGTAAACAAAGTATTAAATGCCCCAGTACATTTGGGTACTATGGCTGCTACTCTCGAAGCTCAAGTAGAACAAATAAAAAGTATATGGGTTACTACTAGAGATGACGCTATGGTAAAAATTTATTTTGTGGATAATTAATATTTAAATAGTACTTCGATCACAAAATATTCTTTTACAGAAAGTAGATGCCAAGAAGTTAGAAAAGGCAGAGGCAAAATTGCAACAAAAACAAGAAAAAAGAAGTAACAATGAATTAAGCGGACGAATTAATATTGTAAGCCAAGGTATAGAATCTGCCAGCGCAAGTCAAATGACAAGTAAAAAGGACAGTAGAATGGAAACAAAAGGTGGTGTAAATAAAGCTCAGGACATTAGGATAGAAAACTTTGATATAGCATATGGGGATAGAATATTATTGCAAGGAGCTGACTTAACGCTTGCATTTGGTAGACGCTATGGCCTTATTGGTAGAAATGGACTCGGTAAAACTACATTACTAAGAATGATATCTAGGTACTAAAACATGTACTATGATAATCCTTTATTCTACGTATTTTACTTAATTTTCTAAATATAGTTTAATTTAAATCATTTCAGTAAACAGTTGAGAATACCATCCCATATAAGAGTCTTACATGTAGAACAAGAAGTCGCTGGAGACGATACTTCTGCTCTCGAATCTGTATTAGAATGCGACCAAGAGAGAAGTATGTTACTTAGCAAGGAAACAGAATTGCAAGCAGCGATCGAAAAGGATGGTGGTAAAACGGGGGATGCATTAGGCGAAGAATTAGCTAGAGTATATGAAGCAATGCAGTTAGCTGAAGTAGATAAAGCACCTGCTAGAGCTAGTGCAATTTTATCAGGACTTGGGTTCTCTGTCGAAAGACAATCGTGGCCAACTAAAGCTTTCTCTGGTGGCTGGAGAATGAGATTGGCACTTGCAAGGGCACTGTTTTCTAGACCTGATCTTTTGTTACTTGATGAACCTACGAACATGCTTGATATTAAAGCCATACTTTGGTTGGAGAAATATTTACAGTCATGGCCAACTACATTACTCGTGGTTTCTCACGACAGGAACTTCTTAGACACGGTAGACTCATGCGCTTTAAAGAATATTATTCATACATTGTAAATAAGTAAATTTAATTTTATGATATTTTTGAAAACAGGTTCCTACCGATATACTGTATTTGCGTGGGCAAAAAATTGAAGCGTATCGTGGTAATTATGAACAATTCGCAAAAACTAAAGGGGAACGTGAAAGAAATCAACAGAGAGAATATGAAGCTCAGCAAGCCAAAAGAGCACATGTACAAGAATTCATTGATCGATTTCGATACAATGCCAATCGCGCTTCTAGTGTACAGAGTAAAATTAAGATGCTAGAAAAATTGTAAGTTCAGTAAGTCCAATCTAGAGAATGATCATAGAACGCTCAAATGTTATCATTTTTAACAGACCAGAACTTAAACCAATGGAGAAGGAAGGAGAAGTAACTCTTCGTTTCCCAGATGTTGAACCATTAAGTCCCCCAATATTGCAACTTAACGAAGTTTCCTTTAGTTATACTGGAGGAGTCGATAATTCGTACATATTTAGTGGTGTGAACTTGACTGCTAGCTTACAATCCCGTATTTGTATCGTGGGAGAGAATGGAGCTGGTAAAACTACGCTTTTAAAGATCATAACAGGTGCACTAAGCCCAACACGAGGCACAGTGCATGTTCATAGAAATTTGAAATTTGGATATTTTAGTCAACATCACGTAGACCAACTTGATATGCGTGTGTGCCCAGTTGAACTATTGCAAAATCATTTTCCAGGTGTGAATTAATTTTTAATTTGTACAAATGCTACTATTAATACATTAATTCTATAATTCTTCATTTAATTACCAGGTAAACCAGTTGAGGAATACAGAAGAATGCTTGGAAGCTTTGGAATAAGTGGTAATTTAGCTTTGCAGACTATTAGTTCTTTATCTGGAGGGCAAAAATCTAGAGTAGCATTTGCATTAATGTGTGCTGCAATGCCAAACTTTTTGGTACTTGATGAACCTACGAATCATTTAGACATCGAATCCATTGAAGCTTTAGGCAAAGCATTGAATACTTGTCAGGTAAAAAATCGTCCTAAATTTTTTTTTAGTTTGCGTTATGCAAATTTTATTTTGAATAATCTTCCAGGCAGGTGTTATATTAGTTTCACACGACGAAAGATTAATTCGCATGGTATGCACCGAACTGTGGGTATGTGGAGAAGGATCTGTTCGATGTATCGAAGGTGGTTTTGACGAGTATCATAGGATCATTGAAAAGGAACTTGAAGTATAAAGATCGTTTTAATTTAATTGCATTATCAGTTTCTGCATTGTCCCGAGTTAAGTTACCGATGTGAAAATTTCAATTAATTCAAGTAGATACAAGAAAAGGACGAATGTTTTATCTTATACCGGGACAATGGGAATTTTTGATTTATTTATCGATGATATCGCGAATATTATATTGTCTATTTTAAATAAAATCGTGATCATTATAAGAATCATTGTTTACCTATTATATATATATATATATTTCATCATATTAACATGAAATTTGCAAAATAGACTGAGATTTACAAGAACATAGAATTAGGAAAGTTTCACATCGTTTAACTGCCAGCTACAATAAACTATATCTAAAAAAATTCTGATATTTAATATTGTATATTAGTTAATAATAAAAAGTCGTTGTTATAAATAAAAGTATATAAGACTTTGTCCTTATTACAAAACCGTTCAGGACATTACATTCAAGATATATATAGAATATAAATGCAGTCCTTTAATTTAAATTTACCATGTACTATCTCAATACGACATATCAAAATTTTATACGAGAAATTTATAAAGCTGTGAAATTAAAAACATTAAAATCAACATTTTATTTTTAATAAACATAAAATGTTCATGATACTTCATAATACATAGTAGTTTTAATACTTTTATTCTGCTTCCTTTTTCTTTCATCTAAACCTTTCATTTCATTGTAATAATATTTTGAAAACTATTAAAACTAGTTGTATAACGTAATAAATATAACAAATTACTTGAATGTGCCAAAGAAGTGGTTCTGTATTGTCACATTTAACCTCCCGATGAAGTATTTAATGATACCATTGTATTGGATATAGAAGACATTTGCATGGGTGGCGCAGGAGCTTGTTGTTTTGCCGCTGGAATTTTCAAATACTTCTATTATTTTTCTCTTGACAAAACTTAACTTTGCTCGATAATCAGGCGATTACTTTAACATGCAGTTGGATCTTGAAGATGCATATCACGCAATGCAAGCAATTAGCTCAAGTATTTAAATAAGCATATATAAATATTAGTTGCTGTATTGTAATATATAATAAACAACAAAATTAGTTACATAAGTACGTGCTTTATTTTTCATACTTAATTTTACTTTGTGCCACATAAATGTACATGCAAAAGGATAAACTTTCTATTCATGAGCAGAAACAAAACAAACTAATTGATTTATGATATATGAATATAACATGGTGACTCATTTTCAGTAGTAAATCATATACAAGAAATGATGAATATTTTTAGATATGCAAATTTATAAAAATAATTCCGCAGTATACCGCCTAATAGTATGATTCGAAAACGAATATGGTAGACTTTTAAACATATCATTCTCACCATTTCTGCTGCTGTAGACTTTCGTAAACCCCTTAAATTGCTCCGGCGGCGGGAAATTCGCAATAGAATGAAACATATCCGCAAACCGAACCTCTAAATCTAGAGCACTCATCGTCTGTCCGTTGCGCATGGAAGAACTCCTTGTAGGAGGTGTTGGCGGTGGTGGCGGCGGCGGGGCCAGTCTTTGATGAGTAGGAGCTGGGCGATGCGGAAGAGGCGGAGGTGGAGGTGGTATACAAGGAGCGCTAACAGTTACTCTAGAAGGAGGTGGCGGTGCCACTCTAGTTGCTGTGGAGGGTATATTGTTTGACCTAGATGTAGGTGGAGAAGGAGGTTTCGCGACTGGAGGCTTAAGAATTCGATTCGTAGGCCTTGATTGGGTCTCATTCAGACAATCCTGAGACTGATGAAGGGAAGGTGGAGTTGGAGCAAGTACAGGAGGTGATCTAGGCAATCGCATACTTTGTGCTCTTGATACACTTCCTCCAGTTAAGTTTAATTTCTTAGGAGGTGGTGATGGTTTGTGCAATGCAGATGATGATGTGGTAGGTGGTTTGGGAGCAAGAGTAGGCTTTCCAAATCCCTTAGGTGCATCCATATTAGAACTACAGTCTGCAGTACTTTGCCCTGGCATTGAGTTTGCCTTCTAAAATTTTGCACAAAATTTTCAAATCCATATTAACATATAACTTTTTAGATATTTTTACCTGAACAAATAGTTGTGGCTTTTGAGTGGCTGGTGGTGGAATTGGCGGTGGACCTCTTTTTATGCTAGGAACAGTCGATTGACCAAAGTTTGTATTATGTACATTACTATTGCTCTTTTCAACTGCAGAAGTTCGAGATCCTACAGGCTTCAATTTAGGAATACCAGTAGGAAATAATCCACCTAGTCCTATGGGACCTCCATTATTTGTATTAATGCCACTGTTTGTTACATTAGAACTATTTTCCTTGCTATGTAAGGAAGAAGAGTTTCCTGATTCACCTCTAACTCTACCTAAAATAATAATAATAATAAGTATCGTTGACCGAAAAATGTATATACTTTGAAACTTACCACTAACTACAGGTGCACTTTTATCTACAGTTACAGTTTTCTTTAAAGTTTTGCCGGCTCTAATTGACTGAAGAAGTAAATTTCTATCCTGATCTGCTACCCCAGAACCAGATGTGTTGAAGACAGGAGGTGGAGGTGGAGGTGGTGCAGGCATCCTTGTTCAATTTTTATAAAAGTATTTACCACTTCTGTTAAAATCGTATTATAAAAATAAAACGATTAATTTAGATAAATCTGAATCACAATCCTTATGATCAAATTAAATTGTAGACTGTAGCACGTAGAATGGCTGAAACACATTTTGAGATAAGATTAGACCTCCTACACAGAAAATAGTGCAATTAGGTTAGTGAAAAAATAATTTCAACATTTTCTACGATATTTTATATTTTTATTGGCAATTTTTATACTTTAGGAACATATGTCGTAAGTATAATGAAACAAATTATAAATGATTTACCTAAAATTGATAAAACGATTCTATCCCCCCCAGAGGAACAGTCTTTGAAACTACCGCACTTTGTATCCGTTTCTGATTCACTATGAACGAACAGAATCCACAACATTCCAAATTTTTCCAGGGCCGATAACGACTCAGATGCACTAATGTTTCTTACGGGTAAAAATTAAAATTGACTCGTTAGACGTATATATGACTGAATTAATGCACATCTTGATAAAAGTCGACCATTTGTTTATAGCATTGACGAGTCATATTCGATCGAACATGCATACGTCGAGTCGAATACACCTGAATACACCACACCTGGGAGCTCCTAACTCATGACAGTAAAATGAGAACAGTATCTTTCTCTTGTAGCTATGTTACCATTGGCTACCAAACAGAGATTTGCAGCCTCGCTTTCCACTATAGAAACACACATCCGTTTTTAAATATTCCAATTGTAATTGTTTTCTTATTTGTTTATGCAATCCGAAGATTAAGCGAAAACATTAATCCTTAATGTATTAAAAAACCGACAAAATAATTTTCATAGATTAAAATTGATTAAAAATAAGATATCAATTAAGATGTATTAAAATAACATTTTTACTATACAAAAAGTAATATTTTATGTGTTACATTAAAATGTAAAAGAAGAAATATTTGAAATACAATATATACATATGTATAATTTATAAGGAATATAATTAGCATATAATAATATACAAATATAGGTGATAGAATGAGGCTTCTTTAAAGAAAAACTTTCGCCATTATACAAATAAATAAAAGCAATGAATCATCTTACCTTTTAGGCTTTTATTCTGTATATGATTTTATCCAAGTAATAGCCTGAAAATATTAATCGAATGCAACAGTTATTGTCTCTACATAGCATAAAATTTTTCTATATTAAGGTGAAAGACTGAACATATCTGAGAGTCATAATATCAAAAACTGTTTATAAGTGTAAAATTCATTTTGTGGAAAAGATCTTTCTTTTTACAATTAATATACAATTATTATACATATTTACAAAATTCACTCATCAATACAAAAATAGAGTATACACTATATTGAATTACTATAATCCCTGTAAAAAGTTTCCCCTCTCATTTAGCTGCATCGCAAAAAATAATTGTAATAATCTTTGCAAACTGTCATAAACAATGTAACACTACCTAGATTTTTTAATCTTTCATCGATGTCGTTAACGTAACAACCAACGTTTTAACCAACAGTTTTTTTATTCCTAAACCTTCCAGGCAAAGGATCCCATATGGAAAAAACATAATTGTTATTTTTATTCCTTTGTTACATGATTCGTTGGTTCAGGTTTTATTTCGTCCATTTGTTCAGTAATAACTATATCAGACTGCTCTGGATCTTTGTGCAGAGCGATAATAATTTTTTCTTCCGTGGAAGATTGACTATCTGAGGAACCTTCCTGTGTTGAAGTAGCTGCTTCCTACAATAGAAAGAAAACTATGAAAAAATAATAATAGACCTACAACATTTTTGACTTTTCATTTTTTTCGTTCGTCTCTAAACCGAACTGATCCCAGTCAGACTAGAACTCTTCTTACCGTACTCCGAATCTTCGTGTGTGTTTTTATATGTTTGGTCAAATGGTCCGATCGCATAAATTTTTTAGTACACTCAGGACATTGGAATCTCTTTTCACCAGTGTGAGTTCTACGATGCCTCTGAAGCTCATCCGACCTAGTAAATTTCTTACCACAAAATATCCAACTACAAACAAACGGTCGTTCTCCGGTATGCCACCTCAAATGAGCCCGAAGATGACTGGTCTTTCCATATACCTTATTACAACCCGCTATGTGGCATACATGTTGCCGTTTTCTAGTCATATCTCTATTCCTATTCAGATGAATTTCAATTTACAAAATTGTTCTAAACTTGAACAAATAGAGATTAGTTTAAAAATCCTACCTATCACCATCTCCGCAATTAGGACACGTGCAAGCAACCCTCCTACGATGTTGCTTATTAGAATCCGTCTCAATATTCGCAGACGGTGCGGTAGCTACTTGATGCTGGTGTGATGTAGGGGTGGGCGTTGTTAACGTATTATTCGATTGAAGAGTTTGTAAAATTTGCCACTTTGTCGGATCGTTTGAATCTAATTGTACGGTTGGAGCGGCAACAATCGGCGCAGCTGCTGTTGCAGGTAGCGTTTGAACAGTGGCAGGCTGAAGAGCACTTGCAGGTATAACTTGCACATTACCCAGACCTGGAATATTTTGCACAGGTATCGACTGGAGAAAACCATTTGTCGCGTTCATTCCAGCGGCAGGTTGAAGTTGCATTATACTGCCGTTACCAACGCTCCTCATCATGTTACCTTGCTGGGCAGTTAAGTTTGCTAACGCGGATGCAGGAATTAAAGTTAGCTGTTGTGCTTGTGTTCCTGTAAAATATACATATTGAAGTGTTAATATGGTTTTCCTAGTTGTAGATAGAGAAAATTAAAATTAACAGTCATTGGTCAATGTGCCTGCAATTGTAATTGGCTGAACTGTAGGTTGTGTTGTTTGAGCAGCAGGAATATGTATAACTTGGCCGCTAGCTAATTGCCTAGCATCAATACTGGCTACTTTTATATCACCCTCGGCTGACTCTGGTGGTCTTGTTAATGCTGATAACGTCTGCACATCGATCTTCTGTCCATCTTTTGTAGTAATTACGTTGTTGCTTCCTTGCATTGGTCTTCCAAGTGCACCGATTCCAAGTACCTGTAGAAGATGCAATAAATATAAATATTTAATAGTAGACACAAAAGATAATTAACTCTCTTAATACATCTTCTACAGTCTTTCACCTGAACATTGCTTGGAGTTGTTACTGTTGTGCTCCAAGTTGCTACAGTTGAAGATGGTGTGGATGATTGTTGTTGCGCTTGTTGAACTTGTTGCTGCTGCTGTTGTTGTATAACTTGCTGTACAACTTGCTGCACTTGTTGCTGTTGCTGCTGTTGCACTTGAGCTTGTGCTGCCTGTTGTTGCTGTTGCTGCTGCACGGACTGTACAACCTGTGGTTGAGCTTGCTGTTGCACTACTTGCTGTGCTTGTTGCTGAGCAACTTGTTGAGCTACTTGTGTTACCTGTTGATTCTTATATCAAAATTATTTTAATATAATCATACATTGTTATATGATGAATTATTTCTTTTTATATTTACTTGCAAGCTTTGAAGCTGTGGTATGTTAGCAATCTGGACTTGCTGAATTTGTCCATTAGGTGTAATTATTTGAGCTACTTGTGGAATTTGCTACAAATAAATTTTATTTCAAATAATATATGTATACTAATTCGTATTGCTGAAAAATTTGTATTCGCGTAATCAACATACTTGTGTAATCTGTGGTATCATTTGCGTGGCAGGCACATTGAAAACACTGGACAATGCTTGAACTGGAAAATGTACAGTTTGATAAACTGTCTGTCCATTACTAGCAGTAACTGGTACTTGCACAGGCACAGTTTGTTGAACATGTTGCATAGGGAACTGAAGAGGTCTAACTTGTACACTTTGCCCTGAATATAGAAAATATTAAATGATATCTGCTATCTTTTATAAAAGTAATCTGATAACGATGGAACACATACCTGTTGGTAACTGAACAGTTTGTGCAGTGATATTCTGTATAATAGAAGTAGGAAAGACATTGGGTGCTTTTATCAAACTAACTGGCTGTGGAGTAATAATAGTCTGACCATTAGCCAGTTGTACTTGCTGACTAGCAAGTTGAACTTGTTGGCCATTAGCAGTGGCAAACTGCATTGTTGGTTGACTTTGATGATGTCCTCCTGCAGCAGACATAGCAGAGGATGGGATGAAAAGTGCTTCTTGGCCATCAATGTTAACAGTTTGCATCTGTGGTATAACGCTATAACTGAGTTGTTGTTGCGGTTGTTGCTGTTGTTGCGATTGTTGCTGTGTTTGCTGTTGTTGAGACTGTTGTTGCTGTTGCTGAAGTGCAGCTTGAGCCTGAGTACTGATCAACTGAGCACCCTGAAGTAATTTTTACATCTTAAAAGAAGAAAGAAAAGAAGCGAACCATTTATTATTCTTCTAAAAGCATTTCTCACCTGCAAAAATTGTTGAGGTAAAGATTGCACAGAAATAGTTTGTGCTCTTTGTTGATCATGCTGCGGTTGCTGAGTCTGTAAAGGCACAAAATTTTGCAATTGTTGCAAAGTAATGACTTGTGGCTGCTGTTGTTGCTGTGCTTGTTGTTGAACATCTTGTTGCTGCTGCAACTGCTGCAAAACTGCTGCATTTGTGGTTAAGAAACGAATTTGAGGTTGGGCAGTTTGCTGTTCCAACTGCTGTTGTTGCTGTTCAGCTTCATCCTGCTGCTGCTGCTGTGTTTGTAAGAGATCATGATCTTCTATCTCCTCCTGTCAAATAATTTCAACACTCTTCTCATTCCTGCATACTTTACTTCTATGGAAACGATTAAATAAAATTTCTCAATCGTCTCACCTGACTGATACTTCTCCCGTCCACGCTTCGTTTCATGATGAATATATGTGCAGTATATTGTTACCACAAACAACGTCGTTAATGCCAAATTTATGCAGATTACCCTTATGCTAGGAATCCATTCTTGACTATACCAAACAGGACTGACTATTTAGTCCGCGGTACGCGGAAACGCTCGCTGGAAGAGCGTTTAATCTAAAAAGTTCATTAGTTGGTTAAACCCGCTCTATTTTACTTTGTAACTATTTAAAGTATGAATTTCCACCGACTTAGCTACAATCGTAACTACCCTGCCACTTGAACACCGCATCTGGCTTCGTTTTTTCTTTTCCTTTATTTCGAGTCAAAGTAAACGAACCTTGCGACTCAGGTACATCGCGATGAACAAAAATGAAATGAAAATGATATGGATGAAGCCGTAGCGTCGAATGAGCAAGAAACACGAACGACTTAAACGATATCGACACGTGCGAAGACCACTCTCCGAAGACAAAGAAGGCCAGAGAGCACTCCTCGAGAACCCAATCGAGGACCGCCTCTCTACGCCCCTGTTCCTGCCGCCCCACCCGCAGCCGCTCGAAATATTGCCCACCGTGGCAAGGACGCGCATAACCACCGACACAGAGGCGCACTGTATGTCGTCACACCCGCCCACTCGGTCGTTTGTCGACTGTCCGCTTCACCAATACACTCACCTACCCGCGATAACGGGGAAGGCAGCCTCACGATGCAGCCTCCACCCACTTTGCACATGGGACTCCACCTAACTCGCGAATAGCACGTGGCTCCTCCGCGGAAACGTCCACTCTGCACTCCCGCCACTCGATTTTTCCCTCAAAAACCAGGATGAAAAGCCTTCCGTACTCGCTACGCTTCCTGTTTCATCTGTTTGGCCCCGTAGCTGTCCCTAAGACGGCCATAATAGAACGCCACGGATAACTAAACTTCAACCTAAAAGATTTTACAATATTGTAGAAGTCGGTAATGAACAGAAAAATAAACACAGTAAAATAATATTGCGTTATGTAAAGTAATATATATATCCGCTAGAATATATATGTATACAATATATATAAATATTCACTGTTTTAGAAATGCACTTCCATGTATACATCTATACACCGACGTGCATACTCAAGCGTTGCGTGATACGCGCGCGCGCGCACTATTCTTGAAGCGATCGCGGTCGACGATCTACGTCCTCCTTCTTTGGTCGATACACTCTTAGTTATATTTACAAAACGAAATACGATCAAACGAGATTCAGCTACGAATTCTTTGCCACTGTAGTTTAACTAATTTCCTTGATAACACCAGAAGAGTGACGCTATGTTCAAAGTTGCCGCCAAAAGTACAGATATAGGACAAGCCAATGTTCTTCCTTTTCTTTGTGACGATCGACGAAAAAATTTGTTAGCGGATACTCTATAACTGAGAATTTCCGACAAAAGAACAATCTTACGCTGGTTTTGTATCAACTTGCGCACAATTCGATTTCAACGTGATTTCGACATGTGCACGTAGACTCGCAACGTGTTGGTCGCCCGTCCCTCGCGAAAACAGGGCTACGAATACCGCTATGAGAGGACTACTTTCGCCGTGGGGCGGTACACAAGGTGGCAACGTCGCCGTACGCCAAGTGCGAGGATCAGAGCTCTGATTGGTCGTTGGTTATTCGTGATAGCTAGCACCGAGCAGAGGTTCGTTAGACAGGGGCGTACGCAGGAATCGTCAGACGCCCACCCCGTCGAAGAGGGATAAACGATGCACACCTCCTACTTTCTCTGGCCTTCCTTCCCCTCTTTTTACCAGTATCACCGGTCAGGGCCACGCTTGAGCAGGGTCGCGAACATTGGCATATCGTTGTTATAGAGCAATCTCACTCTCTCTCTCTTTCTTACTCTATCACATTATAGAAACGTTACTGATTGTCAGATACCAACGTTTATATGGAGAAGGGAGGAGCTGTTAGTACCCCCTCGCTATGCCGCCGCCCTTCTTTTCATAATCAGAAACAAGCTTCACGAAACGAATCTCTTGCTTTAGTTGGCCATGTATGGAGTGGACGAGTAGGTTGTATGTTGAATGTGATTCAATCCTGAAAGCTACTTTAATTGGAAGTAGTGATAGGCTGTCTCAAACATTTCGAGTCGCATCGAATATCTGAATGTGGCGAAAATTCAAATCAGTTCGAATAGGATTCGATATCCTAAAACTTATGAAAGTCTTGGACCTTGGAAGTCTTAGAAATCTTGCAAGTCTTGCAACTCTTATAAGTCTTAAAAGCTTAACGTGTAGTCAATATTTAACAAGCATTTTGAATATTTTAATCCAAATTGGTATAAAATATTAAAGATAATCTAGAAAGTTTGAGATATTGGAAATGCATCTACGCGAACGATTTCCAAGACTCAAGAGTTTTGGAGTATTGAATGATATTTGAAGTGATTCGAATTTCAGCATTATTAAAAAACATTGAATCATCTCGAAACTGACAATGAAATTCAAATGCCCATCATGAGTTGTATTTCTATGCGATTCAATCCTGAAAGCTACTTTAATTGGAGGCTATGAATTTACCGATGTTTTTTCGATCAATACGTATGTATTTTCTACTCATTACACTTTTTCTTAATACTCAACTAATGTATTGATTTCGTTCAAAAGTGGATACCTCACACATAGCAACAACAATTTTCCAGCAAGGTGTATGAAAATATCGACCACGTTTAGTTTGGTAGAAAGGGTTTGATAATACACAGCATACAGGACGATATCAAAATAATTTGTCTAACAAAAAGTATATAATCTCATACTGCTCCAATTTGAGGTTATGAATTTAATAATATTTTTTTACATTTTGTACTCTTTTTGGAACTCATGGTTAATCTATTTATTTCATTAAAAATTATCTGGTGCATAGCAACAGGATTTTTTCAGGAAGGTACCTGGAAATATTGATGAAGTTTAATTCAATAAAAAGGAATGGATATTACATAGAAATGATATACATTTAACATAATATAAAATGACATATTTATCTGGAAAGACTGAGATGTAAAATAAGTCCAATATGGCTTTTATTAAGTCAATGGTAATGACAAGTGAAATAAATTAATCTCTAACATCAATCGTATGTCGTAATTGCATGATGTTAGTGACAATAAATTAAATAAGTAGTTACATTTAAGTAATCAGATAATCTACATATAGGCTGTTTTCTAATATACATTAGCAATTAATGTAATTTATAAATAAATCCTTCTTCAAGAGTTCTAAAAATAATATCGAGCTTACAATCCAATAGCGTATATGATTATGTCACATGTAATGTGTATCTAAACAGGGAATTATTCACAATACATGCTTGACGATTTTGTTACAGCAAGTCTACAGTAACAAACTTAGATAAAATCATATATTTCTTTATACCAAACTGCATTTCCTAATTGCGTTAAACTAAAATTTAATTTCTGTAACATCAACCTTTTGTAATTATGAAAGCATATGTTCAGTGATTATGGCTCATAACTGACAAAATGCTCGACGTTCATGTAAGTATATAATTTTCTAAAACTTGTACCAACTCAGTATACAATGATATACCTAGTCATAAATATGTTTCTTAATCATATTGGTGCATTTCAAGAATTATATACAGATTAGAACATATTTGTCCTGTCTCTTAATGAAAACTGAAACACTGTACATAAAAATATTTACATATTAAAATTGAAATTCTTGTTATGGTCGTGTACTTTTTCCGAAGTTGATCGTTAAAATAGTTAAGACTCAGCGCAGCCGTAATTAATGTACATTTACGCGCTTAAAATCTTCCTTCTTATCTTCATCTCGTTCATTTTGAACTTGCAAGCTGATTGCAACGAAGGTAGAAAGTCGTTGTATAAAGTACGAAAAAAGAAAAATAGGTCTACAAAGTAGTAATCCTAGAGTATTTGTACTAGAGTGGGCTACAATTAAAGTTCAGAGTGAACAATGATTTTGTCATAATGAATTCGTCGTAGAACTGCGTTTTGAACGTGTAAATTGCTTTTAGAAGCATGCAGAAAATTGTACAATGCCACAGAAAATGAACCTCCTACAGTCCACCACCTGATCTTTCTACGCTAATCTGTTTCTTCAGCATATCTTTCTCGTGTTGCGCCTCTTCCATTTCTGCCATCCTTGCAAAACGCGAATATGCCACGTGTCCGGATTTAATGGCCGACATCATCTGCGTCAAATTTAAAAAAATTAGCTTTAAAAATCCAAAACAAGAAGAAACCTTGTTTCATGAACTTGGTGATAATCACAGTTTCATAGTTTGGCACAAGAGCAGCATGATACTAAAATATGTTGAAAGAAAGAAGTAAAAGAAGTAGAGAGGTTCGAATATTCATAGAAATATTGTAGTCACGACATCAGGACAAGACACACTTTGATTAGATTGGATTATTGTAATCTATCTACATATAATCAGGTCTAAATTATTCGTGCAACGAAAAAGAGAATATTAAAAAATTTGTTACGATAAATTATGACAAAATAAAGGAATACAAGTGTTACTGGTAATCTATTGTTATCTAACAGATCTTTTTTGCTATTATTTTTTTTTGTTAAAACTGAACTAGTCCTGAGTAATGTTAAAAAATATGTAAATATATATGTAAAATAATGCAACAAAAAGAAATTTGAAAGCAGCAGCAAGACTATACGACAAATCCGTGCATGCGAGCTTTCACAGACCTGAAGATATTCGTCCAACTCGACCTGACCATTCATATTAGTGTCGATTTCGCGTAGTATTTCATGAAGCTCTTCACCAGGCACTTCCTTGTCACCAAACAACTGCGAATGGTAAACAAATGTTTCGATTAAATATATGCTTTACGATTTACCTGCAGATAATCTTGTAACTCCATTTGCCCATTGTAATTGAGATCAATTTCATTGAGCAAAGTGTGCATCTCATCTTCTCTCAGTTTTATGCCAAGTACCTGTACATCGACAATTACACGTGTAACAAAAACAAAAAGGAAATAAAAAAATAAATTTAACATAAAATTAATACTATATTTTATGCAAACCTTCAGTCCCCGTCTGATGTCGTTAATGGAAACATAGCCCTTGTTGTCTTTATCGATGATTCCAAAACGCTTAATATACAACTGAATTTCTTCCTTCGTGAGATTGATAGGAATTTTGTCACGAGACGCGCGGTTTACCATTTGTCCCATTTCATTAGCGAGGAAATCACTAGCCTCTTTGTGCTGTCTTTTCTTTTCCTCTGGTGTCCAATGTAATTCTTCTGCCATAATGTCGATAATGACCGGAAGAGCTTCTTGTGCCGCTTGGACGTTTAAGAAGGCTAATCTCAATCGTCTTGCAATCATATCAATTGCTGTTCTCGCGTATTCACGAACTCCATATCGAATCTAAAATTAATAGCGATTTATTATTACAATGAATAAAGAAAGATCTATCAAAAATAATTATTGATAGTATTTACCTCTGCGTCGATATATGGAAATTCAGGATGAATTTTTTTGCCTATAATTGGCCATCTTTTACCAGTAAGGGAAGCCATTTTTGCTACAGCAAATGCACGGTCTCCATAACTCTTGGCCATATGTTGCGCAACCTCACATTCCAAGCCAAAATCTTGTACTAATCTGATATACATTGTTGGACTCCAACCATGAGCTCCCTCGAGGAGAAGACCATTTGTTTGACAGGGTCTCTCAGGCTTTAAATTGCAGGCTTAACAAATAATATGGAAATTAAAAATAAAACTTAACAAATCCCTATCGTACATATACATCATGTACTATACCCTTGATAGCTGTATCGATAGTTTCCTCAGCCATCGCTCTGTACGTTGTCCATTTTCCTCCAGCTATCGTGATAAGTTTTGTGGGACTGACATGTACAATGTGATTTCTCGCAAGGGACTGGGTATTTGGTTTGTTTGGATCGGATACCAGAGGTCTAATTCCGCTCCAAGCGGACAAGACATCTCCCCGACGAACTTCAACATCCGGATTGAGGTAGTTCTTTACTTCACGTAAAATGAACATAATTTCATCCTCCGTGGGTCGCGGATTATGTGTTATTTCGCAGGGTAAATCAGTCGTTCCTGCGATCGTTTGTTTCTGCCAGGGTAAGAAAAAGATCACTCGGCCATCGCTCGTTGATGGATCCAATAAACCCATCTGATCGGGGCTATAAAAATGAAATTTATACATATAATTAACGTAAGCTTTTCTTAACCGTGCCTCCTAAGTTCAAGTTCTATAATTTATTCAGTTATTCACCTGTAATAGCCTGGAAGAACAATATGAACACCAGAAGAGGGACAGCAGATTTCTTTAACGTTCTGGTCATCCATTTTCCTGATATGGTCGGTGAATGGCCCCGTTGCGTTTATTATTGCCTTTGCCTTCACATCCCATTGTTCACCCGTAAGTTCGTCTTTCACTCGAGCGCCAGTAAGGACACGATTACCATCCTTCGTGCAGAACAAATTTTATTTCGATAAACAATCTACTTTCACATGCCTCTTATCATATATATATATATATATATATATATATATATAATCAGATAATATCGATGCCAATACCTTATCGAGACCTTTCAAGAGATTAACAACTTTAACATGATTTACGACCGTGGCACCATGCCGTGAGGCAGTTAGCGCAACTGCCAAATTCATTCTGGCATCATCCTGTTGACCTGTTACATCAAAGCAGCATGAAATTACAGCATGCTTAAAAAAGTTGATAAAGAATAGCAATAGAAATACCATCATAGTAAACAATAGCTCCCGTGAGTTTGTCTCCTTTCAGCATGGGAAACAATTCTAGCGCGTCCCTCTTACTGAGAAAGTACGACGATTTGACTGTCTTTCCTCCAGCAACAAGATCGTACATTTTTATACCGAACCAGTAGTAGGGAATTTGCCACCACCTGTTGAAAATAAGTGGATATTACATAGCGATTTTGATTATTGATTTCATGTTGAACAAGTAAAAACAATTAAATCACAACGTACGTGTAAACGGGCAACATGATAGGCAGAGGATGGGCCAAATGAGGTGCGCTGTGTAACATAGACGCTCGTTCGTGTAAAGCTTCTTTGACCATTTTGTACTGTTCCACATCCAGTTGCAATATAGCCTTTTGTAAGTAACGGACTCCTCCATGAATAAGCTTTGTACTCCTAGAGGATGTACCAGAAGCAAAATCATCTGCTTCGATTAATGCTGTCTTCAAACCTGGAAATTAAAAATAGCATATGATCAATAAATAACTACCTAAACTTTTTCATTTATTTAAAGTCGCATTACCTCGTGTACAGGCATCTAACGCACATCCAGCTCCAGTCGCACCACCACCAACGATTAGAACATCATACTCTTCGTGATTTTTCAATGCCTTCACTTGTTCCTCCCTGGTTGGCAAAGGTCTTTTCGATGATCGTGATTTCTGTACATCCGCGTGTACCTAATAATTAGAGGAATATTGTGTCAAGCGAACTACAACCAATTTTACACAATACGTCCCCCGAGATTAAAATTTGATTATTTTGATTATAAATAAATTTCTGACATTTATACATTTTTGGGAAAATTTAAGATTCCAGAAATCTACAAAATACATATATGTAGCATGCAAAAATGTGTAAAATATTTAAAGTAGAGCACTTATTATCATATTTAGTGGATGAAACAAATTTCTATCTAAATTCTACTTCTTTAATTATGTGCATAAAAATATAAAATTCCATAAACATTCATCTAATTATAAACTAGTTTTCATAAATGGCACGATACCAGTCGATAAAACAGTTGAAGATGGAACGGGTCATTCAAAACAAAAGAGCATTCCCCGCGTATTTATTAGTACAGATTGAAGGCTATTCTTCGCTTATCATAGTATAGGAGCATGGGGCAATTATCGTAATAGATGACCCTATAGCAGTGTCGTCTTGGATATAATCAACTTTAGTCACTTCGTGATAGAATCAATTGCGATCACAATTTGTATCACTGTATCAACTTGATTTGTCGGGTATAATCAAGTTTGATAAATATCAGTGTCGTGCTTACACTTCCATACAATAAATGAAAAATTTTACATTGGTCTTTATCTTTTATTTTCCTTAACTTTCATTCATATATTGTTTAATCAATATGAAATAATCCTATATTCAGACGAGCCATAGCTTCGAAAAACAATCGTGTATCAAAATAGACGAGCATCCCTGATAGCTCGTCCTGGCCTGGCACAGACCTTCGCAGCAGTGAAATTTTGGTATCCACGTGACTGCTAACTTGGTAACTTGGTAACACGAAACACTACAGCCTTGACTGCCAGCGTAAATTATAGTTACTAATAGCTTTCGTTAAGCTATAAGTCAAACTGAAGAATGCAATAAACAACTGAAATTTTATTGCGATGATGATGCTGGCATCTTTTGACGTTTGTACTTAAATAGCATTTCTTTTAAACGCTGTACATTTTCAGGAAACGAGAAAGAAACAAAGATTCAAAAGCGATAATTAAAATGGCAATGAGAATAAGTTAATATGTTTGATTATAAAGAATAATAAAAAAATGAATAAACAATTTCCTGGTATATAAAAAAGGGTCCAACGAATCCATCTACGCTGATATCGTATTTCCTTTGTTCCTGCGATTTTTAACATAATCCCACGAGTGAGTTTCAAACGGAAAATTCCATATTCATTGCATGAACAGCTTTTACAAAGAAGAAATCACAACTAGCAAATAAAGTATGAAATAGCGAGAACATAATATGCAAAGTAAAATATTCAATATTAGGACATGCCATATAAGTAATGTGGTTTTTCTGAGAACTAAGTTTAAAACAATAGTTTTATAAAATTGCAATTGAAACTTAATAAAAAGGGATAGAGAATTGCAAAAAGTACGTAAAAATTCATTATTGATTAACTTTGCCAATTATTAACTTTTTATTCTCATCTAATACACGAAAACTAACGTCAGCATTACTTATAAGACGATCAAATAATACGTAGAAAGTGCAACAAGTTTCTGTCTAGGTTCCATTTTTCTAATATGAACTTCTAGCATGAATTTGCATAAACATCCACGATCTAATAAAGGTCGATTATACTTACCGTGTTATCGGTCATTAACAGATAAGTAGTAAGAGCACTAGCACCGATGGCACTAGCACCACCCACTAATAGTTTTAGCGATGCCATTTTATTACGTCTGTTATAATGGAACAACCCTTTTGGAAAGATCTGGAAATAAACGAAAATACGTTTGTATTACCGTTACTCGCGTTAACCGCGGTTTAGAAATTACGTAAGACGAGAACGGAATAGAAAAATAATTATAGAAAGATACGACAAAGGGTTGCTAAACAGCGAAATTTCTACACGAATGATAAGCGTTTGTTAAATTAAGAAAAAATACCGTTATACAATGATAAGATAAATGATAAGATAAATCGAATTGATAGCTGTAAAACTGAAGATATAATCTTTCGACCGATTAATCAATGCCCCTGATCTATTTAGTGAATCACCATCCAGATTTTTTGGCAATACATCAACAGGTGTAATTTGAACGACAGTGACGAGGAAATGAATACAGTAGAATTTTGTTTATTCGAACAAGTTAATACTAAGCTTTTATTATCCGAACTATGATCGAACATAATCTCAAAATATTTTCTAATATGTACAAACACTTATTCTTACAATGAGTATATTAATACATGCGATCGCTTATTTTTATTCAAAATAAATTCTATGTAACTATGATCGAACATAATCTCAAAATATTTTCTAATATGTACAAACACTTGTTCTTACAACGAGTATATTAATACATGCGATCGCTTATTTTTATTCAAAATAAATTCTATGTGTCAAAGGGGGAACGGTTGAAATTGTAACACTTAAATCCTAATATGTTTCAACTAATAAGAAGAGCTGGAGAGGATAGCTACTTAGTGAACAGTGAACTTCTATTATCGGAACAGCCTTGTCCTCCTGTCTGTTCGAATAAACGAGATTCTAATGTATTAAAAAGGGATACGACAAGAATGTTATCGATGAGGGTTTAACCTAATTGTTTACGAATCAAAATTTGAGTTTAATAATTTTTATGTGTTTTATGTAAAAAAGAATCTAATGTACAATGATTTTAGGCATTGATACAGCCATGAAAGCATAGAGGTACATAGTTCGTTGGCTTCTTTGCAAAGATTCAAGTTTTAAAAATGTTTATTGGCAGTTATCCCGGAATATTTTTGACCTGATCAAACGTGACATACCGATTCTTTATTTCTTTTGCATCGGATCATGTGATATACTGATGTGTCATACGAGACATCGTACCTACACTGACTTACTTACGTATACAATGATGTAATAATCTAGTGATTAAGAATCGTGGGTGCAAAGTGAATTACTTGATAGTGGTGCTATAATTATTCAACCGGCTAGATCTCACTCTTACTGAGTGAGGAAATCCGTCTTGATAAATCTGCTGCATACATTCAACGGTTTCTGTTGAATTATCAGTTATAAAATACGTGATTGATAATGAATACGGAATATATGTAGCTACTATAAACGTAGTATAACGCGATATAATACGCAAGGCTAATTAAAATCACTGGTTGTTTGTCTGCGATTTTGTTAAAACTCTGAATACCAGGAATTTTTTTACAAAAAGTACTACGACATATTAACCGACTTTTAGCAGGATGCATTATGATTGCACATTTCAACGATATATTATCAACGATATATGTATTAGGTAAAGAAAAACGCGTTTCTAGTTTCTGATAATAAATAGTAGATAGCGATTTTAAATAGTAATAAAAAACATTGACGCAAATAAAGCATAATCATTCCCTATACTATCGACGGTTTAATTACCTTTTCCCTTCAAATTTTTATTAATAATTTTTGTACATATGTTCTGAAAATTATTATACTAACATAACTATTAACCAATAAAAGTAATTGATATATATAATTGAAACATGATACACAGCAAGATGCACGTGACTCTGACGCACTATTTTTTATCGAATGACGTGTTCGTCTTAATTCATGAATTAAGTTAATTCCAATAAAAAAGTAAGAGCAAATAGAAAATACAAAATCATTACATATAATTGGCATTTGTCTAATCACAGAGTTACTCGCCTTTCAAGTATCAAAAAAATAATTTACGTTATGCTATTCGCTATGAGACCTTGACAGTCCCCTAAAACACGTGGAATTACGTAAGCCGTATTAATCAGCAAATTCTAATATTCTCAGTTTCCTTTCTGACTATTTCTCTTTTTTTCTATGAATGTTAGATGCATCAAGATATAACATATGCGAAATATCTTATGAAAATGGAGAAACCGATTAGGCTAGATGAAACTGGTTAACACTAGCTGAATCTTAAGCTACTGTTTTTCTCAAAGCAAACGGAGTCATAACATTTCCATAATTTTTATAAATTTTTAAGTACGTGTATATTACGATAATGCAAATGTAGAGACCGATGTCGTAAAGCTACGTTTTAAAATAGCACCCTAATCTCGTGCCAAATGACTTGGAATGTCATCAGTATTTGTATTGTAACTGTACTCATTATACGATACAAATATAAGTGACAATATTATAAGTGGGGAAAAAAGAAAAATATTCACCAACTCTCTCTTATTTCAATATGGATGAATGAATGAAATCTCGTAAACAATCCATTCTTCAATTACATAAATCGACCTCAATGTATCACCACCTTCTTCTAATTAAAACTTCAGTGATCATAGGAGTTAGTTTATAAGGATTTCTATAAAAAATTCATAATTAACATCACTTTATCTCTTCATTAAAAAATGTAAAATAATTTAGTATGAAGATGAATGATTTATTATCTATATGCAATAGTTCATAGAATGCTCTTTGCTGTAGTAACAATTGACATTTGCGACATTAGAGACAACGTTACTTACTGTGAAACAAATTGACAGCTATGAGAGTCTTAAAAACACTCGCGCACAATGGTGGTGAGTGCGATATATGAAACTAAAAATTAACGATAGACATATTCGACGAGAATGCCGGCACACATTTCACTAACTCGCACGAGCGAATGAACCGTAGTGAACGATCAAACGACACTTAATAAAGATGTAAACTGACTGCCTCAGCGACATCTTTCGAACATTTTTCTATCCATTGAATGGCGCGCCTGACAAAATGTAAATCAATTTATTCACTTCTTTTCATCTGTGGATAAAAAATCAAATCCTGAAAAAAACACAATATACTTTTACACTAGAATAATGGATTTTTTCATTCAAAGATATATAACATTATTCTCAATCAATTATATTGTTTTATATTCACATTTTTTTTATACAAAACAAATGATTTCCTTTCACAATGTCAAAAAACAGATTAGTCAAAAATACTCAGTTTCTTATTATTTGTTACTCGCAAAAGTTCGTAAAATAGTGATTTTTTTATCTTGGTTATCTTATGTAGCATAACTTACATATGAATTATGTATTATTCGTACCAGAAATAAAATAATTTTTCATTATTTTACAGCGATATATCTCTATAAATGATAGACACTTATTTCATCCTGAACAATTATAAGGTTGAATATACATAAAAGTCTTGTGTATTAATTAGACATAAAATAACATTCGAAATCTTAATGCTAGTAACAAGTGATTTCACATGTTGACTATGATTTAACAAAATAAGAGATGTAAACATAGTACAAATGCACAGGATGTATGATGAATGGATGTACAATAAATAGCAAAAATCATTGCAAAAAAATCAAAACACACAGCGTAGCTAATACCTACTATTTACACAAATTGTTATATCAAAATATATGATCATTTTTATTACACAATTAATTATGTTTTCTTTCTTTTCATATTATCCTCTTGAGCCCGAAATGTGAGCTAAAAATTACACTTCGTCAGATGCAAGTACTTCTCTATCAGTGGGCGAGGATGACTTGTCTTTTCTCTCATCTTCTTTCATTTGAAGAGCAACCGCGGACTCAAGCACCCGTATCCTACCCTCATGTTTCACAATCACCGCTTTCAATTTTCGTATTTCCTCCGTAAATTCTTTTAAAAGTTCTTCCTGTAAAACAAACAACCATATGTTCAACAATTTCGTCAAGCATAAACTTACGAGTGACGTACAGTAATGCCTGCCGATGCTTGTGTAGCATTTTGTGCAGAATTCGAAGAGGCAACTTTTGCTCCTTTGCTCAATATGTTTGACTTTTTATGCACTTTCAATTCGTTTTTGGCTACTGAAGGTTGATAGCCGTCCCTCAGAGAGATCAGAATGGGATCTGCATCGGTTCCATTTTCCCACTCTTCGGCAGAAATCGCAGCAGTATCGCCGGGGGTATCGGGATACAAATCTTCTTGAAATAATTCTGACTGAAAACGAATAAACGATATTAAAACGATAAAAAAGAAAAACGTTTATTTATTCGGTATTGAGAATGTGTATGAATTGTACCTTTCTTGGTACAGTCATAGAGATAACCTGGCAAAAGCCTGAGTTGTTGAGCCGGTAAAATCTAGTTATTTCACAGCTATTAACATCACAGCCTCGTTTTGGCATCATTCCTATACCTCGTTGAGGATCAGGAGTTTGAAACGTATTGATATAATGAACAAAGGGAGGTTCAGGGGTAATTTCGAAATATCGAATCACAGAGTCACCCTTCCCACATAAATACACTAAATTTGTGTCGGAATCGTACAAAGGAAACATAACTCCGTTACTTGTATCCAATTCGACCATAACTATAGGTTCACCTAACATATCTGGAGCACGTAGGGAATATTGCCTCTCAGACATTTTACTGAAACCTGTGGTAAAGATCAAGCCTCCCCTGAAAACATATTAAACACACATCTTTGTGGATACAGTTTTATATATGTTCATACATACAAATATAAGATCCTACAAAAATATACAAATCAATAAAATATATGTTTAAATATTATATCCTTCTCTAATTTAATCATTTACTTTTACTGCTTTTTGAATTGTCTTATTCAAGTTAATCATCAAAACCGAATAACATCCACCTTGTTACAACATTTGAAAACTGTGTCTTTTGTATTAAATACACATGTGTGAAATAACATGAAACAAATAAAATAATTATTAAGAAATAGTGTTGTTTGCACAATAAATTATTTCAACTTGTATTTTAAACAGAGATCAGTGCACCGGCTGGTCACTGAATTTTGTAAAATATATATACCTGAATCGATCTGTCCGTTTTTCGAAACAGATATTATCAGCATTCAAAACTGCATTAATGATTTTTTAGATATTAGCGTAGTTATTTCACTGTATTCTGTACTTGTTTGCCAACATATACGAAATGTTATATTTTAAATGATATATATACGATACTTACTGAAACTTTTATGCGGATACTACACAGTGGACACCTTGATATTTGCATTTATTAAGCTGACATCCCCCTGACGAGTTGCATTTTCAATCTTCAAGTTTTCCATTAAAAAATACCAAATCTCGCACTACACAAATTGGAAAGACCATGTGATAATAAAAAATAAATGTATTCTTAATGAGCAAATAGAAGTATCAATCACATGTCATTAAAAGATACTATAGCCTGCTATAAACATAGTCTGTTTTGAGATAAATATTACATTTACCCTTATATTTATTGTGTAAAAAGGCGGATGTATATTGTTTGATGATTATTTAATGTGAAAGATATGTTGATAGTGTTTTGCATAATCAAGGTATTCATTATTCCTAGATACATATTTCGGTAACATTTATTTGAAACTTATTGGTTTTCATGTGCACAATGGTAGAAATATTTGTGATTAAATATATGTATAATTAAAAGCTAAGAGGGCTTATCCACATTGATAAATACCTACTGAAAAGAAATTTACATACCTGAGAAAGATTGCACGGGTTGCTTTACTACCTTCGTGCGCAATAGCTTCTTCTAATATCTCTCCAGTTCTTGGATCCAAAATTCGAATTTTTTTATCTTTACAGGTAGTAACTACTCTGGAACCATCCCAATTCCAGCATGCAGAGTAAATCATATCTGGATGACAATCTATTCGTACTATGGCTTCTCCTGTGCCTACATTCCAAATCAATACAAGATTGTCAGATCCAGCTGTAAGCAATATGTTCAACGCTGTAGGGTGCCATAATACAAGGCCGACTCTGCGCTGATGCAGCTGCAGATCTACCACAGATTCGGTTAATGTCCTAGAAATACCACCATCAGGTATTTGCCATACTTTAACTACGCAATCTTCAGAACCTGATGCTATAATATTATCATTATGAGGACACCATGCAATGTCTAATACAGGACCTTTGTGTCCACCGACTAAAGGATAATCTGCTGGTATTCGACCTACCTATAATAATATAAAGATAAAATATAAAATAATAAAATTAACATGAGAACTACTTGCTAAATATCTAATGAAATAACAAATAATATACTAGTACAGTGCTTAACTTGAAATTGAAAAAAGAACGAAAATAACTGAGAGATTGAGCGTGAAACTTACTTTGTTATGCGGTAAGACTATGAAAGCACCACCGCCTGCGGATTCTACGATGATAGCGAGGAATTTTGGGTTCACAGCGCAAAAAGTTGAATCCCATGAGGACTTCGACACCCTTATATTATCGTAACATTGTTCACGTTTTAAGGCCGTCCCGTACACGTGGCGGAACTTGCTGCTGCGCACCACACGGAAAGACATATCTGCACCTACTTTCAGTGACAAACAAAAAGCGAAGAGAATGATGATTAACCTAAAGAATGAGGATGGTACTTTGCCGTGTGCCGGTTATTATGATTATTTTAATAAATTATTGTTACGTGTCCACCGCCAACGTGGGCGTCGCGTGGACCATCCCCGTTTTATAAATAGATTCCCCACCCTTGACGTGTTGAAATGAGCGCGACTGAAATAAGAATATTTTTCGAATCCTGACTTTTTACTGTTTATAAGTTTAATGTTTCTCCCCCAGTCTTCTCGACCTCAGGGCTGCCAATTATCACGGATATCTCGGAAATATTCGATAGAACATAATTGATCAAACGAAAAATAGATCTGATCCACCCGAAATAAACCGGCCGCCGCTTTTATGCGACGATGATTCACACCGATCGTCATAGCGTTCCTGAATTTACATTACTGTACTCCGTCCGGTCCCGTCTAAGGCATGGATTGCAATCCAAATGCTTCGTTATTTCGATATTTTCGGACGAACGTTCGATGACTAAATTCGTGGATATCGTGATTTTTGACGTTATGCCAATATCGAGGAGCAATCCGGGGGAGTATCGAAATTTCCCCACTGCTGGAGAACGCATTTAGGTCAATCGTATTCTCCGTTCGTGCTCCAATGAAATATCCTTCGTGAAAAAAATTAACATATTAGAAATCGGATTATCTGTGTTCAACTTAAGAGCGAGATAAGTAGAGCAGAATTGTTTTACAGATGCGAGCAAAAGGATTTACCTTTGACTATTTAAAGAAATACATCTATCATTCCCTCTGAATGTCGTTCTTTTATCTCACCCTGGTACGTTCGACGAAACAAACGAAAACCTTATCAATTAAAACAACTTGAACTAAAAACTGATTTTTTATATACGCGCTGATAGAAAGCTAAATAACGGAATAATTTCAACGTCCCGATTAATCGTTCAGCTATCGTCAACGGGTTGACGCCGACTGCTATTCTCTCGCGCTAACTGTATCTAATCTACCACGTGTTTGTATACGCCACATGCACACACGCAATAGAGATATTCACGCGCAACTACGACTCACGATTAACTATTACATTATCGTATTTTACAGATAAGAATGCAGAGCTGCATTCATCGGATGACGAATACTCTTTTTTTAATTTGATCAACACTCGGAGGAATTTCAACGTTCCCGCCGACTAGCAATAACGTCGTAATTCAGTGAACGACCACGTAGTAGCGCTATTGACACGAACGACTGGATCATTTGAGAGCACCTTATTTGGAAGTGCGCACCCTGCTCCTGTGAATACCTACCCCCGAAGCTATTTCTTCTATCACATTATCAGTTATAAATCTGTATACTTGTGAAATATTTTCTATGATTAGTTTCTTGTCTCACCCCCCTTGTTTTTTTGTTTGCAGCACTTGTATACGTACGAATTAAGCGGATTACATACACACGAGGTAGAGAAAATCGTCCGATCTTTCCGTGAACGCGACGAACTTATCGTGCCTAGATAATTTTTTTCAGAGTACGTGTGTAGAAAGAATCCTCACCGAGAAATTTTTTTCCGATGACAGCCGATGCACGCTTTTGGAAAAGAACTCTCCCCACCCCCCAAATCTCACGCGCTAATGAGGATGATGGATGCGCGCGCTTCTAAACGCAATATGGCGCCTCACGGCGCGTAATATTTAAACTTTTGAGCCTCCTGAACATTGATTTTTTACATTGTCATTGATACACTAACCTTAAGCTGGATTTTTATGCATTTACAGAAAATTTGAAGCTGCTATTGCACAGAATGTACAAAATACGGAAAAATATATAAAGTATAGTACTTTCTATAATATTTAGTAGGTAAAACAATTTTCTAACGAGGTTCTACTTTTTTTATTATATTCTCAAAAATATGAATTTGTATAAAAATTCAGCCCTAATTGTACGTTTAAAACTACTATTCATGCTGTATACTAGTTTTTACCAAATATGTTTCCAATAAACGTCATGTAACTTCTATATACATTTTCGAATTGGTTTAAAAATTTGTTATTATAATCACGATAATTGTGTTTCATTACAGTATTAACAAAATTTCAAAAAGTTTCGTATAATGAATGTATTATATCCACAAAAGGATTCTGTGGTAAGTGTCCAAATATTTTTGCGCGCCACTGTACGTTCTTAAGCCAAATTTACACTTTTTCATATTCAATAATCATCACGGATAATTTATCGAAAAACATCGTTTTCTTTCACGTTTCACTTAAAATTTTTCTTTTGATAAATTGAATGGATGATTAATTTGTAGTAAAACGGCACTGACTTATGACCATGCTGTTGCAAGTACGATATACTGAATGCAATAATTTCACGCTCCTATGATACATATCATACGAAATGAATATTTGGCCCATTCTTACTATTTTTTGGGCAATTCTTTATTAATAATCTTAATAATAAATGAGAGAATGGAACAGAGGAATAAAATGTATTCTTTAAGATAGGAAAGGAACTATCACATTCTGTTTCAAGATCTATAGGATCAACTTAGTAAATTTGAAGGATATTTCAAACTAATGAAATGAATTCAACCATTGAACTGGTATAAATACTGCGGCTTTCATTTTTCACATTTACTGTAAAAAAAGATGTAAATTCAGCTTTATTCAATTCATCGAAAGTAAGCTCTATTTTCTTCACTGGTCACTTCACGATAAAACGTAACTGAAAATATTATTTTTCAATGAATCATCTGCTATAATCATCTAAAGTGAAAAGGTGTAAATTCGGCTTTATCTTTCCTGAGTTCTGACTAACCAATCCGATTTCCGAACATGATCTAGTGAACAGTTAATAGAACATACTTAAAAGGGAAATTATTTGGAGGGGCGGGTGGGATATGCATTCGATTTGTCGCGAATGCAACACTTGCTTTCGTATCATTCGTGACAATATTCTAAAAAGTTGCATATGGTTGTATGCATGTTTTGTTGTTGTGAGTTATGATATGTTTAGATAAGAGAGTGAATTTGTTAATACTTTAATATTATACTGGTAGAAATGGGTAATCAAGCAACACGTGGTGGACATGTATCCACCAAGAAGGCTGATGCTGTGGTTCATGTTGGCGATAATGCAAACGCAAACAATCTTTCGAAAAGTTCCTCAGGGACCGAATTAGAAAGTAATTCGCACATGCAGTTTTTTCCAATTGAAAGTCTAGCGAAGGTATAAGGTCAATTTGTAATTACTATTTTTTCGTAAATCGAACGACACAGATATATTCGATATATCGCAGAAGTATGTCGATCGTTTTTTGAAAATCGTTAATCGTCACAAATATTTGTTTTACATTTAAAAAACGCAAATTGACTTGTATGGTTCTCGAATAATATGCAAATTATTTCTTAACTAATTTATTTTCGATCCACTCTTCCTTTGACAATCTTTATAATTCGTATAACCTACGATGTCATGATGTTGCTGATTTAATATGTTTTTCGTAAATAATATTTTTGCTTTGCAAAAATCAATTTAGATCATCTCTGGTCTTTTCCCAAAAATGTGAATAAATATAAAACTGTTTGTCACTTCTATCTGCGTTAATAAAATAAGATACTATTACTTCCTAGTTTGCAGATTTATCAACATTAATAATATCTATTAAGATTTATTAAGATTTAATATTTATTAAAATTAATTTTAGAAAGCATGTATTAGTTAGATTGTTCATTTTGCAGATTTTGTCTCATTTAACTCACGAACAAGAACGTATAAATGGGATAACAATATCTATATTTCAACGCTATCTCTTCCCTAATTATCCAGAGTTAGGTGAAAAATTATTCAATTATCTCCACCATGCTGCCAATGTTAATGTTGCGCACTTGAGTGCCAATTCTTTTAAACAACAAGCAGAGAAGTTCCTCTCTGTAATGAGTGATCAAATTGTATTAGAGAATTATGTGAAGATGTATTCTGATATAAAAGGAGATGGAAGCGTAAATTCTGATGGATTGAAGGCTTTATTGAACATTTCTTATAACATTGCTATGGATAGTAGCGGAACCTCTCCCTGTATTTACAAAGGTCAAATAATCGATTCAGCTGTATCATCATGTGTTAGTAAATTTAATATTTATTAGCATTTATTAACCAAAACCTATACAAAACTAAAACTATAGAATGTGTATTACAGTTTCATGGCAAACATGCTTTGTCTGTGAGTTATGTGAGCAACTGGATCTGGCAACATTGTCCACGTCTAATATACGGCCCTCATCGCTATATAATACATGTACTAACAACTGCTTACAGAAATGGTAAAGCTCTTTTATCCAAAGAACAACCACAACCACATTTGGAGATACCGACACCTATATTGGAGCAACCAGATTCTTTATGTTTTCCACAAGTTTTGTTACCTATGAGCTATGTGTGGTTATTATCAAGCACACTACCTGAATGTTATCTTCAGGTATATTTTCATTTGAAATTTGATACGTACTACACTGAATTGTAAAATAATAAGATAAATATATGTTTAGACAGATGATTCACCAAAAGATGTTACTCATGCACTCATAGCTAAAAGAATAGGCAATGTGTGTCCTAGACACTGGACCTTATTGTACAATAGCTCAGAACATGGAACAGGAGCTAATCGGTTTCTTTACCATGTATTAGGATACAGAGGACCCACTCTTTTATTCATACGGATTGTTAATCCAGATCAAGATACTTTGCGTCCTACATACTGCATATGTTCAGCGATAGAATGGCGTGAAAGTCATCTGTATTGGGGCGACGAAGATTCGATGGGCATTGAATTGTTTCCTTCATATAGGGTTATTGAAAAAGGAGCTAAAGTATTATACTTGAATACTGGTATCAGGGGTTATCCTCATGGATTACGGTTCGGAAGCAATCCCCGTTCGCCGCATATTAGTATAGATGAATCATTCCATTCAGTCAGTATAGCGGGTGCACCTTATCCAATTGCTAGCTTAGAAGTTTGGGGTTGTGGAGATATGAAATTAAGGTATCTCTTTTTTTTTTGTTTGTTTTTTTCTCTTAAGCAAAGTTGAATAGATTTCAGTAAAAAAATTAATTTGAAATATTTTACAGGGAACGTCAATTGGAAATTAAAAAGTGGCAAGTAAAAGAAGCAGAAAAGCAGAGGACCGTTAAACTAACTGCTAAAGATTGGAAAGATCATCCTGATCGTTACTTACTTGAATTAGCGGGTAGGGCATCCTACAACGAATCAAATAAATAGTCCCAATATGATATTCTATTATAGCACAAAATTAATTCAGGATTTTAGTAGATTATTTGTATATATGTATATATCATTAAGCATACTATTGCTTGAATGTGTAAGTACTTATGCTGTATGTGTAAGACCATATTCGAAACACCATAAACACCATATTCGATTTACAAAGTACGAAGTGCTATAGTATATAAACTGTGTAATAACAGAAGAAGGAAAGTTTCTTAATTTATTACTTATTTTTTATGAATCCGTTACTTAAACGAAAATTGAAGTACTTTAAAAATCTAATATAGTATATTTTTAAATAGTACTTTCATGCTCAATAATATTAGCATAAAAGATACAAAGCTCCAAAAATATTTAAGATGAAAATGTGCTATCTTATACAGCGATGATTAAAAATTTTCATTATAACAGTTAGAAAAATTGTCTAATAACTGTAAATTTTTAATTTTTAATAAAATATTAGGTATACACGTGTATTTACTAAAAGTATGACTACATAAGTACTATCGCATATTTTTACGTGAGTTTTAAACAAATGTATTTTAATTGTGTGCGTTAAGATTCAGCTATTTAATTCAACCAACTCAGATTTATGTAACTTCCGGAATTTTGTATCTTTTTGTATTTTTAAGCTGTGACCATTATAGCGTGCCTTATATGCGTACTTAAAGAATATAATGAACCACGTTAGATATTAACATTAGATGCGTGCAAAAATGAAATAAAAATAACAGACACGACTGAAGAACTAGTTGCGTCTGAAATCTTGTTACCTTCGGAGAAAAAAGTAGTCACTACTGGATAATTTATTTTAAATGATTAATGTTTTTTAAAATAAAATTTGTATTTATATAAATAAAGAAATGAAATAGCGAGCAAAATCTTTTATTTTAACGATTATAGTGTATGAACAATGTTATTTTTTTGTCAAGGAATAAATAAGACATTTAACATATTTTCTTGCTTTTTAAATCCCGAAGTAATGCTCATGTTTAGTATAATTTTTCTTATTCTGTTCAGTTATTTTCTTAACTCTATGCTTCAGTAACTATAAATGAAGATCGTATGGTTTTTCAAGAATTTATTGCTTAATATAATGATATTCAAGTAATATATATTTCTACAGAAAGACGTGTATAAGATAATTTATCATTCCAAAGATAATTTAAACATCGTATAATACATAAAGTAACTTGAGAAAATTGATTAATTGCTGTGATATTCAGCTTACTTTTTAACGTCACTGAATAGAGTAAGAGAAAATAACTTAAAACGTAATTTTCATAAGTACCTATATCAATACAAGTATATAGTCTGTCAGAAACATATCTATTGAAGATCACTTATTTTTCAATATTCATTCACACTTACTGCAAAAACTCTACATATATATCAGAATACCATATAAGACATATTTACAGTTATTTAAATAAATATATAAAACTATATCTCTCTAATAGGTTTTATATATATTATTTATGCTACCAGAGGATACGAGATGTGCTATGAATGGAAGATAAACAAATCCAATATATTCATCTCTAGAATGAAACGATCTTTTGAAACGTTGAGATAGTAGAAGAAAACATATCCTTGGAATGCTGTTAACCAAAGTGGAAAGTATAACCGTCTGTACGGAATTGATAACCATCGCGTTGAAAGACTGTTTGAAACACTACATTTGGATCAATATCTACATAAAAAAAAGTTAATTATTATACCACATATATTGAAAGATCTATAAAATCTTATACCAACGTAAATTTATGGATTATGCGAACCTTGGAATCCACCATCAGCATCATCAATGTCGTGTCCACTATCGTAACGCGACCGTTTCTTAGGATCAGATAGAATACCATAGGCTTCTCCAACTTCTTTAAACTTCTTTTCTTGTTCTTTCTTTTCTCCTTCCGTTGCGTTAGGATGTCGGTCTGTACATAATAACGTAAAGACAGATTAACATAATTAAAATAAACTGAATAGAAATGCATCTTCAAGCTCACCAGGATGATGTACCATCGCTCGTTTCCTATATGCTTTTTTGATATCATCAGTAGATGCATTCTTATCAATACCTAAAATCTTATAGTAATCTTTTCTCTTTGATTTTTTTAATGCCAACTTGGCTTCCATTAACAATCGTTTGTTATCTATCAACATTTAATAAATTAATATGTTATTATAAAAGTGCTTATTATTGTAAGTAAAGTGTGTATCTTCTTTACCCGAGCTTTTATCCATTTTATACGCTTTTTCAAGATCATGAACAGCTTTTTCATATTCTTTGAGCTCCATATAAGAAGCTGCTCTTCTCAAGAGTGCTTTAAGATATTTTTCATCGAGTTTCAATGCTTCCGTACATTCTGTTACCGATTCATTTAATCGATTTAACTATAGGGTTAAGTGGAAAAAATTAGTAATTTTTATAAAATCGATTTTAATAAAATATGAAAAAATAAAACCTTTGCTGCGACTGTTGCTTTATTAAAATGGAGTTTTGCATTTGTTACTATATTTTGAGGATCTATAGTCAAAGCTTCTGTATATAATTTATATGCTTTCAGATATTGTTCCATTTCATAAGCAGCATTTCCTTCTTCCTTCTTTTTTTTCAAATTCTTAGCTCGCTTATATATTTCTAATGCTTTAGCATGGTCTGGAGCCAATCTAAGTACTTGTTGGAAGTGTGCAAATGCTCTGTCAATATTATCTTGGAAATATAGACACATAGCACGAACATATATAGCATCTACATTTTGCTTATCAAGATGCAAGATATCACTGAAATATCAATGAATATAGAATAATTTTGATTACTTTAGGTTCATGAAGAAAAGCAATCAATATACTTTGCTATCTCCTGTGCTTCCTGATACCTCCCCAAGAATACCAAACATTCTGCTTTAATTAATTTAAACCTTGTGCAACGATTACTCACATCACAACAACGATCCATACAATATACAACCTATAAGTATTATATGTTAAACGCTATTATCTATATTACTACGTACATGTTCATTTAAAAGTTGAGTCACAAACCTTACGATAATCTTTAGCATTATATGCAGCATCTGCATCCTTAAGAAATTTTTGCACATATTCTAAGTCTTTTTTCTCTGTGGTAATGCCTTTATTTTCAGGATCAATCTCTAATAACTTGGATAAAGTAGTCTCAGCTTGAACTATGTCACCCAAAATCAGGCAACATTTTATAATTCTTACATAAGCCTAAACGTAAATGAATTGAACTAAAAGAATGTTCATTTCTTTAAATGTATTTTTATGTATCTTTATATCTAACATACTTTGTATACTTTTGCATCCAATTCAATACATTTTTTTGCATCGTTCAAAGCAGGAGGATATTGGTCAAGCATCATGTAACATGCAGCTCTGTTTGCATAAAGTAGTGGTGTATCTGGATATAATTCTAAAACGATATTCATTTTATTGATCCATAAAGTCATAACATCATGACAAATTTTTAACTGAATAAATATTTTACCAATAAGTTCACTGTATTCTTTTAATGCTTCCTTGTATTGTTTCCGACCATAAAGTTCTTTGGCAGTCTGCATTTTTGCAAGTCTGGAACATCTATGTATTTAATATTACACTGAATAATTTGATAAACCACAATCATAATCATATAAACTAAAGCCATATCATCTTTCACCAAGTCAATTATGTAACCCCATAAAAAAATATTAAAAACATAGGGTTAATATAAAA
Organism: Bombus confusus; assembly: GCA_014737475.1. Lineage (NCBI taxonomy): Eukaryota > Metazoa > Arthropoda > Insecta > Hymenoptera > Apidae > Bombus > Bombus confusus. The sequence goes on from JACXIV010000047.1 coordinate 3,828,748, forward strand.
TTAAAATGATTATTAAAAGATAGAAAGAATATTTAAAATTCTTGAACGATTCTTTAAAGAAAGTGATTGGTCAGACTACGGTATATATCATTTCTGTTTATCAAAAAAGTAACGTTTGATAAATTAAATGAAGCGCGACATTATATATTCTCGGTCTTTACTTACTCTTTAAACTGTGCAATAGTAGACATTGTCGAATGTTTTGAAATATACTTGTGTATGTTCCTAGAAGACTGAAAAATAATAAGCGTAATATTTCATGAGATATTATGTGATATTCCTATGTTCATACATAGTTATTTTATATTACTATCAAACTTACATCTTTGTAACAAAATATATACGTACTAACCCCAATTGGTTTATTCCTTTCGTGAAACAATCCTACTCCCTTTAACACTACCAACAGAAGGGTCGCATTTGTAATAATGATCCCAGGAAATTAATATACACACGTTCCAAAACGCATTCAGAATGGTTTAAAAATCTAAATTAATCTTAAATTAATTATTGTTTAATACTAATCATTTGTGCGATAACTAATCAAATTTCTGTCCTAATAATAATTTGATTAAAAAAAAAAACATTAAGGAAAATTTGAAAACTTTCCACTATTTTTTTGGAACACTTTTCATCCCAGTAATTTTATGGTGTATCAGCCTTTAATGGCGTTGTCATTCTAACCTGTAGCAATTTATCCATTTGAAGGGAAAAGAACGATTAATTTTGTAATACGTAAGTTTATAAACGAATAAATAAAATTTATATACTTTTAAATCATTTTTGTTAATGGCAATGCGTGCTCAACATAAACTAATACTAATCAAACTATTGCACCATGTGCTTAAGAATTATTGCATATACGGAGCAGCTTCTCTAATTACACGCATAATTAATATAATAATATTATCATATTATATTATGAAGTTTTATAAATAAATATATGTAAAAAATTTTATTAATAATAAAGCATATACATTTATATACCACCTTTTCAAGTATTAAACATTTACTGAATTTGTTCCTTTTTTCTGACACAGTATTTTTCTAAACATGAGTCGTTTCTTCGCTACTGGATCAGATTCTGAATCTGATAGTGCTTCCGAGGAGGAACAAGTTCAACGAGCACCAACTACAGCTTTCACGGTAAATTTAAGCATTATAATATTTCATTATTCTCTTTTTTATACTATGGCAAACATACAAAATTTGCATTAACATATGTAAAATTTTTTCAGTTCAGTGATGAAGAAGAAGAGACTAAGAGGGTTGTACGATCAACCAAAGAAAAAAGATATGAAGAGATCGCAAATCTCATCAAGCTCATAAGAAATTATAAAAAGATCAAAGATATGAGCAGCATGTTGTCCAGTAAGTGCTTACAAATTTTAATGATATTAGACAAATATAAATTATTCATAAAGTATTCATTTAATTGAAATCATTCATATTGTAATTATAGGTTTTGAGGATCTAATGCGTGCTTATCAAAAAGCTCTGCCTGTAATAGCAAAGGAAGAAGGTGGTCAAACACCACGTTTTTACATCAGATGTTTAGTAGAAATGGAAGATTTCATCAATGAAGTGTGGGAAGATCGCGAGGGTCGTAAAAATATGTCAAAAAACAATTCAAAGTCATTGACTTCATTGCGTCAAAAACTTCGTAAATATAATAAAGATTTTGAGGAAGATATAGCAAAATTCAGAGAAAATCCAGATCAGGATGATGATGAGGAGGAAGAGAAACGTGAGTCTAATTCAGTGATAATATTCAATAATAATTTAATAATATTTACTGATGTTCTAAATTAATTATTTAAAATAAAATTTTTTAGCTGAAGAAGTTGTAGAATCTGAGGAAGAGGAGGACAGTGCGGTTCCTTTTAAAAAGGCTGGGTCAGAAGCAAGCGAACCAGATACTTCTAAATTTAAGGTTTGTTGTATGTAATAAAGTATTTTGTGACTTCCTTTCCTCGATATTAACAAGATCATACTTTTACAGAAAAGCGTGGCTGATGGAGAAGAAGGTAGTGAAAGTGAATCTGACTGGGGTAGTTCTTCAGATAGCGAGAGTACAAGTAGCGAGGATGAAGGCCAATATCAAAATATACGTGAACGGTTTATTAAAAAGTATGTTTAAATTATTCACACAAATAGATGAAAGTAATAATTAATTGATGTAATATTAACTTTGGCATGTTCTGAAATAGAGTAACAGATAAAGAGGAAGAAGAAGACAAGACAAAACGAAAGGAACAGCGAAAGGAACGTAAAGAAAAGGAACGGAAAAAGAAGAAAGATGAAGATGACGAAGAAGGTGAATGGGAAACTGTCAAAGGCGGTGTAGCCATTCCATCTGAAAAGCCGAAAATGTTTGCAAAGGATGCAGAAATTAATGTGGCTGCTGTCTTGAAAAAACTTTCTGAGATCATCGCGGCTCGTGGTAAAAAACGTACCGACCGAAGGGAACAAATTGAACTTTTACATGAACTGCAATCCATAGCCGATACTCATAATCTTGGACCAGCAGTAGCTGTAAAAATTAAATTTTCTATCGTATCCTCTATTTTTGATTACAATCCAAAAGTATCAGATGCAATGAAACCTGAATATTGGTCAAAGTGAGTATTATACTCTAAATTTTTCGAATATGAAACCATCACAATTTATGAATTAATAAATTATTTTTTTGCAGGATACTAGAACGTATCACAGAAATGCTCGATATGCTTTTGAACACGAAAGATATGGTTATCGCTGAGGTGGTATCTGAGGATGCAGAAGAGTACGAAACTCTTCCTTATAAAATACATGGATGTGTGCTAACGCTAGTAGAACGTTTAGATGAAGAATTTACTAAGTTATTAAAGGAATGCGATCCACACAGTAATGAATATGTGGAAAGGTATGTATATATATTTAAATAAATTAGTAAATTGAAAATGTAGACGAAAATATTCACCACCTTTTTAGGTTGAAAGATGAGAAACAAGTGTCCATGATAATAGATAAAGTTCAAGAATATTTAGAAAGGCAAGGCACTGTTTCTGAACTTTGCCGCGTGTACCTACGTAAAATTGAACATCTATATTATAAATTTGATCCAAATGTTCTTAAACAAAAAGAAGTAAGTATATAATTATTAATATTTTACAGATAAAAATCTAAAAATATAATATATACATATTCAGGGAGAACTTGGTCTAGACGTTGCAACATCTGTCCAAGTTATGGAGAAGCTTTGTAAATACGTTTATGCTCATGACGGGACAGACAGACTTAGAACTCGTGCGATTCTTTCTCATGTTTATCATCATGCTCTTCACAATAACTGGTTTCAAGCACGTGATCTCATTCTGATGTCCCATTTACAAGAAACCATTCAACATTCCGATCCAGCTACACAAGTTTGTATCCTTTATAATGAAATTATGCTTTTCTGTATTCTTATGAATCTTTTCTTCCCTATTTCCAATTACAGATTTTATACAACAGAACTATTGCTCACTTGGGTTTATGTGCATTCCGTCACGCGAATATTAAAGACGCACATAATTGTTTACTTGATTTAATGATGACTGGCAAAGTAAAGGAACTCTTGGCACAAGGTCTTCTTCCTCAAAGACAACATGAACGCAGCAAGGAACAAGAAAAAATTGAAAAACAAAGGCAAATGCCGTTCCATATGCATATCAATTTGGAACTCCTTGAATGTGTTTATATGGTTTCTGCCATGCTCATTGAAATTCCGTACATGGCTGCACATGAATTTGATGCGAGGAGAAGAATGATTTCCAAGACATTCTATCAACAGTTGAGGTCAAGTGAACGTCAGTCTTTGGCTGGACCACCAGAATCTATGAGAGAACACGTTGTCGCGGCGGCAAAAGCGATGCGAAATGGAAATTGGTTGGCTTGCAATAATTTTATCATTAACGAAAAAATGAATGCTAAAGTTTGGGACCTCTTTTATCAAGCGGACAAAGTTCGTGACATGCTTACAAGATTAATCAAAGAAGAGGCTTTAAGAACGTATTTGTTCACGTATTCCCACGTCTATGATTCGATTTCTATGCCAAAATTGGCAGAGATGTTTCAACTGAAGCGACCTGTTGTTCATTCCATCATTAGTAAAATGATTATCAACGAGGAACTTATGGCATCTTTGGATGATCCAACAGAAACGGTTGTGATGCATCGTAGCGAACCAAGTCGTTTACAATCTCTAGCATTGCAGCTTACTGATAAAGTAAACAACTTTGTGGATTCTAATGAACGTATTTTCGAAATGAAACAAGGTAAGTTATGAAAATTTTAATTAATTTTAAATGATTGTAAAATTACAAAATACTGATGATGGTGAACATCTTACGTCACAGGAAACTTCTTCTCAAGAGGAAATCAAGGAAACTTCCGTGATAGACAAAATTACAATCGACAGGGACAAGATTGGGGCCGTCAGAGACGGGACCGTGATCGGGATCGTAATCGAGAAGAAAATCGAAATTATTAAATATCAGGGAACATTGAATATTATTTATGTGGATGTTTAGCAGTGAATTATCATTGTACCTTGTATACACACTCGTGTGAATAATATTGAAAATAACAGTATATAAATAATTAATCATTATTTTAGTGTATATTCATAATTCCACGTTTGCTACTATTTACATATAATTACTTTATATATAAATGTTACAAATTTATAATTATCATCTTTAAGATGTTCATATATCTTGCACCTTCTCCAACACTTTATTACCTGTTATTATGTTATCTGATGTTAGTACAAGTCGAATCCCAGTTGATTTTTCTATAAACCTGCAAGCAGTTATTTCGGCATAGGTAATACCACCGATGATACATATCACTACCATTTTTGGTAATAACGAACCACGTTGGCCACTTATGACGCAGTTTGATAAATTTGTTAATTCGTCGAGACTCTTAGTATCCTTTTCTTGATTCACAACAATATTTAATATTTGAGCCTATAGAGATGTGCATTTTTGTCAATTCCTTCCAATATTAAACATTATCAAATAAACTAATTTAAATAATAATATTACTAACGATTAGTGGTACGTAAACATTGTTGAATACGTAACTCGCACACGAACGGCTTTTTTGCTCCATTTGCTTGTAGTAACTGGGTAAAAGCTTTAACTTCTGTGCATTATTATTCCACTCGCTGTTCCAATTTGGTAATTTGTGCAAAATATTTTCTGACCTATACTTCAATAAACCTATACTATGCAATTTATAAAACAACGGTATGTGTTTATAACCGTGAGCGTGAAGATAAAGTTTTTGTATAGAGTCCAGTTCATTTTGGGTAATTCCGTCGCTTGTAATCGATAATAAACATAATAAACGTAAGGTTCTCAGTGGATGATCGTCTGAAAAATGAGTTGTAAGATCGCGATGAATAAGATCATCTGAAAAAAGATAGTGTTATTGTCTATTAAAAGAAATTACATACCTACATATCTCTCAATATGACTCAAACATTCTTTCCTCTCTCTGCACTCAAGCATACATTTCTCTATTTTTTGCAAGGTTTGAAAGTCAGAACTTAATGTGTCTGCTATCAGCTGGCAAGCAGAAATATGAAAAGCAAGTTGTCGCGTTAAATCTCTAGTTTTTTGTAATCTCGTCGCTACATATCTTTCCATTTCGGATAACTTCATTGTTTGTATCGCATTCTGTTCCACTAACATGAACCATTAAAAATACTGCTAACTTTTATGAAAAATAAATTAACAAAAGAAACATATAGGAACATACATTTTAAAGATTTAGCTTTCCCATGTAAAATTGGAAAAACTTCGCTGCATGGTGTATCTCTTACTTCCCCATAAATTTGATCTTTATCTGGATCTAGCTTAACTTGAGATTTGCCCAAAATACCTGTACCAACATTTATTTCCACTACTTCGTGTAATAATCCAGCATAAGTTACAGGGGTTAAAAGTGGTGTAACTAAATCATAATTCCTGTCCATTATAATTAAAGCTCCTATTTCATTTTCTATATTAGAGGAGCCTAAACAGTGTTTCATTGACTCCATAATTTTAAACATTTGCTGACTGTACTTTCCAAAGGAAAGTGTCAATTTGGGCGAACCAAGTATAAGTTGCAGTGACCATAAGCTACGTCCTAATGTTGGCAGTAATGTAGTATCTTTGTGATAGTAAAGATCAATAAACATACAGTTTTCTAAAGATAAGATGTTCCCATCTAATCTTATAAATTCCCAAGATAGTGGTTGTAACGTAACTAATCCAGATAATCCTAAACAAACATTTGCATTCTTACTCTAATAGAACTGAAACAACTATTGATTATTTAATTGCATAATAAAATATTCACCTTCCTCTTCGATTATTGAATTAAGAACAGTGGGTACAGATGGAGTAACTAAAATATGATGATATGGTTGTACATGTGGTTTAATATTTGAAGGAATTTCTGACTGTATTTGATCTAGTACCCTTTTGCAAACAATCAAGTCACTTGAAATCAAAAAGACGTGTTGAGAATTTGAAAGCTTCAAGCCTTGCTCCATTTTATAAACCTTTTCAACGCCATAACGTCTAAGTAAAAAATAGTATCATTTGATATCTGTTCAAAAAGTAATATGCCATATTAATTTAAGATAATTACTTGAGTACAGAAACTCCTACAAAACTGTCCAAAATTTTCATAAGTTTTTGCTCTATCACTAGGTCTTTGGTCCCGGGAATTGCGTCCAGTATTTCAACAAGTTTTCGTTGACTTATTTGTTGCAATACATTCAATCTATCGTCCAGCGTGATATCCATATCTTTTTAATATATATTATAAATTTCGATAATTTGATAATAAGTAGTAACAAAATTGTTTAACCACTATGAGTTATGAAGATGTTGCATATTTTTGTTCGATGACATGATATCGATGTAAAGTTAAAAACTATAGTGAAATTCCAATGTTTTATTCGTCTATCAAAATTCCTTTGAATTGCAAGTGATTTTTAAACCACATCACATTAAATTGATACTTCTTTTAAAGGAAGCATAACAAACAACTTGACTAGTGCACCCATGTGGCAGAGCTTCGTAAACCGGAGTGAATAGTATTTTCCAATCCTTCCAATACTCACGCGTATGCGTATAGTATCTCAGTAGGGTTATTTAAAAATGGCGGACGCATCGTCTTCCGATACTACCTCAGATTGTTGCAATGAATGGTTCTCTGATATTACTTCCGAAAAATCCGAATACGTTATAGTAGGTCAGAAACCATGCCTGTCCCATCGTCGCAGCAAAAAACATTTCTTACAGAAGCTATTTTTAAGAGAGGTAATATTGCTTAACCTTCAACTTACTACGAGCGTTAATGAAATTGACAGACTCCAAATAGCTGCCGAAATTCTGTGATAATGTGAAAAAAAAAAAAAGAAAACAATTAAGGCATGCCCGGGAAGAAAATTTAAATCGTTCCTCGGTGTTGTATGCTTGTTGTTAAATGATACATTGTGCTTAACATTCTATGGATGCAAGAAAAAATGTGCTTTTGTTCTTGCTCATGAAGATTTTTAGTCTCTCTTGTTTGTTCTCCACTGCAAATTAAATGAATTAATGACTACATAATACCTATAAGAAATACAAATTAAAAAAATATAAGGACAACAGTGACCCTTTAAGATTTGTTAATTAAAGATGAAGAATGATGAGGGTATTATAAAAAAATATTTATTTTTACAGATCAGAGGTTGTTTATCAGCGCACAACTATGCCTCAGAAGAAAGACTGTTTGCTACTGTACCTTCATGGAGACATTTACCATTATTACATGTAATCCCAAAATCAGCATTAGAAGCAGGGTATGTTTATTACATGTATAAATTTATATCACAAGGAAATGTAATAAAATGAAAAAATGTTCCTTCATTGAGAATCTTGTAATAACAATAATTATTATTATTGAAGACATATTGTAATGGGATTGACACAATGTGGTCAGTTTTTACTTACATACACATACACCATGGATGTGAGTGGCACTACTTCTTTGTACAAATACTTGTTACATTGGTGGGCCTTTACTCCAAATCATGTTGCACGTAAAGTTGCAGAAGTCACGCTTTTTGGTAATTACACTATATACAGAGAACTTAGTATTGTTATATCTCAATGGCCACTGGAGAGGAATAAACTAGTGATACATGGTCTTTGGTAAGATTTCATTTAATTATTTTATTTATCAGATAAGTCTTCAAATTTACAAAGTAAGTAAAAGTAATTAATAAACATAAATTTGTAGTACAAATTGGCTACACCTTCAACCAACAGATAGAGCGTACTTAACAATAACTACAGTACCATCTCTTGAAAATTGTAAGGACTGTTTAAAAGTAGCAGCATCCTATGAAGAAGAAGGTGAAGGTAATATAACATTACACGTATAAAATGCATTGCAGTAAATTAAAAAATATTTGTTTGATGTTTTTACAGAGCTTGCAGCAAACTGGGATGGTTGTGTACGGTGTAATTGTCTTCAACATGGACTCACTGTCCATACCACCTATGAAGTAATTTCTCCATATCCTAGGTTCCGTGCTACTGTCTGTTTGAATTACTGGAATCATGTGGTAGTTAACACAGGCAACTTTTTACATGTGCTCAGGGTGGACTTGGACATTCCAAAATCGAAAAACCAGAAGTCTAGCGATAAACAGGATACTGTAATTCCCGACACGGTGCCGTTAGACATGAGTGATGTTGAAGAATTGGATTACACGAAGACAGTGGAACGTTATGAGAGTTCCGACGAAAAAGTAGGCACACCCGAATGCGCGGTGGATCAATCGCCGCGGTGCGAGTCGAGTATAGAACATGACTTTTTAGAAGAACCAATTAAATTAAATGATAAGTTAGGTCGTGATTCGTTAAATACCTCAAGCAGCAATCAAAGCGACTGTGCCTGTGATATAAATAAGTCTGCTGACGTAGTAGGTGTTAAGCCGTGCGAGTGTTCTGACAGCATCGAGTGTAAATGTCGAAACAGTAGTCCGATCTCACGAACTGAACAGCAAGCGATCTCTGTTAGAGACAAGATCTTACAGGACTTCTGCGAGGACATGTCCCAGGAACTCAATATTGGTAGTGATCTGATCACACTAGTGAAGCATCCCTCATGTTCCCCACGGTCTACGCCACAAAGACTTCCTTCTGATCTCAAAACTATGACATGGTCTTCGCCAATTCTCACGCCACCCTCAGACATCTTGAGAACCCGAAATTCAGAGTCTAGTCATAAAAGCACACGCAGTCAACGTTCTAATTCTCCTCAACCTGGTGCTTCAAAGGACAGCAATGTCAGTTCTGTTACTTCTCCTCTTCATTCGGTCTCTATAAGTCCATCCTCTTCATGTTCTTCACGGTTAATGTCACCTCCTGTGTCACGATCCTTTCGTCATCCAAGTCCACGCAAAAGATCTAATTTACATTCTCCTCCTCCCATTGTGAATTCGACGCAGTCGAGAACAAGAGCTACGCATAAGCTTATCCTCGAAGCTGAAAAGGCGTATGAATTCACGGATGAAGCGCAAGAGACTTGTGAGAAGCTTAGCTCATTCCGGAAACGAAGGCTTGCTGATAAGAAGTACGAGTTCTGCGACGAAACTGAAGATGCCGAAAACATAGTTCCTTTCAAGCATATACGGGATCAATTCAAACATCGTGGCTGTTCAATACATCAGATATCGTCCTCTCCTACAATGTCACCCGCACTGCCAAACGGTAAGAAGCATTGGGTGGATTCCGATCAGAGTGAAACGGATGATTTCAGCGTTACTCAGGATATTGGTGTGTCGAACGATTTAATCATTGATTCAGGTAAACTGAATTGCCCATATCGAGGGAGCACTTCGATCTTATTGTTAGATAAAGTCAATAATGTTATTTTAATTTATTAGCGGAAAAAAATGTTCTACGTCCATTGAATCAGAATCAACTATCCAATGGAGGTATAAGTAGGGATCGTTCTAATAAGCATTTTGTTAATTCCTCGCCATTAGTTCCAAAAATAAATTTACAATATCCTAGTATAAAATGCACTACACATTTCAAGAGAAGTTACATAGAACTTGATGATGAAATGATATCAGTTATTACGGACGTTGAAGGTATATTATAATTTCTATTATTTTTTGGTAATTAGAATAAAAAAAACAAGCATAAGCATCCATATATATATAAATTTTACAGATGAGGAAACAGGAGGATATGTGAGTTACCAATGTGTGCTTCCTATGCATGTCCATGGATCTGGATATGTTCAAATGCAAATGATTAGCAATAGCAAAGCTGAAAAATTGGTATTATGATTAAAATTTGAATGATTTTATTCAACAATTGGTAAGATAAATTTGAACAATTATTGAATTTTTAGATAGTACCATGCGTTTCGATAAATCAATTAAGTTTCGATATCGAAACGTTTTCTCATCATATTGCAGACTGGATTTGTATGAAATTTAAAAAGAAATATTGGCATTGTAGTGATTATGATATAGAAATAATAGATGTGTGCGCGTTAAGTGGTGACATTATCTGTCTATTAATAATGAAGATACAGGCTAGTGAAATTATTAGTCAAACTCAATGGTTCGTACTAGTTTATGTTCAAGAATTTTCATTATACCTCAAATACTTATTTTGGTGAAATATAGCTCTCAAGAGAGAACACAGTATGAAGTGGGATGCAAATTCACATGGAACATTAATACAAGTCAATATAGGATAACTGATATATTACCGTTGGAAGAAGTGAAAACCGAATCGTGGAAGCCAAATTGTATGAATGTTCCAAATTTTCGGAGTCCATTATGGAACCCGACCAGACGTTTAGCGCCAAAATTAAGGGAAAAGATACAACAACCATATGCGCACACAGTACGATTTTTGCATAATGAAATGACTTTGGCAGGTAAGCGTTCCAAATGAAGTAAAACATTATTTAAAAAAATAAAAAATACATGATATATTTTTTAGGCGAATCTATAACTAGACTTTATGATTTGGATAACCTGGTGGAATTTTACATAACACCAATGCCAAATTACTCTTCGATCGAGTAAATAATTATCGATTAAACGATATGTCGCAAATAATAATTTATTTAGTGTTACAAATCTATGAGTTTCATCATCGATAAGATAGCGTGTACAATATACTGAATGTATTGGAAACATACCCTATACACTTACGATACTATTTCAAAAAATTATTAATTCCAAGCGTGAATAGCAACAGATGTAACACGTTGTATAGATTCTTACTGTGCTTTTTTCACGAAACTACCTAAATAAGTTGATTGTTAAGTGCCGCTATAAAGGATTGTTCAAAACTTAATGACGTAGATTAAAGGTACTGAATAATGATACAACGAACATTATAAGCGGTTTGCTTGAACTTTGTAAATTATATTCTAGCGCTATATATTGATTATCTATATATTATAGATAAACTTTGGTAATTACCAGATATAAGTAACTAAGAACTGATTGTCAATGAATGTATTGTATATGGTCTCAAAGAAATGGTAACCAGTGACAAATTATTTAATACTTGGTCCCAAAATTAATTAGCAACAGAAAAATATATCTCAACATACTTCTTAATCAATTCTTTATGCTGAAATTTGCCCTAGTTAGATTTGTAGAATTAAACACATTTATTTACGTTTTCGCGTTAACTTCGCGTAACCGTGTTGTATTATAAAGCCATTTTACCATGAACTTTTTTATATCTGAAAAACTGAAATACATATATAAATGTGCACAACGTGTGCGACTAATCACTGTATTGTAATGTATATAAATACCGATCGTACTTTCTACAAAAAACATTTAAGATTTGAGAGATAAAGCTATTTCATTTGCTAAAGCAGCGACGATGAAACTGAAAAGGTCAGTTTCTTAAATGCAATAAAATATTTGTCATTACTGGCAAATGATGGCTTTAAGTTTCTTACCTTTATAAATGCATAAGATAATTACTATTTGTATGTATGAAAGTGAAAGATTATAGAATTCAAACGGGAATCTTGATAGGCGGTCCTACGCTAACTTCGGATCCTATTCCATCCAGTTTCAAACCAGTGAGAATTTCTTCCCATGCATTCATACACTGCTGGTAATGTCGAATTTGTCGGTCTGCCATTGAAATTAACATATTTTTCAAATCCATTTGCTTTTCAACATTCCACCTTTGTAAATCACTTCGGAGATTTTCATTCGCACATTCTACACGATCTTGCAATAATTCTGTTTGCTTTGCTAGTCGTGGAATAGTCTGTCCAAGTCTTTCTAATTTTTCGTCACGGGATTCTGCCTTCCAAAGTGATCCACCCCAATTTTGGGTCGAGCAATTACCGCTCGTAAGACCCATTAGCTATTTGAATAATTAACATCATAAAATATCACGATTTATTAATACTAACTACATTTAAAAATAAAATGTAAAGTGCACCTGATCTTTCTCTAGTCTTTTCTTTGCTAATTCTTCAACGGTCATTTCGTATTCAATTTGCATTGAGTCCCGTCGGGATAAAGCATTTCTAACTGCATCTACATATGAAATGTATTCTCGTTCCTCGTTCGTTACATTTTCCAAGAGTTTTTGATGAGCCACTGCATTACATTCTATTGCTTTAGCAATGGCTAACAGAAAGGGAGCTAATTCTGGCTCTGAAGTTGCCCATAAGGTGAAAATTGGATGTAATTGATGCAATTCCAGCAAGTAGTCTAATAAAACATAATTTAATTGAGATCATAATAAAAAGTAATTAAATATAATGGGTCAACTAATTTTTGGTTATACCTTGCCTTTCTTTATGTATACGATGATTTATTTTATCTACAGTTGCTAATTTTTCGCTAAGAGCTGTACAATAATCCCGAATTTGCTCAAATTCGAAATGACGCTGCTTCATAGTATATGTACTTGCGATATTTTGCAGAGAATCAGTCATTTTAACAAGAACATTTCCACGATTTTTACGATGTATAAGAAATTCCTAAAAAATATGGAAGTACAATATTCAAAAATATATTGAAGAGATAAATATATAAGATACAAATATATTCTTACCGCAGGTTTAGTAGTCAAAAAAATGTACAGATTTTTGTCACAACTAAGGATCGGATGATTTACAACTCTGTTAAGAAATACATGTAACAATTTCATGCGTGCTATAATAAATTCTTTGGAATAACGATCTAACTGAGCAAGTAACGTATGTTTTCCAGGCATTGGCTGTAATAATAATATTAATATTTAATCATTCTCATAAGTTATAGAACTATCCTGGGGATAAATAAGTAAACATAGAGTTAATATGGTTCAGAAATGTATAATGGCTCACTGGTATGATATGTGTAGGATATAAATCCACTAATTTTTGTCGCAACCAAATAAAATCATTGTAACGTCTCCTGACAATGTATTCTCCTTCCTCAAATTCTGGTCTCACGGACTAAAATGATACAAAAAGTTTATCATTCTATCAATGGATATATAACTATAAACTTGAAATAAAACTTACTTTTGTTGTTATACGAAAAGTAATATAAGTTTCAAGCGTTTCAAGATGCTTCTGAGGATTGTCTACTTTTACTTGTAGATCTCTAGAATCTGTTTGAAAATCTGATATTTCTTGCTCTGGTAATGTAGAGAAACTGTCAATGGAGGGAGAAGCTAACTGGAAATAAAAGTTGCACTAAATAAAACACGATATTAAACGTAAATAATTAAAGCTATTAATTGTATACAGTAAGACTCGTGACTTTTATTTCTGTATCGTAGTAATGCAGTGACTGTCAAAGATATTACAGGTTATATCCTCACCACAGAACCCTCGACGGACGTACTACAATTCGAAAGAAAATCGATATCGCGGCTTTCCTGCTTAATAACACCGCCGACTGCTATTGTGCTTACTTCTAAAATTGCAGAATCTTCCACATTCTTTTCACTCAAGTTTTCTACCTCGATTTCCGAAGAGGTCATCATCTTTAAACTGTCAAGCAACAGACAACAGAGCTTTAACAGTACTGCGTCCTGCGTCACAATGCGCAGCATTAGGTCAATCGCGAGTACGATACGCACATTGATCATGTTTCAAAAACTGGAGGGCGGTCAACAGAAAGTGATAAATCTGTATTCTTTCAGGTTTCTAAAATCCTAATAAGGTGTCATTCTATAAGTTCTAAGTTATCATAAAAGTACAATTATTTATGATAAATATGATGGGAAAGTTGTAAGAAATGTAAATGAAGTTGATGATGCTCCGAAATGCGAATTAGAACTTTCTGGCTTCAAATGACGATAACTAATATATAAATAAGTAAGTGATGTAAATAAGTGTTATAATTTATGGGCTCTTTTTCTCTTACTAGATTCTTGTAAGAGAAATCGTATATTGTTCTCTCTGTAATTGAAGAACTATAATCCGATCTTCGGTTGTTAAAAGCGTGGTTGAAAAAATTTACGACATTCTGTAGTAAAGAGCAAATAATTTGCGCCCGTGGAAACCGTATCTCGGGATACAGTCGACAGATTTTCCCGCTATTAAAACTCTAAAACTTTGGCGTGTACTTCGCGAAAGTATGGAGTGGCAGGAAGAGGATGAATACAATTCCATTTTTTCCAAGAGATATTCCATAATGATGGCGGAAGAATCCTCATTGCCGATTATTTATTATCGATCTCAAAATTTGTTGTCAAGTAAGTTTTACATTTACGTATTTCCTATACCTGTCAGAAGGTTAAACGTGTAGCGAAAGTTTATTTAAAATATAACATTTTTGTCATTGGGTGTAAACGTATTTAGTCGTTTTAGGAAGATCTTATTCAGGTTATTCCTTTTTGTTACGATAATAGTAATTACTAGACTGCGGATTTTTATATTTTTATGAATATAACTAAAGAAATAAAATTCTAATCAAATTTCTAATTTAAATAGAAATTCGTTTTATCTACTGCCAAATATTATAGTAAATATCCTATTTTGGATATTTTATATATTTTTGCACATTATATGCATTGTGCGTCATGATGTATTTTTGCATCATCAGATTTCCCATAGATATATAAAAATCCGCAATCTAATAATTATATTTATCTATGATTAGTCGGTTATTTACAATCTCTCACTCTTCGACAATTTCGAACAGCGCGCCGCGTGAAAGCGCGGTGTATTTGTATGATCGATTGATTCAAACGAATTAAATGCAGATTAAGATGAATTAAAGATACTTTGACATATTGCATATGCAATCGAGTAAAAATCAACAGCTAATCTAAATGATTATTCATCGGAGCAAAGCAAATGTCATAATGCAGTTAGTCGGTATCACGTATAGACTGCGCATTGATATGCGATTGCGCACACATACACTAACTGCTATGTAACACAGTCTTTATTTATGAGTTACATTTGTCGTTTTTCGAAAAGGGGATCTCTATGGAAAAAAAACCTTGAGTTAAATCTTATCTAAACGAATGTTATAGATTTTAGTGATTTAATCGAGTCCGACTGTTAACGTAGAAGAAGGGCACGCGCGACGTTATTCATAGGCGTATCAATAATTCTATAAACCCGGTTCAAGATTATTCTGTAAGAATAATTTTTTAATCGATTTTAATCGACTATTAATAGACGCAGATTTTTATGCATTTATAAGAAATTTGAATGAGCAGAATTGCACAAAATGCACGTAATACGAAAAAAATGTATAAAGTATTTAAAGTATAGTGCCTTCTATAATACTTGATAAGTAAAAGAATTTTTTTACTGAGGTTCTACCTTTTTAATTATATTCTCAAAAATATAAGTTTGCATAAAAATCCGCAATCTAATTACTAAATATCGTTGTGTATTCCGGGATATGTAACTTATAAGATGATTTTAACTATGATCGCGATAGAAGTGCTTGATCACGTAACATGCACAAAACCTAGTACTAATTAAGTTCACTGTCTATCAAATTGAACTTGAAGATGGCCGAAACTTTAATAAAATATGGTTAAAAAGACGAATAGTATTTTGTTTACTCTAAAGTACATTTACTTATTATATCTTACTAATTACATATATATAGTAGCTCGTAAAAGTATTCGAATACTGAACACAAAACTATTTTTATAAATATATTGTACGCATTATATAAAACTTCTTAAAAATTCGTTAACGCTGTAATGAGATACGATTATTGTGATTATAATTATAGAGTTTGAAATCAATTTGAAAATGTATATAAAAGTTACAAGACATTTATTGCAAATATACACATAGTAAAAAATTATAACTTAGCATGAATAATAGTCTTAAACATAAAATTATTGCTAAAGATGGTCTCATAAAATATTATGGCTTATTAATATAGAAAATAATTGATTGTTCATTGCGCTGATCTTTGCGAAGTGTATTTTTCCAATAAATATTTTGT
Organism: Bombus confusus; assembly: GCA_014737475.1. Taxonomy (NCBI): domain Eukaryota; kingdom Metazoa; phylum Arthropoda; class Insecta; order Hymenoptera; family Apidae; genus Bombus; species Bombus confusus. The sequence continues at coordinate 3,845,249 of JACXIV010000047.1, forward strand.
AACTTCTATGCACATTTTTAGATCCGTCTCAAATTTTACCAATATGAATCACGATAGTCATGTTTCACTATAGTAATAATGAAATTTCAAAATATTTTTTTATAATATATACATAAAAGTTCCTAAGGATGTTTCAATACTTCTGTGAGCGAATTTAATAATATTTAGAGAAAATAGTGAGCTTAATCAGATAACGTTGATCTGAAAGAATAAAATTTAAAAACATAAAAGGATATACTCTGAAAAAGTATAAATGATAGTGGTAGTTTGTAGTATTGGTTGTTTTATATATATGTATAGGGTAGTTATAGCACCCTAAGGTAGACGGAGATTAGGTACGGTACTGGTTGTGACGCGGGCAGCGATGCCGTAGTCAAGGCGACCGCAGCAGCAGACAACCAACACTCCGACTAGCCGTCGACAACAAAATATACAGGTTTGTCGGAGTGTGCTGTTCCGCTTTTCCACTTCTACGGTGCCTTGGCTGTCCGCGTGGTTTCCTGGGTGACAAGTACGGCAGTTCCTTGAACGGGAAAAGCCCGATTGAAATACGTGGGGGGACACGTTCGGTCGCGCAAGTGCGTCCGGGCGTCGTGTTGAAAGTACACGCCATTCATGAAGACAGGTGAGTAAAAAAGAAACGTATGAACCGCGCTTTCTTACGATTCTAATTATTGTTTGTACGCGAGTTCATAGAATTTTCCAAACACGATTACGGAAAACAGAACGTAATGTGTTCGAACATACAGCGTACTAGCGTCTTATCAGAGTCTATATTAATTTTATCATCTGCAATATGTATTTGTATACTGACAGTTGATACAATTTGATTATTCATAGTTGTAAGCTCAACTATGCAAATAACTGCGATTTATGGTTCTGAGAATTTTTTCATGTTTCATAATTCTATTTCTTAATGCAGAGTCATCGTACTATGGACATTCATACGTTACTGTTTGACCTTTTTATGTGAAGATTTGTTGAAAATGTTCATACTATACTGTTAAGACTATGTATTGTTTAGTTTTTTAGACATTTTCAGAAAAAGACAATGGACCAAGTAGATTAATCCTCTGATTTGAAAATTTTATTCATTTTTAAATGTTATATTTTCTATGGCCAATATATCTTCTGAGTACTTGCTGTAGCAAAGATTAATTAATTTCTCCCACAGAGAAAACCATTGCAGATTTCTTGCTTTATATATTCCCCTATTGCATTACGCTTTGGTGATTTTATTGTGTACCCTACCTGGGGGATATCTAATATTTGGAACCCTATGTAGCATTTAATTAAAATGGGCTTATCAATGTACTTCTTGAAGCATAAAAGAAAAAGCCCACCTTCAGCCATCTAATTATTTTAAAAATGATACTGCAATAAACATAAAATTTCAGGTACTGCAGTGTCTTTTGTTCAATATGTTTATAGATTATGTTTGTAAGATAAGACTTGTAATATTAAAATATTTGAAAGTATATAAATATGTGATATTATATATGGGGAACATGCAATGTAAAGTAACAAATAAGGTGTGCTGCAGAACACTTTCAAGCATCAGTCATGCAGTCATGCATAACAGAGGCCAGGTGCATACACAGTATGCTTTCTAATGAAACCACCATTTTCTAGAATAACATAATACCTGATATCACATATATTTTAACGTATATATAATATATTTTTCATATATTTTTTTCTCAAATTAATTATTGCATTAATAGCATCTTAATAATTTTATGTTGATATTATATTTGCAAAGAAGACGATTAATATATCTCTTTTCAATAGAATATACAATAAAAATTTCTATATCCTACTTTTTTTATACCACCGAATCTTTTTCACGGGTACGTAGGCTAATTATAAAATTTATTGCTATTGATCAGGAGGGAGTTTTAATACTCTCTAATTGCACCTATGATCCGACCTTTCCTATCATCGATGCTTTCAATCCCCTTGACAAGAGTTCTATGTCCATCCACGCGTATGCTGCATTTTAGCCACCACCCCTCGCCCTTTCGTTTTCTTCCCTTTGAAACATTGTTTGGTACCTGTCACCCTACAGGTACAGGGTGTACCAATACATCTTGTTACACATACGTCGAAATGACAATGCCGTGTTTCATTCGTATTGAGCGCTCTTTGAGGCTTCTCTTTGATCTATAGATTATTGAATGCTACACACCTGCGAGAAATTACGTAGGCGATTCTTCTTATATGTAGGTTAGGGTGTCTGTTAATCTATCGCTATAACTAACATCCGATTCGCGGGTATCACCGTTCGATTATGTTGCCTGCATCTGCCTATCAACGTATACAATATGTATTCTGAAGTTTATTATAATAAAAATGATTAACTCTACTATATTGTTATTCTTTCGATACTTATACATGATTGTATTTGTTATACTATAAAAAATAATCAATACGTTCTTGCACATTGTATAATATATCTACACAGCAAAATATACATAAAATTTGTATTTGTTTACGAAATATTTATCCTTTTCATTTTCATTTAAAGACTTTCCAAAAAGTAGTACATAGTACTTATTAAGTGGGACAGTTTGTAACAATCTATAGATCTAATAATAATTTTGCTTCTTTTACTTATCAATCAATTATATTTCTTTAGTGATTGCATTCTATAGAACGATCATAAGCATATAGAAAGAATTTATAACAGTTCTTCCTGTGCCGAGTCTTGGAGAAGTTGGAGAACATTATTGATATTTGTTGCATTTGTATATGTATACGTCTACAGATTCTTCTCTTCACAAACGGGGAGGTAGCAGTGGTGGCGATACAGTGGGAGTAGAGAGAGGTGAAGGAGTGATTGCCATGACTACGACAGGAGCCCAGTATGCCCTCGCAGCATCCACCAGAGCTAATAACAGTGGGGGTAGCTCTACAACAGTGGGGGTGGAACCTAAACCAAGCGTTGTTGTCATGAATACTTCCAGATCCAGTGGCAGTGGTAATGCAGCACAGAGTCAGTCTACGAGAGGACAGCAACTTATCACTGTTGTTACCAGTCCTGATCCTTCTAGTCCAAATAATCTACAACCAATACAGGTTTGCTCAACTACATATAATATTAGTAAATTCTCTATTTGCCAAAAGATTTCCTTTTTTAAAGAATTTTTAAAGAAGTTCTTTTCATGATGTACGGAACCGTATATTTATCAGTTATATATATGTTTGATATTATTGGAAATGCAGAAACTGTGTTAAATATTTATATTATTATATAGAAATTTACCATTGATCATGAGAACATGCATACTATAGTTAATAATTTAGTTATTGGTTCAGGATCCACTTGAAACAGCTGCAGACTCTTCCAACGGCTCAACAGGTACTCCAGCGCATGTTACAGCACAAGTTGTAGTGAATACTACCCATTCTGGTCAGCATACTCTTGTTGATTCTGAGGCTGCATCCACATCTGCTGGTACCATTGTCAGTGGATCTCCGCATTTTATTACAGTAACAGGTGCGTTTTAAGCCAAAGCTAATTTCAATATATTTTCACTTCATTCAGCTGTTAGTCACAAAATTGTCGATTACTGAGTCGAAAATTGCAAAAACGTTCAAATTTGAGAACTTGGTTTTAACAAATACCGTTGATATATATAAAAGGAAATCGCGATAAGTTGTCGAGAGACTTCTTATAAGTATATGTTAGGGGTGAGTATCAGGATCAGTTTGAAAAAAAATTATAGTGTTTGAGTAGAGATTTGGCCCTTTCCATGCTGCTGAAAAACATGCACCTCTGTTCTTCTACTCTGACCACACTAGGCACCAGTGACTCACCATCCTACGCGTCCCTCACAACGGCAGTAGGTGAGGGCAGAATATAATTAGCATGCATTATTTATTTCATTATTAATGTACAACATACTTGTAAAAAAGTTATGTATTATTTGTTAATATGCATTAATTAATTTTGCATGTTATAGTACATTTTTTATATGGATGAATAATAAAGAGAAATGTAAAGAAATATAAATGCGCGTAGATATTAAATTTTATTTTAAGAGTGGAAGCGCTTACTTAAATGCACTCTATTTTTTCTAGTAATTGGCAAGGTACAACTGTGTTACTCCTAAATATTATGCATTTCAAAGCTTAATTCGTGTGAAAGTGTTATCTATATAAATAAATTGAAATTTATCGTGTTTGTTTCAGTGTCTGGTGAACCGGAAGCAGTGGGGTCCGAGTCAGTTTCTCATCCTACCTATGTTCAATATGTTGAGGGGGATGGTTCTACGTATATACCGACAAATGGTCAGATGTAAGTATATCAATATTATATTTAGTTGTTCAACTAAATTTTATAATTTATCATTCATAGGACATACCCCGTATATGCTGTTGGAGAAGCAGGAGCGATGTATACTCCTGCTTCCAGTCAGTACTACACACCAGCAACCACACCAGTAACTTATGCTCAGGTAATTTATAAAAGATCTTATCTCCTATTAATGGATGTAACTGTAATTCTAGCGTAATGTGTGGCTTGTAGTATTATCATGAATAATATTTCATTGCATGTAGGTTACTGGTCAAGGTTCAAATTCTACAACTGGACAATTGCTATCCCAGGGCAATGGCACATACCTTATTCAACAGAGTGTTGTAGATGGGGATCCGACAGCGCATGCATTAATGTCTGCAGCCGCTGCACGTGCTAGCCCACAGACAGAAAATGCGGTAAGATAGCAATGCATGTTTACGGTTCTCATTGCTTTCAATTTCTTTATTATTTTGCAAAACTCTGTGTGTATATATATATATATATATATTTATATACATATTTATACAATATAAATCTGTATCGAGTTGCTCTAGAATATTAGATAGCGAATGATGATCTATAATGAAGCTACTATTTCGAAATTGGGATTTAATGTGGTATTGGTATGTTGGGTGTTTGATAGGAAACTGTGATTAGTGGGGGTGGAGGGGCATACTTGATCAGCGGTAATTCAGGAAGTACTGCTGTCACCGTGGAAGATGCTGCAGCAGCAGCTGCAAACATGACGCATGCCACTAGAGTTTCCCAAGCAACAGTAAGCTGATACATAATCTCTATTTGTAAGCTTAGCTGTACTAAGCTAGTACTTAGCTATATTAACTACTTTTGTAGCATGCAAAACTGCTTCTTTAGAGGTGCTTTATACAAGCTCGAAACTTAATTTGGTTCGCTAATAGTGCAAGAAAGATTTCCTCTAACATAAATATTACTAGCATGTGTGGGTGTTATATGTCGTTTGAACTAGTATTTTATCTTCTGATTTTTTATGTATATAGAGTTATATATGTGATGCTCGTTAATAATATAATTTTGAAGTTTATAATAAATTTTATGTAATCAGGTACATTGGTTGCTTGAAAATTATGAAACAGCAGATGGTGTTTCTCTTCCAAGATCCACACTTTACAATCATTATCTACGTCATTGTTCTGAAAATAAGTTAGATCCTGTAAATGCTGCAAGTTTTGGGAAATTAATACGTTCCGTTTTTCTGGGTTTAAGAACCAGACGATTAGGCACAAGGTAAAGAACTTTATTGTTTTTTCTAAATACACTCTGCATTATTTTTTAATCACTATCATCTTTCACAGGGGAAATTCAAAGTATCATTATTATGGAATTCGTGTTAAACCCAGTTCTCCTTTAGTCATGCTAAATGAAGATGGAACACCGCGTCAGCAGCAAGGTACAAATTCGCAAACGAAACGATTCAAATTCGTGAACCAAAAACAGGATACTACATATGAGAACAATGCACATTCGAATACGAACATTTCTTCGAATAATTCGCCACCACAATATCATCAGTATCTTGGCGAGGCGAGTGGTGCCATTCCAGAATTTCCAGAAATAATAGTTGGACATGGTTCATCCCTTCCGGAAGATTGCACGTTAGAGGATATTGATACGTTCCGTAGTATATACAGAGAACATTGTGAAGCCTTTTTAGATGCTGTTCTCAACTTTGAGTTTGCTACTGTAGAAAGCCTTTGGAGAGAATTTTGGCGTAGCCAGGACAATAATAATGGTGATGAATGTGAGGAAGAAAAATATTTATCAAAGTAAGATTTTTACACTTGATTTTTTAAAAAAATTTCTAGAAAAGATTTTAAGATATTTTATGCTGTTTGTTTAGGACTAAGTTATATCAGATGTGTAAATGTTCAGAAGTTCAAGATTTCATAAGAAAAGTTGATTATACATTTTATCAAAATTTGGTAGAAGTACTAATGCCTAATGTGTTGCGACCTATACCGAGTGAGTTGAATTGATCACGCCATTATATATTTGTAATATCATTACGGTACCAATTAATGTACAATTTCCAGGTTCATTAACACAATCTATCCGAAATTTTGCAAAAGGACTAGAATCGTGGTTGACGTCAGCAATGGCTGATTGCCCTGAAGAAATGACTCAAATAAAGGTAGTATTAAAAAATAATGAAGAATTATATCTTCTTTAACAATATTTTATTTTAGTTGACTGCTGTATCTGCGTTTGCTCAGACACTTAGGCGTTATACATCATTGAATCATCTTGCTCAAGCTGCACGTGCAGTGCTTCAGAATTCTAGTCAAATAAATCAAATGCTAGCTGATCTGAATCGCGTTGATTTTCATAATGTGCAAGAACAGGTATCTAATTTATTAAGGCTTAGTAATTTAATATGATGTGTACCTCTTCTAACACTGAAAGATGCATATACGTATATTTTACAGGCTTCGTGGGTATGCCAATGCGATTACGCAATGGTACAACGTCTGGAAGCAGACTTTAAGGTAACATTGCAACAACAAAATTCATTAGAAGATTGGGCAATTTGGTTAAAGAGCGTTGTGACTCAAGTTCTTAAACCGTTCGAGGAAAAGCCAACGTTTGCAAAGGCCGCTCGACAATTTTTGCTCAAATGGTCCTTTTATAGGTAATTATTTCAAATATGTAAGAGATTACGATTAATTCCTTATATTTTTCATTATTATTTTATTATTCATTCAATAGTTCCATGGTTATTCGTGATCTTACCTTAAGAAGCGCAGCAAGTTTCGGATCTTTTCATCTAATTCGATTATTATACGATGAATATATGTTTTATTTGATTGAGCATCAAGTAGCAGTTGCCACAGGGACAACTCCAATAGCAGTAATGGGAGATGTGTGTATTCTTGTCAAACAATGTAAGATATAATATTTTTAATGACTATTGGATTAATAGCTGTTTTTATTTTCTTTCAGAAAAGTCAAAATTGCTCTTTAGTTAGCGCGTTTGGAGCCACTTCTAATGGAGGTAAGTTATGTTTGCTTAATATTTTTCATGAGTTTTATCCATTTGTATGGAATTTGTAATTTAGAAATGTTTTTTTTAGATGCGTCAAACACGAGTCAACCAAAGCGTATGAAATTAAGCTAACTGCGTGCCTACGTCTTTTAGTTTTGAAAATAAGCCAGTAGCACCTGAGAATGGAACGTTAGCACAAGAGCATGCAGGCCTACTAACACACTAGTCCCATAAATTATAATTTTATATAAGATGAGATCTTATTGTATTATGACTTGAACAAAGAAGATTTTTGCATAACGAACACCCAGGATATATACAATCTAAGTAAGTTTGTGTGATATAATGTGTAGGAATATGTAATGCAATCTTGTTTTATACAAGTATATGATGCAAGTGTAAGGTATCGCTGGCACGATGTTTAGTACATTAATGTATCATCTAGTCGAAACATCCTTGAAATGTGTATGGGACCATGAATTTATCATGCCCTTATAGTATTCAATATTGAAAGCTTACTCGACTATAAGATTCGTTTCCTTTGAAGCTTTCGAGCATTCCGAAAATTCAAATACCTTATTTTGTTTAATAATAACAATTATTTGAAGATTTATTAACAGACCGTTTATAACTTGAACTTTGTACTACTTAATGTACTTTACTTTTTAGCACGTTACATGAAAATTAAGTCGAGTGAGCTTAAAATAACAAACATCAGTTTGTGCAAAAGAAAATAGTCGGGAAGAGAGCATTTTTAACGGAGAAAATTTTTTCTCCTGAAATTCATATCGACGGATTCTATTTTGCACAAATACTTAAGTAACATTTTACAAAATCCGCCCTGTCGACGGCATTGTCAAAAGAAAAAGAAAGAAAAGTAACTATTCCTACTGGAGCAAATGCAAATTAGATTACTATAATGGTACACAATCGATACCAGTTTTAAAAATTTCTGACATTCATATTTTTTAATGCAATTTATTAATTATACATCGAGCTGCGTAAAAAAGTTCTGTTGTAAGCCGTCTGTGTGTTATACTCTATATATATTCTTTCAGTAATTTTAAACGAATAGTACAAAACAGCGATGAAGAAAGTGGCGAATGTAATGGTATAATATAATCGTTTTGATTTACTGATAGAATATACATTATAGTTCTTACATTAAATGTATATATATGAATGGTATGACAGAGAATTGCACAGTTGTTGAAATTTAATATGAAAGAGAAAGAAGAACATAAAATTGCAAATTGTATCGGTGAAAACTGTGAGTGTCTTCAAACATACTTCGCATTTATTACATAATTTTAATATATTTAACTACAGAAGAAGATGATTTGTATTTGTAGACACTCAAGTAACTTATCCATGTAGTAAAAACTAACTAAATTTTAAGTATGCATTTTGAATTTCATGTTATACTTTTTTGTTATATATGTATTATTTTATGAAAGCATGTCAAAATATGTAAGTTGTTAGAAAAGTTGAAAACACATACTTTTTTTTTATGTATGATTTCATCGTTTATTGTATTTATTTATTTCAGCCTGATGGCTTAGAAATTGGCTAAGTGTTACATAATGATTTCATCATTTATGATTATAATTAGATTTAATATTACAGCCACTTCCTAAATGTGGAAATTAGCTGAATTAATGGAGATATACTATAATTATTTGACTTACGATATGATACCAAAAGACTTATATTCTAATTTGATATGTTCATTTCTAAGCATTTTAGTGTACATTGAGAGAAAGGAAGAGAGAGAAAGAGAGAGTATAATTTGTTGCATACTGTAGGTTCATAAAAACTTATAGCTATTATTATGTTTTGTTTCCATAAAAGTTTGATATTTCTAAATTTCTCATATTTTATGTCGTATTATACATTTATTTAATATATTTAGTGACATGAACAAATATATAGACACACTATTATATACTTTGAGAGAAGTACAAAGTTTCAATGAAATTGATGTGTACTGTTCGACATATTTTTTCAGTAACTTGCTTATTATGGTTATTACCAAATATCATAAAATTACTCTAATAATTCCATGTTTATAAAACAAAAGTATTTTATTTGTGAAACTTGCGCTGAAGTAAACTTCAATTAATGCTTGCACATTTACGGAAATGAATATTGAATATATTAAAAGATTATCTTTCAAAATTATTACTACCTGCATGCGAGTTTACTCAAATACAGAATTGATGATGTAAACGTATTTTTTATTGCAAAACATTGCTGTATAGATTATTTAATTAGACTTTGTGAAAGCACGTTACGTATTTTACAAGAAATGGAGAATTATTCTGTAAAAATATACGAATTGCTTGATTTTCCAAGAGAAATCCTGTCAGAACGTATCTGGAAATGTAGGAAATGAGTAATTGCATAAATGTTTAAATCCATTGTAGGATGCTATTCTTATTCAATATTAAATTGAAAGATAGAAACTCCTATGAACAAACTAAATGTTTGAAAAAACTTGGTGCCTTTTATTTCATACAAGAAAGAAACGAACATTTTTTTACTGTACCTTGATTCTATAAAGAATCGAGGCCAAACGACCAAAATGAACGAGACAGATAATTGCGCTCTTCCTTTAGGGCTTTTTATAGCATTTTTTTTTTTTTGTAAAAAGAGTTAGGAAGTTTCTTTCAAAGTGATGGAGTAGAAAAAAGAATTAAATGAATGTATGAGAGGAAATGTATGCATTTTATAAAAATATTGTATCGAGCAAAAAATCGCGGTTATTTCTTTTAAATTTATTTAAACGATTTTTTTTTACAAAAAAGAAGTTTCTTCCAAAGTAAAATTCACTTTGTTGAAGGTCATAATAAAGGGTACTAAATACTGGTCAAATTTATTATATTGCGATGTTCGTAAATAGTTTTAATGAGAATAGGATACAAATATATACAAATATACATACATACATATACATACATGCATATATATATATATACATGTACATATACATATATATATGTATGTATGTATGTATATTTATTTATTTATTGTATAAAAGTATTGCATATATATACTAGTCAAACTTTTTATAGATTTAAGTCAAGAACAGGGATTGAGTATCACACAGTAAATTGACCATTGGTTGCGCATTATATTATTTGTGTGCAAAAGGAAAGGATAGAATATTTCCATAACTATAATGAGCTTATACATGTAAAAATTAATGATATGTGTACTTAGCATAAGAATGGCTTTCTAAGAAATTTTTATATTTCTTTTCTTGTCAATAAGAATTCATGCAATGATGGCAAGTATGAATGAATATAGAAATGTGCGTTAAACGAATTCATTTTCAAAATGCAGCATTTAAAAATCAAAATCAAATAGAGATATCTTATTATATTACACAAAAATGATACTATTCAGAAAAGAATGTTTTGCACGATTCTGTATTCATTGATACTTGCTTGTACTTTGTACTTTTTAGGTAGAATCGCTGTTCGTAAGTTTCACATAATTATCACAAAGTGCAAGCTATTGTAGTCTTGTTGTTGATGATAAAAGATCAAACTTAACACAGTTTCCTATGTTGCGAAAGAAGACGGCCTTAAATAATTCCAATTGTAAGACAGAAAAAAAGATTTACTACGTTGTTAAGAGATGAACACTGAGAACAAACGAAAAAGAAGGAAATTAAGAGATACTCTTGAGAGAGGAAAAGTAAAAGTATCGTTTTCCTTACAACTTAAAGAAAATATTTTGATACCTCCAGATTTGCACAAGTCGAGTGTCATTCATTACTGCTTAAATAAGATTATTTTTACTGAATGCAGCTCAAAACGATAAACAATTTATATAAATTATGTGAGGTGTAAGAAGCTCTAAGAACTGTGTGAATGTGCGAATCACAAAAAATTGAATAATAAATATATGTTTAAAACTTGTAAGATTGCGTTTGTTATCTAATTTGTGGTGTTATCATCAGTCATTTAGTTGACGAATATTTTTCATTGAAATGATTTGTTGAGGGGCATATAAAAGAATAAAGATATCTTAACAAACTTAAAATATATCAATCGGATACCACCTAATTTCATTTTTATGTTTACTACAAAACATGAAACGCCTATAATGTAAACAATATAATAATTATTAATGTTAGAATAAGGTCTCTGCTCGTTTAAAATTACCCGCGAATGACGTGTAGACCCCAAAATCGAGTAAATTGGTCTCTCAGTCGCCATGTTGCGCGCGGTCTGAATATTACGTAGTTGTGCGCGGTGGAACGAAATTTTCCAAATTTTTCACAAAATTTCGAAAAATTGAATTAGTTTTTATTCATTTCGTATATAGTATACTTTAAAGGGTACGTATTGATATAAATAAGAGTAATTTATAATATAGAATACTATAATATCAACATAAACGTTATTTAAGCTAAGCTGTTTTCTTATATCATACGTTTTGTTTATCTATTTTATTCCACGAGCATTATTAATTTGTCGAGAATTTTATTCTTTTTATTCTATTTCTTACATCGACAATGAAGTATAATTAGTAAAAGGTGGTAGGGATTATAATACACAAAATTATTGTTCGAAAAGAATTCAGTTTAAGTTTGTCCGTTATATTTGAATCATAACAGCACCCTCTGTCGACCATTTTTTTATAATTTGAATTTTGATACATGTTTGTTTTTACATCAGAATTATAAACTAACTATTATATTATTTATATTATAGTAGACGACAGAATAACACGAGATATCATCTTCAAGAAGAAAATGTAATAACACAAGGCAAGGAGGATTTCATCTTCCTGATTTTCTACAATCATAGTCTCACTGCATTGGTAAGTGGATAATATTAAATATTTTGAATAATTAGACTGAAGAAATTTTTTATAAATATAGTTAAAAAAATGCAATGTAAATAGAAATTTATTTCATTATCTAAATATTATAATAAGCATTTGGGTGTTGCTTGCATATTATAGTACATTATGTACATCTTTACACATATAAATTTTTAATAAATAAATAAGTATCCTCAGCCTAATTATTATCAGTATTGCGCAATTTCTTGCTTCTTTCGTTTTAAATTGTATTTACCATAAAATTGTGATTAATTTCAAAGAATTCGATTATTAGTTTGGCAAATACTCGAAATAGAAAATAATTTATATGTATGAAACATAAATCTTTTTTTATTTATTACATGTGTCTAACATATGTAATATCATATCTCACGCATTAAAATAAAATCAAGAAAAAAGGGAATAATACACATTACTTAATATGAATAATTTTTAACATTAAATATAAATCTCTGGACTTATACAACAATAATAATGACAAGCAATTAAAATTAGGACAACAATCGATACTTTGTCTATAGTTGACTAATTGGTTAGAATGTATACATGGATAGTATACCACTGCCTTTTATTCATACATTCATACGATACTTTGTGTATTTGCGGATAAGTAAAAGAGAAAACTTAATAATAAGCTTGATTCATGTTATGAAATTTAGCAGAACAATTTATTTTAGTAATTGAAAATCAATTAAACATTTTCTGTAAAATTAATCTTAATAGTTGTTGACACGTCATCTACAAGTTATAAGGTAGTTCCAGATTTTTTTCTCAATAGTTTTTGTTTATTATATCTATTTACAATAAAAAGAAACTACATCTAAGGTATTGTTTATCTGTTACAACATAATATTTTTATAAAAAATTTTTGAACCATTTTGGTTAGAATAATGCAATTATTAAAACCATATTGTTAATTCTTGAGGTTATAGGAAAAACATTTAATCGTTTTTAACTAATTTCTTCGAGATTTTCTTAGAATTGCAGCGAATTTTCTTGCGTTCATTAAGCGATGCTTTTACTTTGGTGATCCATTAATTTTAAATATGTAAATCTAATTATATGTTAGAAAATATTTTTGCAATCAGTTGTCATATGGCATTAGTAAATGTTTTTCTAATTTCGAGAAGTCTATAAAATCAATTAGAAAAATAATTGAATTTAATGTATACTTTCAATTGTTAGGTATAAAATGTCTTCAAATATTATGAGCACAGATTTTGGCAAAAATAAAAATATGCTATTTGATAGAAGGTACTTTGATGCAAGCGATATTAATGATGATAGAAGTTTACATATCCCAACTTCATCTGAAAAGTTAATTAGTAGTGACTTGCAAATAGATGTAAGGGCGGTTAATAAATCAAAACCTGATTTGGATACTGCAGAACTTTCGATAGATACTAAAGAGGATCAAACTAAAGGTGATAATAAAAGAAAGATTAGACAAAGCATTCTTAGTGATGATAATATCATCAAAGATATTTCATTAAAAAACATTCCTTGTAAATACTTGCCATTTTGTAGTTCATCATAATTTAATTTTCTGGTGATTAGATATTTGTTAATAGAATTTGCTATTTAATCCGTTATAAGTATGTTGTTAGTCACTTGAATAGGTACTTTAAAACAGCTAATGTTTTAAGGTTTCTATAGAAGGAGACCTACAAGGTCTTTCTTTCTCTCTTTGTCTTTTTAATATGATAATAGAATCAATGTCGAGCCACTGACTGAGTTATAGTGCACGCCTGACACAGTAGTATATTAGTGTTTTTAGAATGCCAGTACAATATAAAAATAAAACAAAATTTTCAAAGCGTCAAGGTATCATCATCACTTATAGAATAGTTCTTAGAAGGTCTTATCTTTATAAAAATCTATTTCTTAGAAATATTTATGAACATTTTGTACTATAAGGTGTGTATTTAAACCGAGATTGTTCTTACTCTAGAAGTTGTTGGACATCAATTGAGTCATCAATTTAGTACTCACAATGAAACTAATTATAAAAGTAGTGATATTGATGCATTTATTCAACCAGAATATGATGCAAGCATAGATGAGAAGTTACCAGAGACAGTGACATTACTTACTACACCAGAAGGAGGAAAATTATACTTAGTAGGCACAGCACATTTCAGTGTTGAAAGTCAAAATGACGTTGCAATGGTAAATAAATTACATTTTATACGTACCAGATATATTAAGTACATCTCAGAATATTCAAGGATCATTCCAATATGTTTTCTTTAAAGATAGTAGGAACATCCTAGTAGGATAAGTAAAAAATATATTTTTTCTTTACAATTAAAGATCATTCAGGCTGTACAGCCTCACATAGTTGTAGTTGAATTATGTAAAGCTAGGATCGATGTTATAAACATTAACGAGGAAGCTCTATATCGTAATGCAACAGACTTAAGTATTAGTAAGTTCTCCAGATTGTTTATTTAGGTACAATGCTTTTGGCATATCATTCACTTACTTCGTTTTGCAGAAAGTTTAACTGAAACAATAAGACACTATGGAGTTTATAATGGATTGTTGCACATTATGTTATACCGCATGGTGACTCATGTCGTTAAGCAACTTGGGATGCCACCAGGTGGTGAATTTCGTACAGCGTTCGAAGAGGTAAACTAGAATAGACTATAACCGAATTTAAACAACAGCGTGAGATAATTATAAATTATGTGGTGTTTCTTTAGGCAAAAAAAGTACCAAATTGCATTATTCAGTTAGCGGATCGTTCGATTAACGTGACATTTCAACGTGCGTTAAGAGAATTATCTTGGTGGGAAATAATGAAGCTAGCTTGGTTAATGCTACGATTAGATTCTCGTATCAGTAAACAAGACGTAGAGCGTTATAAACGGAAATGTGTGATACAACAAATGATTTCATCATTGAGGGAAGAATACCCAGCGATAGAGAGAACGTTTGTCACAGAAAGGGATATGTATCTTACATACAATCTTCAGATGGCTACTGCAGCACAACACACTGCAGAAGGGCTAAAACCACCTAGAATCGTAGGAGTTGTTGGCATAGGACATATCAATGGAATCGTTGAAAACTGGGGAAAAGTGAAAGCCTCTGATATATGGCCTATTACAAGGTACATACAAAGTTAACTCAAGTATTCATGGATGTATCATTATGGATACCTACTCTTCTTTTCCATATTTTTTTTTTTTATAGAATACCTCCTCAACCTTTATCAAGCAAAATATTGAAGTTTACAATTAAAGCCTCCTTATTGGGAGCTACGATTTACATGGGATATAAAATTATACCACTACCTTCTTCTAATGCGTTGCAATCAATTAAATCGTCGATTGAAGGATTATTGAAGGTCAGTGCTAAGTAGAATAGCTGGAATTTGATTTTTAGAGCTCTTTATTAATATATAACGCATACTTTTTATCGAGAACAAAGAAACAAATACAAAATAATTGTTTCCTTTATTTTGTGCTGCCTATCCTTAAAAAGATCCTGTCGAACTTTCTTCTGGTTTTTAATTGATATAGTATTGTAATAAGCATGGAGGCGACTGCCTGTGTAGATAAATACGAACACGCTATACCTGGTGTCATGTACACGGTACATAATATACCAGGTCCTGGAATAGATCTGGAAGAGTTTGAATCAGAATATTCATTAGGTTGCTCATGTACAATTCGGTGTTCCAACTGTTCATGTACACGTGGTTCGCCGAATTATAAAGATGGTTGTATACTAGAAGAAAAATTATCAGGGCCAATAGTTGAATGCAATCCTCATTGTACCTGTGGAGAAGATTGTGACAATAGAGTGGTACAGAATGGTCCAGTGGATAGTCTAATCGTGTCAGAGATCGATGGAAAAGGACACGGTTTGTTCACGAGTAAACCTATTAAGAAAGGTCAATTCATTTGCGAATACGCTGGGGAGGTGATAGATATTGAAGAAGCAAGGCGTAGAGTCGAGGCGAATAAAAATACTATGAATTACGTTCTTGTCGTTTCTGAGCATGTCGGGGATCGAGTAATAGTAACGTGCATAGATCCTAAATATTTTGGCAATATCGGAAGATACTCCAATCACAGTTGCGATCCGAATACTAATCTCGTACCTATTCGAGTCGAAGGACCAGTACCTCGATTATGTTTGTTCGCATCCAGAGACATAGAGATAGGCGAAGAGATAACTTTTAACTATGCCGACGGAGTTACCAATTCCGTCCATAATCTCAGTCATACACCCTGCCTTTGTGGCTCCAACAACTGTTCTGGCTATTTGCCTCATAATACTATCTAAGACTATTAAGCCTTTTCATAAATTTATCGAAATACTATTTAAGACTGTTAAGTCTTTTGATAAATTTATCGAAAAGCCTTCAGTAAATTTGTATGACTGGAAAGAATTGAATCTGGATTGATCATAGAGTTGTGTAAATATAAAACAGAGTTTTGGTAATTTGTATTTATTCGTTGTTTTGTTTATTTATCGTTTATCGAGAAAAAAAATATATATATTTATATATTTTATATATATATATATATATACACATAAAATTTATTTTGCAGCAAGTTAGTATCCTGAAAGAATATTTATTTTTAGTAAGAAATGAATAATTGAATATTAAATTCGTGATATTATATCTGTTGTAGAGTGTAGAAAATTAGTGTGCTAATAGTATAGAGAAATTATAATTTTTTCTTATTAATATAGAATTGAAGATAGCAGAGTAAAGGAATGTCACTTTGGTCATGATAATTATATTTTCTATTACAGCCTTCTTCTGTGTTCATTTAAACTGATACATATTAGAAAAGATAATGGGGATAGGGATATTTTTATGGATATAGCAATTGTTAACTTTAACACATTGTAAATTAAAAAAAATCATTACAAGAAAGATCGTGATTCTCAGTAGGTTTAAGGATATAACGTGAATTATGATTAAGAAATGATATATCATAAAATTATGATTTTATAGTGAAATTAAAAAATAGTGACATACTAATATATTACTGTAACTAAAACTATTAGGAATGATACAATATCATTGTTACTCGAGCCTCGATTTAATATTCTATGTTATATACGTACCAAACATTTTTGTAATAAATGATATATGTTAAAAATGTATTATGTAAGGATGCGTGTATAACAAAATAGTTAAGCACAATATATATCAATTTTCCAACGAAATAAAACATTCGTGCATTTTAAGTAACACCAATGTTGTTAATAATGTAATTTTACTCTATACGAACATTTGAACATAGTTTCTTTAATCTCTATACTGTTAGGTATAAATAATGTGCAGTGCTGACAATAAAGTGGAGTGTGATATATAGAAAAACGAATCTCGGATTTATAAAAATCTTTTCAATTTATTAGAATATACATCCGATACGTCAATTAAAAAGATTGACCTTTAGAAGATTGATTGAAGTTTATATTTTAACTTTAAAATTGAATTTTTATAATTGTGTAAGTACCAGAAAAGCACTAGAAAAGCATCCAGTATTCTTTTCGTTTCTTAGACGTTAGTGAACTTCTTTGGTTTGTTGTGTAACTATGTTTCCTGTATTTTAAAAATTGTACATTACGTAAAGGTAATACGTAATTCATAGAACGAGCATAAAATTAATGAACAAGCTAATATCTTTTTGTCCTATTAACTTCTATTTTTTTTTTTCGTTTTTTGTAGCACATTCCGATTCTTCTGACTCGTTACAATATTTCCAACGCATCCATGCCACCCTCATGCGATCCCAAATGTTCTCTAACGAATCCATAGCTGGTCTAACATCTAGTAACGTGAATGTAAATTTTTCATCAACTGCCCCACCATCATAATAATCTATAACGTATCGTATATCCTTTCCGCATCTATCCACGATCCAATCGTGCCGGTCAAATGGTAATTCATATCTAAAAAAAATAGTTTCACGTTTATTAGTCAAACTGATCAAAGATAATCGTAAATTATTCTTCTTGACAATAGTAACTCACCCCAACCAGTATCGGATACGCGCACGCGGCGAATACTGCTTGGCTTTGCCTCCAAAGCTACGCAATTTCGGAGTACCACATTCTCTCGCATGAAGAGCCTCCCACTTAAGCACTTCTTGCCATGCCAGTTCGTTATTTGCATTGTGGATTTTTATTATGTCGTCCATGTCTTTTGGTGTTATGTCGTCTTTTTGCCATCTCCATCCTTTCCTCAGCATCGCATTCCAGAACATTTGTTGCGAAGGATACACCCAAAACTCTCCTTCTCCCACTGCTTTTGGTATAGATGAAACTTGTCTCTCTGTGGGCAGTGGGAAAGGCTGATCTGGTGCTGGTTGTTGATTAGCTGGTGGCATCTAGAATTTTATTCAAATTATAATTCAGAAGAAACAAATTAATGCCGAGAGGCATTCTAGAGATACTTTAGGATATTAACCATATTAAGGGGATTAATGTCTTCTGAAGGCATATCATTAATTGGACATTCGCTGGGATACGTAGATGGTGTTTTTTCCTGTGCAGATTTGTGCATAGGACACTCTGGAGGAGGTTTTCCATCAGGTTTGTGTGTTTTATGATAAGGAGCGTTTGAGATTTGTTGCTGCTGCGTTGGGATAATTGCATCAGCTGCCAATACAGCAGAAGTTATTACATTACCCATCCTCCTTTGCTCTAGAATTTCTGCAACAAGCATTTGAAATTAGAATACTTATCTTCTCATTCAAGAAAATGAATATTACGAACGTTGGGAGTATAACCTATAAATAGATTATGCAATAACCTACATCTTCTGTTGTTTCAATGTCACAACTAGATATGTTAGAGTAGGGACTAAGAATATACTTTCTCGTGAAATATACAGTGTTTTGGCAAAAGCGAAGTTTTATTACTTACATAGAGCTATGAACATGTGATATCGTTGTTTAAGTAAATCTATTCGATCATCTGTTTTTATCAAATTAGAGGTCGTTTCAATAAATTACGATGTTTCTAAATATATTAAATAAACGTTAGGAATTAGAGATATTGTCCTTTAAAGAATTGGAACATCTCGATTCCGAATTCTTCAAACCGCCTTAGGACTGTGTCACACATTCACACTGTCATTTCTAGCAGTACTAGCAGTAGTGATTTCTGTTAAGGTCACGATAATTTTCCCTAAAAGTAGAAAGCTTCCAAGATTTTACAACAAACGTTTATGACTAATT
Source organism: Bombus confusus (assembly GCA_014737475.1). Classification (NCBI taxonomy): domain Eukaryota; kingdom Metazoa; phylum Arthropoda; class Insecta; order Hymenoptera; family Apidae; genus Bombus; species Bombus confusus. Next base: position 3,864,642 of record JACXIV010000047.1, read on the forward strand.
CGAGGCAACCTTTTAATAAAAATTTATTCTATTTTCATATCTGTACATAAATATATTTGTAATAATATGTAATTAATAATTCCACCAAGTTTTAGGAAGTTTTACGTTTTTCTGTTGGTAGAACTTTAGATTCAAATTTGAAATTTTTGGCGTAAGGAATTTATTAAGCGGAGAATTATTTTTTAGTGCTTTTTTATTAAAATACATATAATATATACACTCAGTCCGCAGATTTTAGTATGCGAATAGTGACGTTATCGTTAGATTTAAACCAACTTTCATTATATGTACAAAAAACATCAAATTTGGATAAGAAAATTACGTTATTAATAAGATAATATTTTCTCAGTAACAACAATGATTTCAGAATAATCGATAAATTAGAAAAAGTAATTTCTAACGCGAAAGTACTTTCCACTGGCATAATTCTTTATCCTACAATACTGTAAAAACAAATCAGAGAAAAAGAACAGATCTATCGAAATACATACTCGTTGTTATTAGATTTTAAAAAATCACTATTTATATTATACTTAAGGCGATCTACTCTTTACAACAAAACCGGTTTTCAATATATTCTTCTTCTGCTATCATCGAAAGCCGATTTTGACAAATACACTGGCCACTATTATTCATAAATTCAGCAAGTTCCGTAGCTTCGCGGAAATTGAACCTATTCAATCGCGTGGCATAGATGTGTGTTCTCAAAGGATTCGATTAAAGCAAAAAGAATCAATTCCTTGCGATCTTCGTTGATTCCTTGTTTCCGGTTACATGTTCCAGATCCAGACTATCGTATTCTAGTCCAGCAGTATTATCATAATAGGCATAGTCGTAGTCATTTTTTTTCCCAGATTTTGGTCGCGTTGTAGTTGTACTAGGTAGCCTCGTCGTGGATGAAAACGGTCTGGCAGATCCACTAACATAAGTACTTTCCCTAGGAGTTGTTGGTGATTGTGGCGATCTTTGGGTATTAGAGTTGAAATTGTTGGGATTGTACGTGGTGGCTGTAGAAATTCTCCTATGTAAAAATAGTAAAAATAGCAAAATGATAAAAACTGTAAGAATACGTAAAAACATATTTTCTTTAATCGAGAGAACGTTGACTCGGGTTTAGAAGTACGTATTACGTACTAATCTATCTAATATACCTTGGTACTGGAGTGGTAGACCTTGGCGTTTCAGCCAAATGATTGATACTAGCAGGGCTGAATCCAATTCCAACCGAAGACCTTGCTAGATCGTAATTTCCGGTGCTGCTTTCGGTATAGTATTTCCCATTTGATCCATCGTAATTGTTGTATTGCGTGGCCTTCTTTGGTGCTTTGGTACTGTCGTAGTATTGAGACGAACCTTTGATAGGCTGGCTAGATTTTTCGTAGTACTGTCCGCTTTCGCTGGTCCTCACAGCTGTTTGAGCCTGGGCATTGTCATTAGGAATATACTTCTTCGTGGCTGGGCTATATGTAGTAGGAGCGTAACTGCTGCTTGCAAAACTAGGGAAGTATTTGGTGGTTGGTTGAGAGATATCCTGCCTGATGGTCGTACTACTTCTGTACTGTCCGTTGTTATTGTTGTTATTGTAATTATTGTTGTTGTTACTATAATTATTGTCGTAGATGGTAGGTGCAGCAGTGGTAGATTGATAAGGTACGTTATTATTTGTACGTTGAATATTATTGTAATTTCTCTGGTAGTTTGTGTAATCGTTTGGCTGGTAATTGGTGCTAGGTTGCAAGGTTGTGGATTGCGCAAACTGCGCGCCGTTATTATAATTCTGATTGTAATTCTTATTATAGCTAGTCGGCTTCACCGTGGTACTCTGACCCAAGCCACCGGTATTCTGTTGATTGTAATTGGCATTGGTGTTGTAAGCGTTGTAAATGGTCGTCCTGGTCGTCGTGCTAGGAGACTGGAAGTTGTAATTATTCTGATAATTGGTGCTGGGCCTGTACGTCGAAGACGGCGTGTTATATCTCTGCGTATTTTGTTGATTCCTGTTGAAATTCTCCAGAGGCCTCGCACTGGTCGACGATACGAAACCATTGGCTCGCTGATTGTAATTATTACCACTATAGAAACCGGTATAAGTATTCTGATTAGCAGCAGCAGCCGCAGGTACAGGAGTGCTGGATGCTACGTAATTATTGTTGCCATTGTCATTGTACTGCTGCTTCCTGCTGACCTTTCTCACTCCGGTCTTCTTCTTTTCTTGAACGATCTCGTCCTTGTAGGTTTTCTCGCTCTCGTAATCCTCATCCTTGCCGTTTCTATTATTGTAAAAATTGCCACTGCTGCTGCCTCGGAGATCCCTGTTGGCGTTGAAGCTGCCCGACGACACTCTGTTCAGAGTGTTGGCCGACGAACGAACAGGGTCACTCGTTTCGGACCGTTGAAGATGATCTTGGGGCTCGGCGTCGCTGCGTATGCTATCGTAGTGAAGCGACTCGAGGCCGGATCCTAATCTGTACAGGTCAAAATTATCGCTGGCGTAGTACAGAGTGGCCGCCTCGCAGTCCACGTCGTACCAGTCCGCGCACGTTTGACTTTCCTGGTCGAATGCTGTGTCGTTGGGACACAAGAACCTTGAAAAAAAAAAAGAAAAACAAAGAAAAACAAAAACGACAGATGCTTGTAACAGATCGTTTTGAACGCGTCGGTGGGCGGAACATTAATTTTTCTCACGGAATAACCTACTTGTAATCCTGAATAGTGCCGGACACGGACACACAGACGTGAAAGACTTGGCAGTCGGTCTCTGGGTCGGCGTAATAGCTTCCTACGATCTTATTGCGACAAGTGAAGGAAGTTTCCGGCATGTACTGTTGCGAGTACCTGGGTGGTGGCCGTTGGAGCCCGAAGACGCAGGCTCCGAGCGCAGCCACTGTAACAAAATGAGAATCATCGAAAAGAAGCCGCGAACTTTCGCTTTCCGTAATTAATTTCACCGGTAACGAGAAAGGAACACCGCTCGGCAACCAGTGGCTCGTCACGGTCCGCGCTGATAATTCTTTCTTCGCGCGTTTGCGGCACGTTCGCAGAATCGTATTTCGCGACACGCGCCTCTTTCCGCTCGAGGGATCGCGGCAGAGAAATTCGCCGGAACAGCCGTGAAATTCAGTTAAATCTCCAAAGTTCCTTCTAAACGTACCCCATACAAGACAAACGAGTCTCCCGATCGATTTCATCCTGTCTTCTTCTTCGACTAAACCGTTCACTACAGCAGTCGATCCACAAGATAGCTGACACTCGCGCGTTACCTTCGCCAAGGGACTCTTCGAGGTGACTGCGGCGTCGAGGAGAACGCCACGACCGAGAAGAGGATGCCCAGCGGGGAACGTTCCACGGGAGGACGCCTCTGGGGCCCGTGGACGAGGTAGGGGCTCTCCTCTGTCCAGGAGAAGGCACGCGTGTCTGATGGGGGTAGAGGACGTAACGAAGCGTTACGTCACTCTCCGCTCGATCGCCGAAGGCAGATGCTACTTGCCAGTGACGACCTGCATAGAGAAACCGTTGATGAAAGCTGCAGAACCATCGTAACCTCGCATTCTTCGCGTCTTCCTATCGAGTTTGTTTTTCGAACATCCCGAGGTCCTCGCTGGGCCCTTTCTAAGCACAGTCTGGCGAAGTTTCAGACTTTTGCTGGCCATCTTCGGAGCTCAGAGTCTGACAGAGAGAGAGAGAGAGAGAGAGAGAGAGAGAGAGAGAGAGAGAGGAAGACTATGGAAGCACGTAAATTAATGTGTCTACGACTGTTCGTTACATTTATAAAAAAAACTTAGGAAATTTGTAAGAATGAACTTTTGTAAGAACGAACAGTACATTATAAGACGCGTATGGCGCGAATAAAGTAACAGATTTGCGGCAAGATAATCGAGGAATAAACGCGGTGGAACGATTTCTATCAAATATCATCATACCAATATTTCTGGCCGGCAGCGTAATTCCCTGCAATTCCGCGCGTTTAATTGTTCCACGATTATTTCGATTATTCGTCTGACGCAAGTCGACGAACCTGCGACATCTCCGATCTAGGACAAGCCTAGCCGATCTTTAGAGAAGGTTTACCTGCTCCTATGACAAATCGACGTTGCTGTTAGACTCTCTCGGATGACAAATCGATGGGTTACGAAGGCGACAGGCAGTAAAAGTCGCTTTCTATTAAATCATTCGGTGGGACGCAGCCGGAACGCGGGTTGCCAGGGCCCGGAAAAATCGTCGATCGACAGGAGATCCTAGCTCCGTAAGCGTGCAGAGTTCAAGATACCGATAGGGATCTGCGATCGGATGAATTGGTCGATACCATCGAAATCGGTGACGGTCGGAGCGCGCTGGAATCGACACAGGAATCGTGGTGTACGCCGCGACCGGTCGTCTATTGCCCTTTGCCGGCTCGAGATCGAGTCTCGACCCCTGGAAAAGGCGCATCCAAGGAGTGCTGTGTCGCATTCCAGCGATGGACCGACTTCTCGTTGCCTGGAACGTTGCCTGATCGTCCTAAGGCGCGAGAGGAATCAAAGGGCCGGAGAGCGGCGAAGGATAAAGGAAAATCGAGAGGAGGCACGGGCAGGCTGAAGATCGAGGTCGTACCTCGACAATCGAAATTTTGCAATTCCCCTCGCATTCTGTTTATCCTGCGTGAAACGCAGGTGGTTTCCGGCACGTTTGAGAACATCGTCGACGATAAAACGAGGCTTACGCAAGACTCTCGGATCGAATATAACGAATATGAACGTATACATACAGGGTGTCCCGGTGTCGATGGTGCAGCCGTGGACGAGGTGATCGTACGTGAGAAAATAAGTGGAACATATATGGAATGAATTTATTTCGTTCGAGGCACACTTACTCGGGGCAAATTCAAAGTCGATTTTCTCGACAGCAAACTTATTAATTATTCATATTATTATTAATATTAACTTAAAAAGTTTGTTCCATATTCCCCATTTGTTTTCTCATGTACGATCATCCCCTCCGCCGTTCTACCGTCGATATTGGGACACCCTGTACACTGTACATATATCTGACGTTTAACAATTTCTAGTTAAGCTTCGTATTTCGCATTGGGAACGTGCTTCTTCTGTTGAAAATCCTTATTATCATCTTTTACATGCTGTTACAGCGTCAGCTGTTACTGTTGGTAGAATCTCAGGCGGAAGAGAAGTGAAATTGTCTTGTAGCAGCGGAAGCACAAGCAAAGGACAACAGTGTCGAATATATTTATTAGCGTCGACCGATTCTCTTGCGACGAAGATTAGATTTATACTCTTTGGCCTGTTCGCGAGAGATTTATCTTCTGCCTGTAAGTAGTAGTTAATCGAAAGTTTCATCACAGACAGGGGCTATTCCGTTTTTCAATGACCATCCGCGTCTCTATTACGCGCGATGAGCTCGCGACGAGGAATCTTCTCAGCCTTGGAGGGCGAAAGTTGCCTTCGACTCGTTCTTAGATGGCACGATATTTGCACCTACAGCCGCAGCAACGTCACCATAGTGGGAGATGTATCGGCTGGCTCCTCGTAATTTTACCTGGCTTCCTTTTTTCCCATCGTCTTCGATATCTATTAATAGAGATCGCGAAAATCGTACATGGATCATCTCGGCCTTCGCGCGGTTCTGAATTTTCTATCGTTTCATCGGTGGAAGCTCGCGTGCGATTTCGCTTCTCTCTTTAAACTCGAAGGTTGCGAGAATTCGTATAAAATACCTTCGTAGAGTTTTCTGCCCAGATACCGATACCAAATTCACGGATACGTTGGCTGTAAAAAATACCAGTCAGTGTTGTGGTTATGGGTTACATAGATGGAGAGAAAAGCGCGTGGATAAATTGTCAGATAGTAAACTATATTTAACAAAGAAACGTTGGTATAATATGAATACGGTTTGAGCTGGTGCAGATCCGCACGCTAGCAGCCGTTACCTAGTAACTGAACACCGAAGCCATCTCTTGTCTATGGTTGCCGTGTGGTGTTGTCTTTTGTCTGTGACCTGTCGATGGCTTTGGCGAGTCAGAAAATTAGTCGGTACAGAAGTAGAGTTTCCTTAGAAGCGTTAACCACTTCAACACCCTCCCTAAAACTCTACATCTCCGCAAACAATCATCTCTTAATATTTTCCAACTCTTACTGCAAGTATCTGAACCTTGATTTCGTCGATGACTTCACAAATACATTTGCCAGCCGCCTTTCTCTTTTCCATTCGAATTAATTTATTACTAAAAAAAAAAAAAAAAAAAAAAAAAACTACGAGAGGGCTAAACCGATCAGACAAGTAGAGTTCTCTTAGAAGTGATAACCACTTCGACAGTCAGATTCTGCATTTCACCGTGCAGATTCTACCAAATTCTCGTATTCCTACGAAAGCGTTGGCTAATTGCGATGGAAGATCCGAAACGCTCGCTATCTAATTGATAAATAATAATTGATTGAATCGCGTTAGCGCCGTGACGAATACGACGCTGTGTCGATACCTTTTGTGGCCGCCGTGTATCAGACGCACGTTGGAAACACGAAGACAGGCTCGAAAACGCTTCCGCCTTTTTTGTCCATATCGCGAACGCCCACGAGTACGAACGTCTGTCGCGACATTCTTTGCCAAGCATCGAACCGATGCGACGGAGAAAGCGGGGTCATGGGTGCGCAGACAGGCGATTTTCCCGCCAGGATATTTATCAGGGATGCTACGAACGTGATAACTGCATAGGCGATTATCAAATTGTATTCGCTGCGAAGCAAAGCGTTGCACCTATGTTTCGTCCTTATCTAAAAGAGGCTCGTCTGTAGAAACGAACTAGCGCCACAAGACGCTTATTGTCGGCTTCACGATCCGGTACGATGCGTGCATCGATCATTGCGCGGGGATCGTTCTCACTCGTCGTCGATCATTCTACGTTGGAATCCACGATTGCAATGGACGAAAGTATTTGTACGCTTGGCGTAGAAAATTCTCGTGCTATACACTGTATCGCGTGTATTTTTTTTTTTTTTTTTTTTTTTATTAGCCAAGAAGATGCGTATTACAATTTTGTTATATTCACACAAACGATGAATTACATTTGTGTGGTGAATTACTACAATGATTTGTGTCGGTATTACATTTTTAGCGTCTACAATTTATAATTAGATTTAAGGCGCTGAGGAGCGCTGCTTATGTACGATATTGTTTTTTTTTTCTTCCTATCTCTGTCCTGAAAACTTGGTCGCGAAAACAGGACAGCTCGGTAGTCTACGTGGTCTGTACCGCGTGTATCGTAGGAAACATTTTGAAATCTCATTCGCGCTGTGACATTGTCATGGTTCTATATTACATTGGTATTTGAAACCAACGTAATATGGAATATATTATTAATCACAGGCGTATGAGCGTCAATTAAGTATGGTCCTATGGAACATCGAAGAAATTTGAAACCAACGTAATATAGAATATATTATTAATCACAGGCGTATGAGCGTCAATTAAGTATGGTCCTATGGAACATCGAAGAAATTTGAAACCAACGTAATATAGAATATATTATTAATCACAGGCGTATGAGCGTCAATTAAGTATGGTCCTACGGAACACCGAAGTTTATTTTAACGCAATGGATAACCGTTTGTTCGGTAAACTTTCTACGATCTGCGCGAAATATATAAATAAGGCTCGAACGGATGCAATCTTCAAAATTCCTTCAAACACAGCCAATGTAATCGCGATAGCCGAGCCTCGTAACGGTGCTAACGCAAGTTTCAAAACGTTTCGTGCGACACGCGCGATACGCTCATCTAGAGATTATCTACGCACGTTGGAATACTTTCGCGAACTTGTGTAGATCTGGAAGGGAGAAAAGCTCGGTTTTACATGACTGTCGGCGAGGAATGATATTACGTAGATTTGCATAGCGATTTGGAGAAGAGAGAATGTTGCTCGTTACCCAAGCGGATACAAAAAGGTGCTAAGCGTATGCGGGAACACGCTCGACTTCCGTCAGACCCGTGCACCTCTTCGTCCAGCCAGCGTCTCGCTATCTTTTTTAGCACTTTCGCGTCTGACGCGTCTTTCTCTAAACCGTGGCAGATTGCGAGTCCATTTACAGCCCGAGCGGGACATCATCGCCTTGTTAATATTCAACGATCCTTCGTGCTCTGGCATCTCTTTTTGCACGTTACACGCAAGACATTCGAGCAGGCAGGTAGTCGTGCGAAAATATCTCAAGTCCAGCCATTTTTGTATCTTTAATTTTCACGCTCGATCGAAGAACGAAACCTCGCTGCTCTGGGATTTGGCCTCACGAAGGAGCGGACGCGATTAGATGTACGGCCTTGGCGTGGACGAGCTGCCGTTTTTCCTATTTCCCTTCGTACGCGTTCCTCTCCTAGCCCGAGCCGAGCTAGTGAAAGCTGGCTGCAAGATCTTCAACGTGCTGCGGCACGTGCACTCAAATCCTCCTCACGAATCGACGATTTATCGCGTTGAAACGGCGAAAGCAATAGGAACTGGAGCACAGATATATCGACATCACGACTATCCTATCCATTGGTCGATGCTCCGCCGGAGAAATCAGCTTCTGAGTCGGTTAACTCTGCATCGAACTTTTCGTCAATGGCTCGTGCTAATATCGAATGATATTCGCAGAATTTATGGGATTCAAATTTATCTACTTATTTATTCCATACATAAACGTAATGAATAGAAGCGTGCAAGAGAAATCGAACGACTCGCAGAGCTGATTATAGCGGGTAAGAGCGACGAAAAGGATCGCGTAAACGTATGCACTGTCCGTCTTCGTTTACGAGACGTAACGAATTTTGGAAAAAGATCGAACGCGCATGAAAACGCCGAAACACTAACGTCCAGGATGGAACAAAGGTTTTTCAGCAAATTCGGGAAACACCGGCAACCATTGAGAGTGTAACAACCGGTTCCACGACAAAACGAAAGTCAGCTGGTCATTTCGAGCATCTTCCGCAAAGAACATAAGTTCGTATGAACTTTCTTCGTTGTTTTTAGGTGTACGACCAAGTCCCGAAGCGGCTTCTACGCGTTCTGTTGCATCCTGTGTAATCGCAATTATCGCGTACATAGAAATGTGCGTAAGGCAAGAAATAAGCAGAAGCGGAAAAGGCAAAAAGAGAGGCGGAAGAAAGTTCCTTTCTTCGCGTTTCGGTCGATCCGGAATGGAAAAGAATGCAGCATCGGTTTTGCATGGTCGAGGAATTCGAAGGGAAAGAAGCGGCCAAGCCGCTGGAAATATGAAATTTTAGCACGAGAACTAACGTTATCAGTGAAGTTTCAAGTTGTAAGTTACAGGTCGCAGGTATCAGTAAACCAGCTGTGAGCAATATAGTAAGAAAACGAAAGGAGGACCAATTATGTTATAACGTTTTGGGCCATTTGCGAGCCATTTGACTACCTTGCGAACGAAAAATTCTCTTAGATGTGCTGCAAGAATTTTTACTCCTACGCATTCTTATTGTACGTTCGCAGGAACGTGCAAAAATAGCCATTTAATCTAACATCGTCCTTTACAAGTAAGTGTTACAGATTGCAAGACGTTTGATTGCCTCATCAGGCGACAAGTTACAAGGTCGCGATAAAGAAATCTATAACTTATAACTTACAAGTTTACAATTTATCAATATCATTGGTAGAACGCTTATGGACATCCACGTTTTTGAAAATATAATTAGAAAAGTGGAGTATTTTCGGTAGAAAATTGTTTCACCTACCGAGTATTACAGAAGCCACTGTAATTTCTACATTTTACAAGTGAACATACGCAGCTTTCCGCGTTATGCGCGTATTCTCTGCAATTTCGTACTTTCAAATTTTCTATGAATGCAGAAAAATCCTCCAGTCTAATTACTAGTTAGTAAATCATCGTGCACGATGATCGAGATATTGGAGTTTCGAGGAAGCTGCCAGGCCATAGAAGAAGGAGAATAGCCAGGAGAATCGAAGAATTCCGAGTATCAAGAGCTTGCTTGTCGTTTCTTCGCAAAAAGACGAGAAAATGAAAATTCGACGCGCGACGAGAGAATCGATCGTTTCGTCCCGGCGACTAAAAATCGCGAGGAAGGGCGCCGAAGAGATCGATGCGTCGCGTTTCCGACCTACGACCCTCGATTACGCAATTCGACGCGCCTGCCGAGAGAGAAAATTCTCGCCACTTGTCTACGACTTTTCTTTTTCCCATGTCTGTTCGGAGATTTCACTTAATAACGAATTAATTTCCTCGTCCTAAATCCTGCAGCCGGCTCGAACAAACGTATTGCGAAAGCTGCTTCAACGTCCGTTGTAGGTCTGCTCCTCTTCGTAAACGGAGAAATTTCGGTGGTACAGGTTTTCGAAGACAATACCGCGCTCGTGTCAGCATCTTATCTGCCATGTCTCTCTTTGAATATTCCTCTCGCGTGCGCCAGCTGCTATCTCGCAGCTGCATCTCGGCGTCGATTACGTTGTCGCAATTACGTTTCCTCTCGGGAAAAAAAAACACCGTTTTGTAGCTTCTTGTTCCTTCAGCAGAGGCGAAAATCTTCGCGAGTCTTCGAAATCTCGTTCGAGTCCAGTTTTTCTTGCGGAAGGATCACTCGCCGTAGCTTCTTCGCGCAGAGATCGAAATCTTTCGTTTGAGAAATCTTTGATGGGAATACTCTAATGCTTCGTCAAACGCTAAAGTTAACGTTATCATACGTAATTCGTATAATTATATACTTAATTAAGAATCTTCTGCATACTCTGTGGACCATGAGCTTTTGTTTGAGAAATCTTTGATGGGAATACTCGAATGCTTCGTCAAACGCTAAAGTTAACGTTATCATACGTAATTCGTATAATTATATACTTAATTTAGAATCTTCTGCATACTCTGTGGACCATGAGCTTTTGTTTGAGAAATCTTTGACGGAAATACTCGAATGCTTCGTCAAACGCTAAAGTTAACGTCATTATACGTAATTCGTATAATTATATACTTAATTTAAAATCTTCTGCATACTCTGTGGACCATAAGCGTTAGGACAGACACTTGTTACACAGTCGGAGACAGAAATAGGTACACAAAACGTGTGTATGCATATGTATATGTATAAAAATAGGTATATAATAAGTTTCGTCGAGTATGATTTATTTACACAAAAATGTGAATGTTAATTTCAGTTACATACAAAATAATCTATATACTATATACTGTATACTACGAATAACACGTACAAGCGGGCACGAGGTGATTGCTCACGATAAAAGAAGAACAAAATATGGAATAAAATTTGTTCATTTCATTTTCATTTCATAGGGAATCACATTCGGCCGCGCCATGTACAACAAATAAAGTTTAAGTATAGAATTATAGCAATAGTGCCAGATCGATTAAACTCCATTCGTACGACTTCCATTATCTGTTCAGTTATTTCTATCTCCGACTATATTTGTTGGAAAACTCGAGCAATATTTACCTTATTTAGTATTTTATACTATGATGCTTTGTTTCTTCGTAATCACCATGATTATCATAACTATGTAATATAATAAGTGTATATATATAGCGGAAAGGAGGTGATTCTGCGCGAAAAAAGAAGTCGAAAATATAGAATGAAAAAAATATAGAATAAAAAAGTCGGATAGTAAGTTAGTAGGTAGGAAAACACTTCACACTGGTCACATTGGAAGTGTTTAACAACATAACGTCGATCGAGACAACGATCAACAGTGAGATCCGTCGTAACGAGACGCGATAAAGTGCACGCGACCGAGCGAAAATTCAGTCGATTTTCTCGAAAACAAAGCCTCGAACGAATAATTTTTATTCTATATTTTCCACTTCTTTTTTCGCGTAGAATCACCCCCTTTCCGCTTGTACCATCAGTTACCAGCCAGCCTGTATATAGCTTATAATTATATAACAATTACACAGTAAGTAAATAATATAATACATAACAAGTGCACGATTAAATAGAATTTCGAAAGTCGATACATAATATTAGATTGTCTCAAAAGTTTCTTTCCTTCTATAAGGAAACAATAGACGCGCAACATTTCTTGTTTTATATTATTTTATCGAATTACGTATGATCCATTTTGTTCTATTGGAAACGCATTGTATCCACGAAATGGATCATACGTAATTCGATAAAATAATATAAAACAAAAAAATGTTGTGCGTCTACCGTTTCCTTATAAAACGAAAGGAACTCTCGGGACAAACTGATAATAAAACCGGCGCTTGTATTGGTCAATACCTCGCACAACTATTCTCTTACTCGACAAGTATTCGGCATTTCCGCAAATTCTGTAATTGTTTCATTACGAGGCAGATTTTAAGCTCGGTACCTTAAACAGGTAGAAAGCTACTACTACGCTACTACCGGTATAACAAATAAATACTGGTATAATAAATACTAAAACGAATCGTCAGGCTATTTAGTACGTGTATCCCGTTGATCTCATAAAAAGCTAGAGCAGCCGTTGCTTCCGACTATTCCATTTGCATAATTTCATCTGTACAGTTCACACACCGTTACCGCGAGTCGACCAAAGTGTCCGGATATTTACGAGCGATAGCGTATACATATAGTCAGAAAGGTGTAGCTAATTGCACAGTCGCGCAACGATTGCATACGCGAGCGGCGAAGATGGAACGACGAACTCGTGCACGAGGATCCTCTCGGAGTTGAGTTGAGTCGACTCGGCGCGGGGAAGGGGATTCCTCTTCTAGTCTTCGCCACGTGAGAAAGTGAAAGCAAAAGGCGAGTGCTCGAGGAGGCATCCTCTTCCAGGCGATCTCGTCTCGTTTGTCTCTGGCGATCGTCCTGAAAATCCCCGTGGCCCCTGAGCTATGAGCGGCCCGTTGACCCTCCTCCTGTCCTGAGCCAACCGTTGCACCATTTACGTACACGATTCGCTATACTCGTAGAGAATTTTTAATTGATAAAGGCTCGCGCGGCTATTGGTCGAAAACGTAGTTGCCCGCGAGGAAACGGACCGGCGATCCGGTCGATTAATCGACCGAGGCCGGCCTTAGCGCCTGTCTACAGATATCCGCGAGCGATTCGAGCGGAAAACAAGCCGGTTAATCAAGGATCTGGTTAATCTGAGGCCCGATAAACGATTAGTCCGTACACAAGGTCCCCTTAGCGGCAGGAAGAACCGTGTCGAAGGTACGGGATTTCGAAATGGGCTCATTGATACAGCGAGGACGCGATTTACAGGACGAAAAGCTCGTACGGTGCGCAATTAACGCCGCTGCCGAGGTCTTAATTACGGAGTAGCTGGTTATTGTGACAGAGTGTGCAACTCCGTGTGAAAAAGAGTATTATCCACTCGTCGCCGTTCTCTTGCGTAATCCGCGCTTTGGCTCGGTGCTTTGTCGTCTGAAACGAATTTTCCTGACTCTACCATCCGTGAATCGCGCGAGGTCTCCGCCGTAAAAACGTCTCGTCTGGAATAACCAAGTGTCGCGTATCATAGTACACGCGGCTGTATTTACACGACTTTGACAGACCCTGGTCGCGACGTCGTTGCGAGGCCGCTTTCAAGTTAAAGTTTCAAAACGTCGCTCTAATGACACGGACGTCGAGAAACAACCAAGTTCACCGACGAATGGCCAAAGAATTTTCTGGCTCGCTCTGCGACTACCCGCTAAGTCATTTGACGATAGTAGCGTCTCTCGCTGGCGAAAAGCAAAGGTCCGTGTGCCTCGGATTGTTAGGACCGATACGCGTGCGTCATTCGTCGCGAAGTAGTCGCCAATAAGAGCAATAAATCGGTAGTTGACGCGACTATAAGCGGAAAAAAAATAGTAAGAAGAAATTTCGAGTTACGCTCGTTGGGATACATTTTCGTGTCTGTCATATTCCGAGAGAAATCTTTCCCATGACACGACGACCTTATTGGCGAGCTCGGAGCAATTTTCAAATAGCGAACGATGGGAAGTGTTCCACTTTTTATCGGGAACGCCGGCTGCCACAACGGTCGCCTCGTTTCCCAATATTGTTTTCTCCGAGGGAGAGAACAATCGATATTTCCTACTAATGGAACCCGATTCCACTTGGAAATCGGCGCGAGATTCGTTCGCTACGTTCGCGGGATCCACGGAGGGCCACGGCGTTTAGTTTGGCCAGCTTCCGATTTGATAATGGCAGCGGGTCGTCGCGATGCCGCACCGTCAGTCGGCCTAACTTTCACCGGGGCACACACGGCGACGACGTGGTGTGCCGTGCGTGCGCGAATCCCCGAGCAAAGTTGCATAAACGCGGTGCCTCCGCGGCCTGGAACGTGGAAGTTATACAAGCGGCCGGTTCCGACAGACTTTCCAGACGAGCGGCTGGATTCCTCCGCCTCCGAGGCAAGATCTTGGCTGGTGAACTTCGTGGGGAAGTCTTGACTTTGGGATGGAAAAAATGATCACCTCGCCAACTTCCTGTTTGCCTGGACCTCTTCCACGTACAGCGGCTCGCGGAAATATTAGGTCGTCCGAAAGTTCCTTTCGCTTTACGAGCAAATGACAGATGCACGACATTTTTCGTTGCTTATTGTTTTGTTGAATTATGCACGATCCGTTTCGTTCTATCGGTAGAAAAATATGTCGTGCGTCTATTATTTCCTTATAGAACGAAAGAAACTTTTGCGACAACCTAATGTCGGAACTCCTATCACGGAATCCCTTTTTGTGAATATACTATGTGCGCTATAAGGAACTTTTGGAAATTTCGTTACGTACGTAATCGAGAATGTACATAAAAATTATAAGTCGCTTACATGAAAGGCTTATCGCGGACGTACACTCAGTGGAAAGTTAGTATGCAATAGGAATAGTGGTTTTGATACATCAAAGCCAACGTTGCGATAACGCAACATTTAATTTGCGATCTTTCTCGGTTAATTTATATTATGGTATCGAAGTGTGCTCGTAGGAGACACTGCAAGCGCGAAGAAACAAGCTTCTCGGGAGAAAACAGCCGAGGAAATGTTCCATTCATTTAGACAGATTGCTCAGACAAAAGCCAACAAACAATCAACTAATTGACACTGATACTTTTCTGTATAGAGGCGACGTTGTGACACCATCTACAACTATCTAGCAATAGCTATTTAGAGATGGAAATTGCACTTAAATTCTATGCTACACAGTAGCATAGAATTCTCACATAGTATTGTGACATAGTATTCTCACTAGTATGTGGAACATTTTTCAATAGTAAGCGAAAAGTTTTGAACTTTGCCGCTCACAGTGTTCTCTGCAAGCACTTTTCGATTCTATTTCCTCGTGGCTATGAGAAGGATATCCTTTTTCCACGTTGTTTCCGTTGTTTAGATTCCACGTGTTTATAAAATGTAAAAATGTAAATCGAAATATTTGTAATAGCGTGATAAATTATTACTGTCTGCTCCTTAATGGGTCGAACGTGTACGATTATGCTAAAGATGGGTCTCTCAGGTTTAGAATATATTCTAATCTGGTAATATGGCAAACAGTTGATAATTTATACGAATACTTTGCTGATCCTTGCCAAATGCTTCCAACAAATGTCTCGTAACTTCTGTATACATCTTTAAATTCGTTTCAAACGTTACCAATGTAATCATAATAGCCGTGTCTCGTTGCGGTGCTAATACAATTTCAAGATGTGCATAATATATATATATATGAAACGTTTCTGCGTTCGAATTCCTTCGTGAGCTACTATGGTTGCCAAATTCCATCCTTTTGTTTCTCAGATCTTAGTCTATCTAGATCGTTGACATCGTTTATCGAGCGTCGAAGATAACGTTCTTGTTGCTTTGAATACGACGAGACTCTTCGGGTTCCTTTGACCCTCTCGAGCCCAATTCTTTTTACTGTTATAGGATTTCGGGGGATTTAAACAGACTCCGCGATGCTGATTATGCAATTGTTAACGCATAACATATTAACACGTTCGTTACGGATGCGATTTTCATTTTGTACAACGCTAACAACAAATTTTCGTACAATACCTGTCTTTATATTACGAAACTCTACGTACGTGTCCAACATGAATTACTATGAAACACTTTTTCACGATGTACGTGATTTTTAGTTCGCCAAAAGCATGTATGTATGTTAAGTGGAAAAGTTCGTAAATTTTTGAAATAGAAAAAAAAAGTTCGCTGAAAGAGCGAGTCGAAAGTAGAATTTAGAAGACTAGTGAGATCAAACGTTTAATTTCGAGTCGACAGGAAAAGTAAGCGTTTACAAACTCTTTAATGGGCCACTTTTTAGTCAAATTAGCCTTTCAGCCGTTGCGTAAGCGCGCGTTTCCATCGGCTATTCGGGGCAAAATGATGCGACAGTAGACGAAGTAGGAGAATCTACGACAAACGCGCAACTCTCGTGAGAGATTTCCTCTGGGGGTCCATGGACAGTTACGAGACGACGAGTGAGAGGCTCCCTAATTATTCCTCGACCTAACGATGCTCTAGAAATATCGGATTTGCACCTAACGATATCTAGCAATATCCTTAACCCTCGATCGGTATGGATAGATTATATAAGAAACGACGACTCAGATTAGATTCGATTGAAGTTTCTCGTAGAATAGAATAGAACAGACGATCGTAGAATATTGAATTTGAATTTATATTCTACATCTTCTCTAATACCTTTCCTTTATTTAATACCTTTATTTAATACTTCTTTAATATCTTTCTTTAATTCTCGTAGAATAGAATAGAACAGAAGATCGTAGAATATTGAATTTGAATTTATATGCTACATCCTCTTTAATACCTTTCCTTTATTTAATACCTTTATTTAATACCTCTTATCTTTCTTTAATTCTCGTAGAATAGAATGGAACAGAAGATCGTAGAATATTGAATTTGAATTTATATTCTACATCTTCTTTAATATCTTTCTTTGATACCTCTTATCTTTCTTTAATTTTCGTAGAATAGAATAGAACAGAAGATCGTAGAATATTGAATTTGAATTTATATTCTACATCCTCTTTAATACCTTTCCTTTATTTAATACCTCTTATCTTTCTTTAATTCTCGTAGAATAGAATGGAACAGAAGATCGTAGAATATTGAATTTGAATTTATATTCTACATCCTCTTTAATACCTTTCCTTTATTTAATACCTCTTATCTTTCTTTAATTCTCGTAGAATAGAATGGAACAGAAGATCGTAGANATATTGAATTTGAATTTATACTCTACATCCTCTTTAATACCTTTCCTTTATTTAATACCTCTTATCTTTCTTTAATTCTCGTAGAATAGAATGGAACAGAAGATCGTAGAATATTGAATTTGAATTTATATTCTAAATCTTCTCTAATACCTTTCTTTTATTTAATACCTTTCTTTGATACCTACTTCTTTGATAGCCTTCGTCGCTTAAACTACAAATTTCGATTGAGAAAACCAAAACTACGTTAATTGAAGTTTGTTGTAGATCTTTAATGTCGTGTTTGCACGACGCCAAACGACGGTTCGTGCCTAGGCAAATCGTCGTTCAAGATAATCACGCACGTCTGGTTAAAGACGTTTCACCGAGTCTGATCGAGATGAAAACCGTATGGAAATGTTAGAACGGAATAGAGCGTAAACAGTGGAGGGAAATTGATGAAAGCGCGGGATGTTGCGTGATCGGAGGCGAGTTTCATTAGAAAGAGCGGATCAGAAGGCTAATTGGGAGAAGCGTAGGAAGCGTTCATTCATTACTGGGAGAAATGGTGCAACTTTGCTGTATTTTAATTACACATTTCGCAGAAAATCTCACGAAATTACCTACGGTTCTCTTGGAAGTCTTTCTGTCTGGCAAATCGGCTCTCTCGTCTCTGTATTTTAGATTTCCCTTTTCGTTTTCCATCCCGTCGAATTTTACGATAGCAAACGGTAGCGCGTGTTTTCGACAGAAACGAACCGCGGACACGTTCCGTGTCGCAATCGCGAAATCGCAGCATCGGTTTCGTGCTACGAATGTGTCGTTGCAGCCTCGGATCTGGCACAAGGATGCGTTGCCCGCTCGGCTGTATCCTTCAGTTTCGTTTTTCTCTCCTAGCGCCGAGCCTCTTCCCTCTTCAAACACGAATTTCCATGGAACCAATACGGTTCGACTTTCTCCGAAGTCTTATCGATGTTAAGAAACAGGTTGTGCCCCTAAAGGCATTGTCACGTACTCCAGCCGCTTTCGCAGGCTGATTTTGTTTCCTCTCTTACGAGGAAAAATCTTCCTTCGATGGATCGGCTACTTTCGCGATCTTCCTGACCCTAAAGAGTGTGAAGTCGAATGATGCGTAGACAATGGCACGCGTGCTGTCCTCGATTCTCTTCGTCTACAGTTCTCGCTGTACGAGGTGTCGAGTCCTTTGGAATTAAGTAGTTCCGATCGCGAGGGATCTCCCGGGCAATTTTCACGCTATCGATTCGCACGATACGGATAGTTTAATTCTAAAAAAAAGAAAAAAAAAAAAAAGAAAAAATGAAATTTCCATGCAAACGTTCAAGCGATGTATAGAATTTATTTGCCAAAATAACGATTCGTCTACACTCGATAGACAACGAAAGATACGAAGAGGCGCGCGTCCCCGGCGACTTATCGGAATTTGATCGATGATCTGCGTCCCGTGTAGCGTTACGAAATTGATGATCAGTGTCACGCGCAGTCCGGCGGTTCTTAGCCAGACTTTCGTCTCGAAGAACCTTGAGGAAGACGAGCCAGGAAAGCAGCGCAGACGAGTCGATCGAAGGAAGTTGTAATTGGCCGGGGCATACCCTGGAATAATGGTGGAGCTGTTACTTCTTTTTCAACCAGGCAAAACTCTCGTGGGAGGCTGGCAGAAGTTTCACACAACGATCGTTTTATTATACCGCTAGGTATGCGCGCCGTCAGGTCCCGTAATTGTTGGTAAAGCGAACTGCTCGACTAACACGTACGATCGCGTAACACGCGTTATTGTCAGGCGGATTTTTTTTCCTTGGTAGCATCTTCCTGCCATGGAACCAGGAAACGAAGCCTGGTTGCGCAATGGAAGGCGCTCTCCGACAGATAGGATCTGGAGGAAAACGCGAGGACGATTATTTCGCCGGCTCTGATCGTTCGTTTAGGCTGTCCCTGTTCCGCTTTTGCACAGTTTTCCCGGTGAATCTGATAGGAAAGCCAGGGTTACTTTTATTTTCTCCGCTGTTGTAATCAAGCTTAATACCACAAATGTTGCAATGCAATTAATTTTCTTTTACGTACAATAAGAATAGATAGTTGAAATACTGCTTGAGTAAAAAGTACATTATAAAATTCACTTGGTCATGAGTTACATCCTCCCTTTTCAGATAACCTTTTAAGCTAGGAACATCTTGCAGTAGTGCTGCCTCTAACCTATGTACAAGTCACGCACAAAGTTCAGTCACGCTTACATTTGCTTCGTAGATTGGTTCTGTAGATTGTCATTTTAACCGGTGTTGACATAGAAACGTTTTCATGAGGATTCATAATCGATCGTTGAAAGTTGAGACCTATAGCATTGAATTTTCCGCCGTTTGCATCTTCTAAATGAACATCCGATTAAGTTATAACGTACAGTGGCTCGTGCAAGTATTCGTATATATGAACATATTACGTGTGTTATACGAAACATTTTTAAATTTCATTAGCTCGTTGTAATGACACTCAATTATCATAATTATATTGGAAACATTTTAAACGATTCTGGAAATGTATATAGAAGTTGCAAGACGATACAAGTATATATTTCGTGGAGATCAGAGAGATATTTAAATAGGCAATCATTCACGATATTAATAAATATCAGTATTCGGTGAGATCATTTTTAAATTCCACGCTTAAGAAGACTATTCGTACTGTATATTAATTTTTTACTAAATATAAATTAACAGTAAATATCTTGTAACTTCTATATGTATATATTTTTCGGTTGTCGCGTTTCATTACAGCGTTAATGAAATTTCAAATTGTTTTATAAAATACGCACGATATTAACATAAAAGTTTTCTGTGACAAGTTTACGAACACTTCTGCTAGCCACTGTAAAGAACGTTCTAATGATCAATAAGCGTCCGAAGAACGTGCAATAAATGGCTATTATATAAGCCATCGGGTAAACGATAAATAGTTGGATATTTGGTAAAAGAAAGAGAATAAAAGTTCTTTGACTCACTCACTGGGTCTCCTGTGATCAGCGTAATCCTTGAATGTATAACCTTTTGATGAAGTCAGTGAGCATCCTCTGTCTAAATGTCAGAGGAGTAACATCACGACATGCTCATTGATATAACGGTGTTGTGTTTACTTTAACATAGAACTACTTGGGAAAGAAAAAGTCCTTTTCTGTCAAGGATATCTCGTTTTTATCGAAGCCGTTCCATTTCTCATTATAGCTCCGGAATAATTGATGGTTTTAGTAGGACTTATTTTTGTGGACGTTTTTTAATTAATGGAAGTGCTTCCAGTTATGTAGGCTTTAGGGGTATCTGTAGAAATAAAAATAGAGTGCTTAATTAAGAATGATTTATTGCAAATAAAATCTCTCTCGAAATTATTAATGCATTTGTATTTTGTATTGTTTACAACTTACATTGTAGAGCCATCTACCGAACGAAGATTCAATCTAACGGGACAGAACGTAGATAATTGTGAGCATTATTAAACAATAATTATTAAAATATATTTTATATAACAGAAAATAAAACGAATTGGAAGGAAATACTTTTTATTGTAAAAATAAAAATCTTACAAGTTATATTTTTTGCCTTGGAATATTTACAATTTCGTTGTTACATATCAAACAATATTATTTTTGAAATGCTTCGTTAGGAACGGCGGAAGATTTATAGTCCTTCATAAAATTTGAAATTGCTTTTCTTATGTCCCACTTAGCTTCTTCTAAATATATCTGACACCAATCTGTATTCAATCTGGTCGTTTCTACAAATTTGGCTAGTAACTCCTTTTTCTCGCTTGAACTAAAGCACGATGTCACCACCTCATCATGAAATCTTCCTTCTAAACTATTTGATGGAATTTCTTGTATAGTAGAATCTACTTGGTACTGGTCATTTATAATATTGTATTCGTGATCAGGACCAGCTTGAATAATGAACGTTCTGCTGAACCATAGAATTTGCGATGTTGTGCAAGTGATCCTCAATAGTCCACAAACTGAGATCACCAAGCATTTATCATCGTCATACATTATATCCAATATGAAAGAATTTTTATCGTGGTAGGACCGTGGTAATCTTTTTAGACCAACTAGAATATTATCTTGTCCGTAATAAATATGCTGTTGCCGTTTCTTATTCATATCCATATTTTTTAATAAATTTCTACTCATTGTAAATTGAACGAAGTTCCGTTTATGAGCTACAGCTGCTGGAATCACTAAGCTTATGGAATAAAACGAATTTTTACAATATAATCCTCTCAGGACTGTTCTATCTTTCTGATCGTAAAGAGCGAAAAAGTGGTTGACGAATTTGGTGACTAACCCTTCCCTAGATTCATTTCTAAAGTAATTGGTATACATGAGTGGTAGGCCATATGTTCTAATATACACTCCATCCAATTGAAACAAATTGGGACAGTATTTCATAGCAGAGTCTATGTACTGTTTAGAACTAGAGTAATTTTCGCAGAGAGGATTTCCATCTAACCATAACTTCACTATACACAGATTTTTTAAAGGAGTAAGTGCTTCCATAGACATCAAGTTATTGTATCTTAAATCCAGATACTTTATGGAAGTCAAACCAGAAGTTTCTAGAGGAGTCAGGTTGAACAGTTCGTTTTTCTGTAGATTCAGGTGCTCTATCTTGCCAATTGAAGTCTTTGTTAATTTTAAAACCTGACAAAAAGTTCTCTGTTGAAATAAAGGACAATAGATAATGTTAGATATTTCAGACTCTTTATGAAACTCTGACAAATCTAAAGTTTTTCTATTAAAATTGTACATCTTGGTCAAAGCAGTTGAGATCAATGGCTGAATATTGAGTTTCAGATCTTGAGTGGATGCAAATCCTAGTGTTATGATCAAGAGCAGCGGATCTCCATCTGAGTTTTTGATTATTAAGTTAATCTTGCATAGCTTGTCGAGAGCATGAGCACAATTACGTGCTAAAAAAAAGGTATCTTCTCCACTGACTTGGTATTTAACAGGGATCAATTCTGCTGGTTCGATAGCATTCAATATAGCTTTCAATATTGTTTCTTTACTGTATTGAGTTCCTTTTAGTATTTTAACTTTGTGCCACACATCCGAACGACCCATTAATGTCCTTTCTTGGAACATAGATCCTCCCATGCTTAATTTTATAGCAATGGAGGAATCTAGTTGCATTGGCACGATTGGCAAACTTGTTCGTTGCATTTTTGTATTATATATTCATCAACATGTTTTAAGTAAATACTTGTCCACACGGAGTCTCTAGAAATTTGTCTAATTTTATCCCAAGAAAATTACATGTTCCTGAAAAGGAAAAATTTTTATTCTTTATATCGTTAGGTTAGATTTTTGTATGTGAAATTGTATCGTACGTATAATACGGATCCAAATTACATTACTGCTTCTCAGCGATATCCATGGAAAAAAGAAGTAAATTTATTTTTGTTTCAAAAGTGTTCATTACTAATATTATTAAGTATTGTTGATAATTTATATTGTATCATCTACGTTGACAGTAGATGTTACGTACATCGACACCTGCTGGTCGGAGCAGTAAGAAAGAAGTTGAGAAAGGATCACTTACTGGTTGTCGATAAATTCAGCCGTTTGAAATGTTTGCCACTGTTTCAGTCAAGTATCGTAATTGTTATTTTTGTACTACGTATTAATCTTGCCAATTTTCCACAATTTACAAAATATTTTTTAACAGGTGCATTGTTCCGCATATGTAAATCGCGTATATATTTCTGTATATCGTTGTGAACTTAAGAAACTTCCATAAGTTGCCGTGTTTCATAAATTTCTGGTTTATCTGGTAATCGAGAACACTTAGAATTGCGTCCTCTACATAGTTAACGTGATATCGCGACACCAAAAGGTCCATTGAAATTCGGATAATTGTTTCTGTTCGATGAATATACGTCAAAAATACCTGATAAATATTCTGAAACCTGACTCTATACAGAATCGAATTGTGAAATCGTGGACGTGAAGATGTGCATGACATTGGATCCAGATAGAGATCAGTATCTCGACGTCGAAGTACTTTATGAAATCATTCTGAAAAAAGGTTGAAAAACCAATAACAGGTATCACGAAACATTTTCTCGCGAGGAAAGGGTAACCACATATATATGTTAATGGATGGTCGACGAGCAAGTATGAATTACCCGCTTTAGAAATGGTGCGTGGTCCGGCTTCTCTTTTAAATGTGTTATTTCGCGGCGAAGCTCGTCCAATCGCGCATGAATACAACAATGAATAGCGTTGAAATAGAGGTATAGAAGATCGAGAGACCGGTGAGTTGACCGAGGGGCAGAGTCAGCGTGTGGTGAGTGTGTATCGAAGTCGTCTTGGGCATCCTCTTCCGCATTTCACGTAGACCGAAAACGAAAAATCTGCCGCGTCCAACGATCTGCTAGTTACACTACCGCTCAAAAGTATCCGGACGCTAGCTTCTTCTTTTCACAGAATTCCGCTTCAATTACAAAATTACGAATAAATCAGACTGCAGTGATTTCAATCCTTGTAATTAACACGGATACAGATAGTGGAATGTTACGAGGTGGTTAACACTAACCTTACCAGGTCCGGTCAAATGACAGGTTTCAAAATTGAATTTAAAATTCTACATTCATTATTATATATGTATATTATATATGTAAATTCTTATATTATTTGATTAATCAATTTCTCAACTTTTGTTAATATAAGAATTCACATAAGGTTAGGTGAACAAAAGAAGTAACGATGAATGTACAATTTTAAATTCAATTTTGAAACCGGAATGTTCTATCTTAGAGTTCGAAAAGTCGTAGAACAGAGCTGATGAACAATATCTCCATTTACAAATCTCTTGAAAATAATTCGCGTAGTAAAAAATTACTTAGGTGGAGTAGGGAACGTCTTTAACTTTTCTTAAATGCTAGTTTTAATTTTCTCCACAAACTTTCATGGCACTTTTTCCGACTATATACAACGACATCACGATAACAAAGTTTCTTATTTTTATTATAAATCTTCTTAACATCGAACGCGTCGATTTATATTAAATTTCTTCCACCCTAATGTGATTGATAATTAACGATAGAACAAGATTGAATGATGTTGACGGCAATATGATATGAAGGCTTGCGACAGTAATGCAAGCGGTGGTGTTTAAATGGTAAATCTATACAATTAATAATGGAATATTCGTAAGCTTCCCAACAGATAATATAAATTTGTAGCCTGTTTTAGCTACTAGAGTAGAGTGTGCTTTTTCCGTGCATTTATGAGAAATTTAAAAATATTAAAAATGCACAGGTAGCTCATAACTTAAAAATATACATAAAACTTCCAAAGTATAGTACTCTCTACAGCATTTGTTAGATAAAAAAATCTTCTTCCGAAGTTCCATTTTCGAAATAATATTCTCGAAAATATGAATTTGCAGGAACATCCGCGCTCATAAATAATTATAAATTCCCCATTGATTCGTGATATATGTTATATCACGTTGTATTATATTAAGTTATATTACATCACGTTATATTACGTTTGTTATATCACGATATACTACAATACGTTATATTATATCACGTTATAATATCGTAAAACGCAATTTGTTTTGATCATTGTTTTATTTTTATATAATTTATTCTTTTTGTACATTTATTTTAAAATTTTCGTCTTCTTTTGTGCATATTATTGGACAAACGCGAGAGAATGGATGCATTAGAGTGAATTAGAGAACGTTACGAAATTCGGAAGGGCGCTGTGATCGATAGTGAATCTGATAACTTGTGAAGATTTAATTTATTTTAATAAAGGCAAGTGTATTTATAAGTTTATCTTTTATTAATCATTGATAATGTTTATTCAAGTATTTAACGGATATGTGCATTTTTAACGAATAATTAACGTTATTAATATATAATAGAATAAAGTACGCGATGAGAATACGAAGATGAAACTAGGTTAAAGAAATCATTTCTTTTTATTTCGAGTTTTTTCATTGATTAATATTAATTTAATGAGGATTTTCTAGATTTTGTCATATTTTACGTTTTGCTGCCTTTTTCGCCAATTTTATATAATAATGTCGTCATTTTACTTTTTTCAAGATTTTTTGTGGTATTCAAAAAAGAACGCTGTCAGAGGCGTTCTGCGCATCACATTTTTTTCTACTGCGCAATTTTGTTTAACTGTCAAAAATAGCACACCACGTCTTATTAGTACGAAGCATATTTGAAACTGTAATGCTGGAAATTCAGAGTATATTTTGTACAAATCAATTTTTTGAAATATTAACAGATATTTGGTAATACTAGAAAGTATTGTACAATGCATAATAATATTTTACATTATTTATTCCACATTATTAACATGATATTCTTTTATCTGTGATAAATTAGTAACAATAAATTGATGATTTTGTAAAAACAGCGTTTTCTTCAACGAACACTTGACACTCGATACGAAGAAGGAGAAAACCCCTATGTTCGACCACTTCGCGCGGAGACGCGTTCGCGATGAGTCACACCAACGAGAGACGTAAATTTCCGTTACGATCTGATGATCGACGCCATGAAGTAAGTCGATCCCCTATTTCGGTTAGGATAATGGAGGTAGTTCAATGAGTATACCGCCGTGTTAACCGGCGTGGTATGTTACGATGTCGCGATAAATATAACATCGCTTACAACGAGATTTATACGTATGACTCGAGTAGGCTTAATAGTTGATATTGATATGACTAACAGTTGATATTGTATTATTGATATCATATCTAGAAGGGACAGTCCCTTGATAGTGTCACGCATCTAACAAATTCGTACAGTCCATTTTGTAATCTATCTGTTTGGCCTGCAGCTCCTTTCCTCCGCCATTCCGCTCACAACTGCAAGTGTTCGGATGCGTATAGTAATTGTACTATATTAAAATTTGAATTCTTGTTATTATCTTTATTACCCTTATTCTTCATTATGTTAAACTTGTTGAATAATCATCAGTATATTTGTAAGAACAAACTACAATGTTTCACATGTTTTGTTACAGGTGTTGTACCGTTCTCTGGAAAGGATGTAGTAGTACTTGTAAAAAGTAAGCATGTAAGAATCTACGTGCATTTTCTACCTCAATTCATTTAATTTTTTGTATTTTGCTTTAATTAGAATTTCTTTTGTTAAAGGCTTTTTATTCCTTCTTCTTTCCTTTGTTCCCGAGAAAGGACCTAGTGATACTTCAAAAGTCAAGAATGCAAGGCAAGTTTTGTATTTCATTTAATTTCTTATATTTACGTAAATTATTACTAGTTAAAAAATAAAATCTGATTGAAAATTTGACGAGTTCAAACTGTTGATTCTGCAATGTAATGTTATTTTTAAAATTGTATGTAATTGTAAACCGAATCCCTTTTTATGATCGGGAGGCTGAAAAGATAAGCTATTATATTATTATTAGTACATTACAATTGTATGTTTAATAGAGATCAATCTTTTATTATTTAAAAATTTCCCAATAATTAACACTTTAAGCACAAATTATAATATTCTATGCTTATTACAGATTTTTTCCAGTCGGCGCTTCTACCATAGGATTCGACGATTCCTATATGATGGCAGGCTTTCTGATAAGTTCCCCCATGCTACAACAGATGACAACGTTCTTCAGAATCTAATCGTGAGTCGCATGCATTTTTATTCTTCTGGTCTATCAATCATGTCGCAGAAAGTTGCATGCATTTTTATTCCTCTAGTTACACAGATGATAGGTCCGAATCGACACGGGTGACTGATCGTATTTCATAAACTTTTTTACGAGCATAGTGAGAACGGTTATTGATTATATCCGCGAGTAGAAATATTTTTGTCTTGTTTTATTTATGTTTTCTTTATTAGTTCAGGATTGGTTTTCTTACGTATCGTGTTTTTAAATGTTGATAATGTATTAATAACTAATATATATATATATATATATATTAGTTATATATATTAGTTATATATATATATATATCATATATATGATTGTAATATTAACATAATATTACAATATAAATAATCGATATGAATAAATTAATATTAATAATTAGTATACATGTCTATGATATATAATCACAAAATAAATTCATTGTATGTAATGTGCAATAATCTTTTGTAGTGAAGAAGTCTGATATCCTCAGACTTCGTTACTATGAAAATTGATATATAATTTTATCATCTGTTTTGCCATAATATGGAGCAACTTTATCAGTCGAGTTCCATATTCAGTATAATTTCAGTAAAATTTGAAACGCGAAATGTAAAAGTATCGAAGTCTAACTTTGTCCGTTCAAGGATGTATCAAATTTCACGTGTAAGGTGACACGTCGCAACAGGCAGATATCAGAATCAAAACAAGGTTCGAATGTTTCTTTGTGTTTCTAAAAGAGTGTTTTGATGAAGGAATCGTCTGAAGATATTTCTATTAATATTTCACTGAATATAATTATTGATGCGACTCTCGACTAGGTGACAACCAATCAGATGCAACTGATCGGTTTATATCACGAACGCTATTGGCGCTCCAGGTGGAGATAAATAAAATATGCAGAGTAATGTTCTGTTTAGTTGATTTATTTGCACTGTAGTATAACGCGAAGAGTAAAACTGTGTGGTGAAGACTGTTTGAACACTGATACAGGAATCACTAACAAGTTGAGATATTGATCGATTGAAGATCAATTGGAAACTAGTCGTTCGGTCGTGATGCTTTCGCGGAGGAAAATTAATGATGGGTGTGTCTAAAGCACGGAACAAGCGGATTCGTTGATGGCAATTTTGGTTAGGAAGTGTAGGCAACGGTCATAGCTGCTAATTGGGTAGCAAAAGACTGCTGGGTAAGGATGGGTGCTTGCTGGCCGCTCTCAATCAAAGATGTGATTGTACATTGTACATAGGAAAAAAATCCGCTTTCGCGTGTTTTCTCGGACTGGGCAATAACTGAAAGGACTGCTTGAACTTAAAACGTACACGTGTGGTCTTTAGAACCTTAATGCCGTGGCAATGTCATAATGACTAGTTTATAAGCTTAACAGTTCCTCAACGACTGACGTTAGTGTATCGTGCACATTGTATCCTCCACATTTTGCGTATGTGTGGTTAGACTGTGGAGTTTTTTTTTTTTTTTTTTTATTTAGAGGAAATTTACAATCAATTGTCAATAAGAATTTTAAGTAAGTTTTTCTGGCGTGTTACAATGTCACGAATATAAAGTGTTTATTGCATGTTTATTCTTTTGCATATTCTTTTGTGGCGTCTTCTTATCCTACGAAATTAAATAACTCATCCGAGGGTTGAAACACATACTTCGATCACTTTAACGTTTCGAACAGAAATATCTTAAATCAGATGATTCTGCATGGTCGATCGATCTTCA
This sequence comes from Bombus confusus, assembly GCA_014737475.1. NCBI lineage: Eukaryota > Metazoa > Arthropoda > Insecta > Hymenoptera > Apidae > Bombus > Bombus confusus. Next base: position 3,893,160 of record JACXIV010000047.1, read on the forward strand.
ATTATGGTACAGCGATTCATACTGATTAATATGTATCATTGCTTTCGTCGATATCTAATATTATAACCATATAATAATAATAATAATAATATATGTATATATATATACATATAGATTTTCAGATTCGTTTCAAACTTTACCAATATAATTGTTATATTATTATTACAATATATACAGGGTGGGGCATTTTAAACAGGTCACCTGAATAACTCGCTTGTTTTTGAAGACAGGAGAAAATGCATTAGACCAAACTTACTTGATTTACATGATTATACAAGTTGACTTTGAGTGAGCTTGAATAAGCTTAGTAATAGGTCATTGTATTCGCCTTGAAACACTCTATCAGAATGTAGGTAAAAAAGTTGACTTTCATATCCCCTTGACGCCTCTACCTACGTTGACGTAGATGCAGAGTTATTTAATATCTATTGTTTACAAAACAGTTTACAGTGCTGGAACGTTTTATCAACGCGACGATCAAAGTAGTTAACAAAACAGTGTACGCTGTTCGAACAAGATTCACGATTTACAATGCGACGCATTCACGCTTCTGATGAAACTAGATTTGTTTTTTTGAAATTAACGTAAAACTATTACAGTAAAAAGTATACTCGATTAAAACTATTCTATACGTTCTGCGTCACCTTACGTAAAAATTGCAAAATATTTATTAGAAACATCGGAGCTGAATAGCTAATTACTGGCTATATTAACAAGTTGTAACACATATTGAGTCCAGTTAATAGATGTATACATATATTGACACACGTATTGAAACGTTCAAGATCACTGTTCACGATTTATTCTAATTATTCGCTAAGTGTACGTTTGTAATAAATGCGACCTGTATGCGTAAATGCAAAGAAATGCAGTCTTGTAACTTTTACATACACTTTGCAAGTGAACGCAAATTTCATTATTAGAATCACCATGATTGTGTCTCGTTACAGTGATAACGAATTTTCAAGAAGGTTCCTCTATCTATATATTATACTTAAGAAATAAGAAAAAGATAGAATATTTAAATGTCAGTATGTTTAATTAAACACGGCTCTTTTCCTTCACACAAGGCGGCGACTTTCTTCGGTGTTAAGCTTCTACCTCATGCAGATAATTTCTGGCACCAGCAAAAAAAGCCAACTCGACGAGTTTTTCAATCTCTGCCGAGTTCTATCTTTTCCTGTACTCGCAACGAAGCCAATTAAATTAATAATCTCGCATAAAGTTATCAACATTCGTATCCCAACAATATATATATATATATATATATTGTTTTTCAGATTCAAATATAATTATTAATATATATATATATATATATATATGGGATATATATATTGGGACGATTTAATATATAAAAGCTGTCTAAGAATGTTCTTCGCTAAGAAGCGTTTTTCTAACATTTTATTTTTACTATCGGCATTACGATATCTCGTTCTACCAAAACAAGTTACTCTTGTGTTTATACGTTAGGAAAATTACCAAGTTCTAGGTTTTTGCATGTTTGTTTGTGATTCGTCTAGTATCTAACTAGTAAAGAGATGAAACACATCTTAAATGGATTTGAACGTTGAGAGATACTTTGTAAAATGGCAGTATAAATTATTTGACTTTATTCACTAGATTAAATAATAGAGTTATTCTTTTTTAGAATTGATTGTAATTTTCTCTAAATAAATAAAAAAAAAAAAAAAAAAAAAAAAAAAAAATAATAGAGTCAGTCACAAGAGTCCACATACATTCCTTCAATTATAATTATAAAATATTACAGTAAAAATGTAAGCTCTGCGAATCACAGATTTAAATGTACCCGAGCTTTCCGTTCAGTATATTGAAAGTAGTTTCAATCTACTACAATCGGTATTTCCATGAAGCATTATGGCGATTCGATCTTTCGATACATTAAAGCCGGCGACAATCTTTTTCTCCTTCAGGAATGAAGCTTCTCCTGGGCGTTCTTGTTCAAAACAAACCTTTTCCAAGCACTCATCGGCATTAAAAACACTTTTATCACAATTTTGTGCCAGTCGCACAGATTCATTACATCCATTAAGCTGTCCATTATTTGTAACGAAAGTTTGTATTCTTTTTTTCATCCTCGGGTTCGTCCTTTCATTTATCAAAAATTATCTTGGCCAGATAGCGTATTGTTTCTTGATCGAGTGGACATTTCTTAACCCGTAATTGGTTGCCACATCATAACTTTAACAAGGTTCCCATCTCAGCAGCAAGCTCACCCAATTGAATGACCCTGCTTTATCACTGTTGCAAGACGTCTAACAAGACGTTCGAGCTTTCATTCCATTTTCGAAAAGTTTTCTGATTTCTAATTTAGCCTGTAAGTTTCTAACGTTTCTTTTCTTGTGAGTGTGTAATTCAGTGGTAAAGGAGGAGACTGACGTCTCGATGACATCATTAATGACATTTTTACTTAATTGCATTGCACATTACTTCACTATAAATATGATAATATTCGCAGTAGTTTTATAGCGTACGTAACTACAATCGTATAACGTAAGCTGTATTATTAAACACCGTTATAAAAATTTGAAACGTTGCAAAAATGATATATAAATAAAATTGCAATTATAATATGATAATTGTAATATTGCAGATTACATTGATTGCTATACTAATAGCGCTGTGTAATGAGATGATAAAGATCTAATTGCAGGTTATAGATATAGATCGTAAATTGTTTTTAAATCTATTTACACATCTATTTACATTTGTCCTTCGATAGCTCAAGATTCCTTCAGTAATATGGCTCTTTGATCTATAATAATTCCCGAAATATTTCAAGAATTGTATTCGATTGCAAGTCTAAGAGTTGGCTGCACCCTCGATATCGTTGATTGCGTTGTGAAAAATCGAAAGAATCAAATGCGATGATTCCCCTGATTAAAGTAATCTTGTCCAATGGACCTCCATTAAACATCAAGCCCGTGATTTGCAATTTTCAGAAAACATTACCATAATAAATGATTTTGTTAAAAAAAAGTCCGAGAAGTGACTAACATACTACTGGTCCATACATATGCATTAATTTAATCTCGGGAGTGGGATAGTACGTACCGTAGGTTGACTAGGAATTGACGAGATAATTATTGCTAGTTGTAATTAGTTGGTTATTCGCGCTCGCATATGTAGATCTTCGCATGGTACTCCTGGATTATTTATAGGAACTGTCTGTACGAAAACTTAACACCAAAGTAAATTATCGCCTGGAAAAAGAAGAACCGTGTTTAATTGTATAATCGTGTAATTAACTGTAAGTACTGACACCCGAACGCCTTACTTTTCAAAAAATCTCTTCTAAATCTCAAAATTGAAACACAGAATCTTCTGTAGCAAGGTAGACACGAAATGAAAAAGTTTTGATCCGGATTTGTGGAACTATTGATAAAATTATTGACAGATTTATTGCTTCTGAACGATTTAAAACTTATTTGTAATATTTGTAATATCTTTAACTTGTAACCGGCATAGATGATATTATATAATATTATTAATTTATAACGTTATATAATATATAATAGCATTATTATAGAATTTTATTGTATAAAATGTAGAATATTTAATAATATAATACTATAACGATATATAATACCGTAATTGATCATACCTTCAATAGAAATAATTAATATTATAATGACGAGAAATTTCCTACTACTAATTTGATATTTGACAAAAGCCCAAAATTTAATTGTATTATTTATGTTCCATAGCTTTCCAAAATTTTGTTTCCTTAATACTAGTAATTTCTCGACACAGATAGGTTGTTAACTTTTTATAAGGAATGCCACGACAGATTAGTGTATTAAAAAGTGTACAATTTCATTAAAAAAGATTAAAGCCAATTTTTCTTCGGCATCGACAGTCGCGCGCGATTAGTCGCAAGTAGAAAAAAGCTCTAGCTCAAATTTAATTCTTGTCTTTTGTTTTCAACTTATATAGGGTGAGTTAGGCGTTATTTTTTTGTCTGATCGCCAATACGAACGTATAATTATAGACAGAATACTGAAATTGTGTATTAAATAGGATAATTCGTCTCGGAATATCATTGAAAAACTATACAAATCCTTATCACGCCAGTTGGTCGAAGTTGCAGAGAACACGGCTGATTCCACGCGTTATTACTACTATGCTTTCGCTTCAGAAATTTTTGCAGTTTTCCTGCATACAGCCACAGTAAACGAGAACGACTTTATTTAGATTCCTCCTTTCAACGTTGAGACGTTTACGTATATATGTACATGTTTGGAAAAATCCAAAGTTGTCCCTGAGAAATTAATTGGCTACAGCGTTTTGTCTTAATAAATTTGTTCTACTAAGTCCGCAATTCTTCTAACTGAGGAAAAAAATCTCAATCGTATATTTTTCTTTTCAGAAAATTGACAGCATACTGTCTTCGTTGTTTTAAGGTCAACGAGTGTAAAAAATATTGCAAAATGAACGACGTCAATTATTTCACGAATGTCACTGGCCCCGAGCATTGGCTAATCTTTGATTTTGAAACAACTGACTTTATCTGGGACACTCTGATATGGATGAGGAATTATTGGTGGAAGTGCTTCTACTATACTAGTATTTATTTGGTCGTAATTTTCACAGGGAAGCTTTATATGTCAAATAGACCAAAGTTTGATCTGAGGAATTCGCTCGCGTTATGGAGCGGCTTGCTTGCGATATTCTCCATTATAGGAACTATAAGAACAATGCCAGAATTTTTTCATATATTGCACAATCACGGGTTTTACTATAGTATTTGTTCAAACAGGTAATTTCTTTCTTAAAGTATTCAAATATTTTCAAACGAATCGTAACTTGAAAGTCAATCGTCAATTGAACTGTGGTTACTCGCTCGTTGCACTCTCGAATCGTCAAATGCCCCTGTTAATAGCGTTATTCGATATCTTGGAAGCAAACGATAGTTTGTACCGAGTCTTTTAACGAAATTGTTTATAAATAAATCTGTATTGGTCGTCCGTCAAGTCATCCGAATAATGACGTTAATTAGAAACTGAGTTCGTTGCGAAAACATCGATTGTTGCCTGCTGTTTCGGTCTCATTTCCGTGCAACGAACGAGTAACCATATTTCTAATTTCGTATTTGAAAGAACGCTCGCATTTATAAAAGCGTTAGTGAAATAAGGTATAGATTTCTTAAGTTCGTTTATCGTATTATTCACGGAATAATTTTATGAAAACATTTATGTTTATTGTTCTAATGTCTCGCATTATATGCTTTTAGTTACTATACTCATGATCGCGTGTGTGCTTTCTGGTCAAGCTTGTTCGCCTTATCAAAGATCGTAGAACTTGGCGACACTATCTTCATTGTGTTGCGAAAGCAGCCATTAATATTTCTTCATTGGTATCATCATATAACTGTTATCTATTTCACATGGTACTCTTATTCGCTACTCATGGGAACATCTAGGTGGTATATCGTGATGAACTACTTTGTCCATTCCTGGATGTACTCTTACTATGCTCTCAAAGCATTGGGATTCAAACCACCAAGATTCATCGCTATGATGATCACTACGATGCAACTAGCGCAAATGGTTGTAGGTTTCTTTGTAACTGGCGCGGCTTTCTATTACACAAGGTATAGCGAGAAAGAATGCCACGCTACGACTCTCAACGCCGTTTACGGTTTGCTCATGTACTTCAGCTACTTCGTTCTATTCGCTATGTACTTTTACAAGACCTATATATCCGGCAATAGGAGGACGAAAGTCGAATAGGAATACGATATCGATGGAACAAAGGATTTTGGAGGAACGTTATTTAGAGTCGTGTTACTTGTACCGCATACAATATTTACGTTTGTATTTATAGTAGCTTTATTGCACGAAACATTTTGAAATCTTACTAGTACTGTAACGAGACACGACTATCGTGATTACGAAAAAGTGATCCTTTGCATAATTGCACGGTCGTCGTCATCGCTACAAGGAGGAGGTTCGAGATCCAGTAGTGTAACATGATCCTGTGTCAGACATCGCTGAGACAATGTATCTAGGTACTGGTTCAGAAGCGAAAGCTTATTTGCGAGTTTTAAAGTAAACTTTTACCGACGTATTTGTGAGATCTTTCTGATTAAAACGAGACCAAACACGACATAATTTGAATTACATTTACATATTAATATGCATTTAATTTATCAAGTAAATATGCTCCAAATTATATCGTGTTTGGTCTAGTTTTAATCAGAAAAATGTAACAAACATATCGGTAAAAGTTTCATTGATCACAAATTGAAATATATGTAAATAATGTAAATTTGTCTATGTTGGTCGGTTTTACAAACAGACACTAGAGAACTCTGCGATCGAGAAGTTAGGGTTTTGTATTTAACGCCATCCTTCGGTGAAAATGTCGAACGTAAAGAAAATAAACTAAATTGAACTTACCCAATGTAAAGTAAACTGAATACAATTACAATGCAAAGTGTATTATTGTATGTATTATTATCTCCAACAGAAAAGTTGAACAAAATATAACTTCCAAATCAAATCTCTACACGTATACTTAATAATTTATATTTTACGCGTATATTGAAAAGTAAACTTTAGCTTTTTTTTAATTCGTTAAAATATCGTGTAACTGTTAACACTATCTATAATATATGCAAATAATATCTTGTCCAAAATATTATTCATGATTGAAACGTTTCAATGTTATTAAATTTTTTATTGAAAAAGCAAAATTATAGAGCCTACAATAGTTTTTAATAATGAAAAACTATGTATATTATATGACAGTTGTTAGATATTAGATGAAAAATAATAACAATATAATCGTAATGATAATACATGTAAAACAGAAATCGGTGCCTATTATTATTACCGTGTTACAGCTTCTCCTTCCATTTCCTTTACCAATCGGCCCGCCGTGAGTCGAGTACGCGACCGCATTAAAATTCTACTTTCTCGACTGAGAAGCGTCTTACAGCGAACAAATTGATCAACATAGTTCGGTCTCCAAGACCCTCCACCCCTCCCATGGAATTTATTATATAGATATATTAGATTATATTATATTAGATATTAGAACAAATGTTATATAAAATTTGTAGAAACATTGTTTATATGTGCTATTATTTGTTAATTATTTACAAAGACAGAGGATTAGAGGAAACATTAGTCTTATCTACTCGAAAATTCCGTGAGGCGATTTCCGATATTGCTGTTATGGATTTTAACGAGCAGACAGGTATAACGTTTAATCTACGATTTGTCTTACGTCGCGCAAGATTGTTTACGTCTTAATTTTCTCCTCTACGACTTATACGAGATAAACTGCAGCTAATGTATCGTTTAATTTGAGCATCGCTATGCACGCCGTTGTTTAGGCTGACTTACTTCCGCTCGTGTAAGGAGGATTACTCGTGTACCGAGGTATTTCGGCTAATTTTTAATTGTCAATAACTAAAAAACGAAGCCGGAAGCTCTGTAAAATATGAAAAACTCTGAAAAATGTAGTTATTCGCGATTTTCACCTTATTCTAGCTTCAAGACTTATCCCTCAAATTTTTGTACATTTGTAGCCGAGCACCCTGTATACGAACGTAATCTGATACCATCTGATCGTTGTGTTGCAAGATGGACGACGACCGTTTACACGTCAAGGGATGGGCAATGTCAATTTTAGATTGAGAGTTTCTAAGTCAACACCGGTGTTTCGTTTCAAAAGGAACGGTATAACTGAGAAGAATAAAACAAACATTATCCACAACGTCTGCTTCAAACCTGGCGAAGTTCGCAAAGAAATAATAGTTCCTGGCGTTATTCACAGAGTGTTGGGCAACGTCAATTTTGCTCGCGTTACATTGCCCGGGTGAAATCGACTTTGTATATTCTGCGGAATTTGACAGTAACGCATACATTTTCGGATAGCTTTCAAATTTTCTTATTGCAATCACAGTAGTCGTGTTTTATTACGGTGCTAATGAAATTTCATATATTCGTAAAAATTGTCGCGAGTCACATAATATTAGGTACATTAGGATGCACGATTCCACCCAGAAAGAACAATCAGATATACAGAGTGACGAAATTAAAACAGTCTATGTACTACTACGAGTGAAAATACGACGAAAATGAAGAACGAAGATCGTTGCGTTTGGGATTTTGTTTATTAGATATTGACATTCGAAAATTAATCAAAATGTCCCTGCGGGTTGGCAATCTTCTGTACGGGGACGAATGTAGAAGAATATAGCCTAAGGCGACGTAGACGCGGCGATCCTCAAACTTCGCATTTTTCAACCGGCGTGCCGCAAGAACATATGCAATACCTGATAATTTAGTTCACTGATCTCCTTTCCCTTAAATTGCAAGATAAAAGCAGTAGTCGTCCAATATAATATAAAAGTTATAATATAAACGCAAACTCTCACAATTCGCTCTAACGCGATTCGCGATTCTTAACGCAAAATGACACACAATGAGAATCTTTTATGCGCAAACACTGTCATTCGAAATTTTCATTCGAGCAAGCATGTGTATTATCTTAGATATGCGCATGAAATCTTGGGATATTGAAATGTTAAATTTATCTTTAATTCGTGAAGTATTCGTAATAATTAATATTTTCTGCTATAGGAAAGTAACAGTTCGAAACTTTTCTGATAAAAAGTCGATGATATTTTTCACAACTAACGTAATATAAGAATCGTACATACCTCTCTTAGTTACGAATAGAACATAGCATGATTTTATTAATTTTTGAAATATTATATTTTTAAAAAAACTTCATAAAAATTCGTCGAGAAAGTTTCGGGAGCAGAAAGTCTTCAGCTCTAAACTAGTAATCATAAAATAAAATTAAACATAACAATTAATTGCTAAATACAACATAAAATTGCTAAATTAAGTGTGTAACTAATACTTCTAACTAATATTGTGCATTTGCATCTATGACAAACAGCTTTTATGTTTTCCAGTTAAGAAAGGCTCATAAAAATACGCATTTCTAAGTGACATTTCTTGAATCGCATCTCTGTGTCTTCAAGAAAGTCTTTAAAGACACTTATCAAGAAGTCTTCCAAAATTTTGCTGTTTCATTTCTTCTTGAGCTTGTCATCGTTTGCCGTTCCATTGGTATGTGCCTGCTTGGCTTTGTTTCTAGGTTTGTTAGATAGATAAGCCTGCTGGAAGAATCTAGCGAATAGAATGAAGTAGCTGAGGTACATCAGCATTGAAAGTTTGACGTTGTAAGATGTAACGTTACATTCGTTGGTCTGTATGTAGTAGTAAGCCATAAAAGTTATAACGCAGCCTATAATCATTTGCACCAATTGTAGCGTAGTGATTGTTATGGCTATCCATTTTGGTGGACTGAATCCCATTGCTTTCAGAGCGTAATAAGAGTACATCCAAGAGTGAACGAAGAGGTTCATCGTAGTGAACCATCTGCCAGACGCTGAAACTTCGCCATAAGAGTACCATGTATAAAGAAGAACCGTTATATGGTGGTACCAGTGTAGGAATATCAATGGTTGCTTCCGTAACACGATGAAGGCTGTGTCACCGAGTTCTACGACCTTTGACAAGGTAAACAAGAACGTCCAAAAGGCTGCAACGGAGTCTCGCGTAAGGAAACTGAAAAGTATGTAATTACGTTTTTGCTGTGAATTAATATTCTGGAAATATACATGATGGTATCTAATATGATATTATTGTTGTACTGAAAATGTTTTCAGGAATAAGGTACGAAAGTGAAATTACTTTGGAACACAAACGCTATTGTAAAGCCCATAATTGCTCAAAGTGTGGTACATTTCTGGTCCCATTCGAAGAAATCCAAGAATGGAGAATGTCGCAAGCATCGAACTCCATACAGCAAGCCAACGCTTTAGGTTGAACTTTGGCTTATCCGACAAATAATATCTCCCACCAAGAACTAGAATGACGTAGATAGCACAATATACGAAACAGTATGGCAAATGCTCGTTCATTGGCGTCACAGTATCCCAATAAACAAAATTTTTTTCCAAGTTCGAGACATATGAATAATTAGGTAGAGAGATCTGCATATAACTCATTTTCTCCTTCATCTTGTAATCCATTTCGACGATCGTCTTGGAATTTACCTTTTCTACCCAAGCTTTTTATCTCTGTTGCCAATCTATTGAAAAGGTAAATAATATAAATTTCATTTATATCCTGACAAAAATGAATAATTATCCCATGTATTTGTGCGGTAGTGTATAATATGGTTATTTATGAACTATTCCATGGATTGGTGTAAACGTGTGTGGCGATATGTGCGTCATTCGATTATGCTTATTAGTGCTTGTGCCATAAAAATGCGTTTTATCTTTAACAGAATCGATAACAAATTATCTTACTCTAAAGTTATATCATGTCAGTAGCGGAAAAGCGATAAACTATCTGGAATAAATCTACATATAAATGTAAAATGCTAAAACCATTAAATGTGTTTATTGTAATATGGAAGATCATCAGGGGACCGTATTACCACCCCTTTTTCTACAGAATGTTATATTTAAGATATTTCATAATATAATTTTATCATTTTCGAGAATTCCGACAATCTCCAATTACAAGATACTTTGAGGACTCGACTCGTCTCGAGTATATATATTTCTAGGTTTTCGCACAACTCTATATATCTATATATATTACTAATTATCTGTTCAAATTGCCTGTTTGGTGATTTTTACGAGGTGTATGCTTCCAATATATATCTCTTAATTTCTATATACATTTCCAGATACGTTTCAAATTTTACCGATATAATTACTTTAGCTATGTCTCGTTACAAGGCTAATGAGATTTAAAAATATTTTTAAAAGTATTCGAACACTTTCGCGAGCCGCTGTGTATACAAAATATATAATATATTTGAGTGTTAATACTAACGTATATCGTAGAACAAAATTTTTCTTGTACGATGGGAAATCCAAATTAGTCGATTCCAACGTTAATGTTTCTTGCATCCAGTAAAAGCAACTAATTCGACGAATGATTGAACTTCCACCGAATTCTTGTCCTTCTTTTAACCAGACAAGTGAGACTGAAGACTAAGTTATAATGACTATTCCTACTCGGTTGAAAAATTCCCACTCATGATACCAAATTAATAAATATGTATTAAGCGTATGCATAATACGTTTATTGGATGGGTATGTCAGATGAAGAATTTTTTACCAATGTCTTTTTATGTGTATCTCTCATTTTTACATGACGCTGTGTTAGTACATACTCCATCATATTTTTTATCAAACAGTAATAATAGATAGTGATAGTAGATATCTATTACAGTGAATTTTTTAAAGGATTGTTACAATGATCTTTAAGAATTTTATTAAATGACTTAGGCAATAGTTTCTTTTTTATTTTTACGCTGAAGATGAAAATTCCAATTTATCCGTATTTTGCACAATTCGTCGAACTTCGAATACAGATAAATTTCCGTAAAAATGGGTCAACATTCAATAACAAAAATTAACGAAAATATGTTCTTTATCTATATAGTGTAGGCCAATTAATTTTTTTAAATGTTTACGTAGATGAACTCTTTATTTTGAATTTGAACTTCTTATTTTGAATTTTAACTTCTTCAGGTCTAATAGTTTCCGACATATTCCATAAAATAGTATCCATATATTTATATCTTACTGTTTTTCCCATTCAATTTGTTTCGACTTTGGACAGATCTGACTGTAATGGATATGAACCAACGATTTACAAATTTTCCTGTGCATTTTTGCGTGTTATCATTTTCTTAATAGAGAAGTACTTGTAAATGAAAACCTAACGAACTAAATAGCGTGTACGCTTGAGGCTTGAAAGCACATTTCAAGTCAAGAGTAAAAACAACAAGTTTTACATTAGTAAAGTAGTCGAAATTACTCGAAGTCAAGCGACCTAATTAACAAAATAAGCATGATAGTAGGAATTCAAAAGAATATCTCAAATCGGATAAATGATAGTGAAATGTGAAAATAAAAGGGTTTCGAGATTAAATTAATGTAAACGAAATGTTATCATATAATTTATTGCTAGATTCAGTATGCGCAGCATTTAAGATTATCATAAAATTTCTACAATTTCTATTCTATTTGAGCACTCTACCATAGCCAGATTTTACGACTATGCTAACAAGGTCTAGAACAAAATTTCCAAAAGTTATCTTGAAATGCGTTTCTATATCTTCATAAAAGATTCTGACGAGGAACACTTCAATCGATATTATATTAAATTTAACAAAAATTCATATTAAATTCCGATCCGAAGCTCGTCGATTGTTTTTCACAAAAGTAGTCCTGCTGCTGAACTAATTATCAATAACGTTTTTTTTTTAAATATCTCCGTCAGCTTTTTAGTGTATTCTTTCAAATTATATAAAAGAAATCCACATTATTATATACATCTACATGATAATCAATCGAATAGCGTTTCTCGTGAGAAAGTATTTTCATAAAATGCCACTGAAAAGCGTTCTTGGAAAAAGATTTGAGAAATTTGATTTTAGTTAGCTTTGAGCTTGTCGGTAGCATAATCTTTCTTTTCGACATTCTCCGTACGTTTGCCGGACAAATAACTATTCTTAAAGAATATAGAGAAGAGAATGAAATAGCTGATGTACATCAGCATACCAAGCTTGGCGTTGTAAAGCTGCACGTGGCAATCATCTCGTCCACTTGCTACGTAATAGTGACTCATAGCAGTTACAGCGCAACCGGCAACCATTTGTACCAATTGTAACGTAGTGATAAGCATGGCAACCCATTTTGGTGGGCTGAATTGCATTGCTTTTAGAGCATAATAAGAGTACATCCATGAATGGACGAAGTAATTCATTACGGTGTACCATCTGCCTGTTGCTGTAGTTTCTATATAACATAACCACGAATAAAGAAGAACTGTTATGTGGTGGTACCAGTGCAGAAACATTAACGGTTGTTTTCGTAACACGATGAATATCGTGTCTCCGAGTTCAGCAATTTTTGATAGGATAAACAAGAATGTCCAGAAACCAGAAACGTGATCTTGTGTAAGGTAGCTGGAAAAAATAATAATATATATAATTACGTTCTTAGTATTTCAGAAATATTGTGGTTATATAAAATAATATTATGTATTATGTGTCTGAAAATTTATATAAATATCATCAGACTATACCATAGACAAATACCCAACATTTAGTTTTTAAAATAATAGAGATATGGAATATTTATGTAATAAGGTAGGTCTAATAAAAAGAAATAAATTGATAAAATATAAAACACAAAAATGTAGAACATTTTTATGGAACTATTTTCATAAATGATACCATAAACGATTTTTATTTGAATAATATATTTAAAACATAAATATACAAAATTATTTCATAATTAACTTTGAAACTTGTTATTCATCTGAAAATATTTTAAAAACTGAAATGAGAAAGTGAAATTACCTAGGCGAACAAATACTATAATAAAATCCATGATGTCTTAATGTATGAAACATTTCTGGTGCTGTCCTAAGAAATCCCATAATGGAGAATAACGCAAGCATTGCACTCCACAAAGCAAGTTTGCTTCTCAGGTTAAACTTTGGTCTATTTGACATGTAATATTTCCCACCAAAAATTAGGACGGCGTAGATGCCACAGTATAAGAAACAATTTGGGTAATGACTTCTGCTCCATGTTAGAGAATTTGTGTAAGAGTAAGTTTTTTCAAAGTTGAAAACATAGGAGTAGTTGGGTATAGTAAGCTGTATATAATCGGCGTTGTTCATCTTGAGATATCTGTTTTCTATCTTCTGACTATATAAAGGCTAGAGAAGGTACTGCCTTTTGCCTCTGTTACAGGTCAGCTGAAAAGAAAGAAAAACAACTGATGACATTTTTGTCAAATATTATTATAAAGTATCAATAAGTATAATAAGTATTTCCATTTTGATTTTCCACAATGACTTTTTTTGAAACAATATTTCTAAGTCGTTTCTCAAGTTTCCTTGGATCATTAGTTATCTTATAATAATATTATTCTCCTTTCCTATTCTGGTTCTATATTCTTCAGCTTCTTCTAGTTGTAGTATATTGTTACTTAACGTATACTTTCTTCTAAAGATGCAAACTCATTTATAATAATACTTCAGTTGAACTGTTTATTTGGAAAATTAATTTGTTTAATAGAATTGTTTAATAGATCTTAAATATATGGAACTTTTGTAGTTTTCCCTGTATTTGAAATATTTAATAGCATATGCTTTGTATCAGGAATTGTTGCTTTGTATATCAATGTATCTTTTTTTACTGGTTAATCTCTGCCCTCTGTAATCAGTTTTTATCAATTTTAAATTCAATCTTTTCCTTATTATTACCAGGTGTTCTTAGTGAAACTAACCTCATTTCGCTTTCGCCTTTAACAATTTTTATTCGTGTAGAACCTTCATTAAAATGTAGCGACAAGTAAACAAATTATGGAATTTCTTGTTCGCTACTGAGCTTATATTTACTAAACTATATTAATAAGTAATATTCATGCACATGTGCTTATTGATCTTTCCATCTTAATATCAAAATAAATTGACAATCATCAAGATAACAGAATAATAAATCAACAACTGTAAACATTTAAACGAAATATTGTTATAAGCTGAAAAAGATTAGTAAGTTTCCGCTTCATGCAAGAGTAAAGAATAATATTTGAGAAATGACATTTTATGTCAAAAAAATATATAAATATCAATAAATTATCGTTCAACAGGAAATACAGAAAAACTTAAACCTAGATTGAAAAGAAAACTGTTTCAAAAAATAATGACCTATCTTAAAAATGCTAGAAAATAACGCATTCGGTATTTTCCTGTCATTGTATATATCTATACGTGTCCCTATTGATTATCTCCTTACAACGTTATATCATTTTATATTTTTTGATTTTGTGAAAGAACATATTATTATAATTGTTGAATATTTTTGTTAGAGTTTCTTACCTTACGATAGTCTAATATTTTTAATCATGACGTCTTTAAAATATCATGCGTGTTATGTAATAACTAAATTATACAAATTATTCGCACGCTTTCTAAGCTTTACTACTTACTGATTGAATTTTAATTTTTCGCTATGCTTTCTTGCAGCATTCGGCTCACGAGCAGATGCGTTACTACAATCCTCTCTCCTTTCGCAGGATGTTGATTTCGATATGAACTTCGAACTGTACTTACCTATCTTGCATTCCTAAGCCATCCCTTTCAGGGGTGTCTCAAGTCACGTGCGTTTTAACCCCTAACAATTTCTCAAGCCACAGTATACGAATAATTACTTATTTTAATTGTATTTGAATAAAACGACTGAAATAGGGTCCGTGCAAGGAAGCAATATAAATTCCACTTTTAAAACTATTTATCTGTGATTTATTTACTTAGGAAAATAAATGATAATTTACGTCATAGGAGAACCTACATAAAACCGTATTATCCATTTCTATCATACATATACCTTTCTATTAAAAAGTACAATTCGTCTTTTTATCGAATAAGCGATGTCAAACTTTGAACCGCGTTTGTCCATCAAAGGAGAGTGACGTTTATTAATCCATCGTACTATTGAAAGGAGTTCTACCTACCTTAGCAGGAGTGGCGAGGAGCAAGAGAATAATTCTGCTTATTTTATCTAATTGCCTCACGAAGATATCACGCACATGCTGACCGTGACACGTGCTATCATAGTTATAGTCACGTACTTGACGAATAAGTGAAAAGTATCTTCATACGATATTTTCGAAAAAATCAACTATGAATTTCTGTCTCATTGTCAGTGAAGTGCAAGTGTATTTAACGGCAATAGAGATTGTTACATTACGAGGCATAGGTATATTTGCCAAGTGAAAACAATGTGCATTTAAGCAAAGTGAAACAAACAAATCTTACTCGCTCCGTATTTTGCCAGGCGTCTGTCTCTTTCTTTTTCTGTTCCGCACACCGTTATACGTAGCTCCGCAGTGTCACCTGTGTTCGTCGCGAAGTATCGTGATTTCCAGTTGCAATTCAGAAACGATGCGTTTCGAGTGAATTACAATTCCGCACTGTGCAAGTATGCAGCGTCTCACAATACACAAACGATAATCTCCCGTAAATGCTTCGCACAGGAGGAAGTTCAACATTTCGAGTTTCTACATACCTTGGAATGATCGCTAATATGTTAAAAAAGTATACCGAAGTTAAGAAAAAATTTTCATTTTTTTCTGCCGGGTGTCAATGCAATCGTATCAAATTCGTAATATTTACGTCACTCTGTCATTTGTAACAGCTTTGCTCAAACTATCGGAGTTCACGATGTCGATAAATTCGTCGCTTAAAAAATTTCTGGCGCGATCAATCGCTATCGAATTATTGAAACATTTCGCAGTCACGCGATTCAGCCTTTTTCGTCCTTACTTACGATAAGCAGGGAGTAAAAAGATCTTAATCAGAACGATTAAAAATTAATATTTTTCAATTATCTAGATTATTGAAATGCAATGTTTATTTAAATGGAAGCCAGCTACCAGTAAATTTCAGAGAAATTTCTCAAAAAACGAGGTAATCAAGAAATATTAATTTTTAGTCATTCTGATTATCATTATAACCATATGAATTTTTGGCTACCAATAACCATTCTCGATGACGGAAATTTAATTTTAGTCTTCAATAACCGACATAAATGACCGGAATTTTTTTTAGTTACCGTTAACCGGTATCGACTACAAAAGCATTTTCTAGTTACATACGACTATTATCGATTGTTATTAACATTATTGATAAAATTAGTATTCATTCACGACATAAAAAGGCTTAATCATAAAACTTATATATTTTATTACGCAAAAAGACGGTATGAATATATTTGCAACAAAATAATAGGATAAAAGATATCGTAGTATTTATAATATTTTTATTAACACTTGTATTAGTATTATACAACAATATCTCTTATTCTATTGTTTGTTGCATACATTTTCATACCTTTCGATTAAGAAAATATATAAGTTTTATAATTAATTCCTTTTTACGTTGCCAATGAATATATACTGATTATCAATAATGACAAATCGGTAATCAAAATGAAATTCGGGCTATCGATAATCATTCAACCAGTAAACAAAGAAATTTTAATCATCTTATAATAGTCGTGATGTCTGGCTAACGTTAAATATAATTATACTAATTACGTAAATTCACGATATGGTTTCTACGATGTTTCAGGAAATCTTATCTACAAATTACGTATTGTTGATATTTAAGTCGGCTGGGAGAGGTGGGACTTTTAAAGTATTTTTCTCGTGAATAGAGAAGAGAAACGCTTGTCGTAGGTAAACATAAAGCGAACCAAACGGCGTTCCGCGGACTATGCACCTCTTGCGATCATTAAGTACGTATGACAACAAATTTCAATTACAAATTATGTCTATCTGTCGTTGAACTTACAATTAAAGCGCTATCTTTTCCTTTTCTAGAATATTCGTAGCGATTTTTGAATTGGTCGCGTTTCGATTCGCGTCTACTTGAAAGTAAACTTCCTTTTGAAATATAATATAATAATGTAAGCTTATAATATTATAAAATTGCAATTGAAACAATCTATGGTCCGTTAGAAGCTATGGATATCCGTAAAAAATTCGAATTTAATCAGTTAATGTTCGTGTTATTGTATATAAAAATTTAAGTATATGTTATACATATGTATATTGTATATAATTATACAATATGCAACCACTTAGTTTAACGTTGACCGCACTTGTAATGCATGGACTTGAGTTCATTACTAATTATAAACACAAGTCAGAAAATAGTCTTATGTATTATTTAAAGTGATAAATAATTTATTAAGAATTCAGAACAGTATTGAACAGTGTACAAAATTGCTAATCGATCGCTTTTTATCTCTCTTACAGACAATTTATTGAAAGATTTGAATATGCAATTCAAAGCAGGTATGATATTTTAATTTCAGTAAAAGCTTAGAACCGCGATACAACGTAGATATTTATATAAGTGATATTTACGTTTTCTGCTAATTCGTTTTCTGTATTTATATATCGTGTTTGCCAAAATTAGAGGGAGACCGTGACAAATTTCGGCTCACGTTAAAATGCAACGTCATATAATTATAACAGAAACAGAGCGGGCACTCTGAAACACGAAAACATAGAAGAACGAAGCTCTGCATAGCTGAAAATAATAAACGAAAGACAAATTATAATATGCGTTGTTTTAACGAGGCTTAAACTACTATTAAAATACTAACATCGCCAATTCTATCGAATTTCTATTGCGGATTCTATACCTTTGGTCGTGTTCGCCAGGAAAGAAACAGATTTCAAATTCTATGATACAGGGTGTCCCAGTTACATTTTCGTGCACGCTTTCCAAAGTATTTTCCAAAGTTTTTAGTTCTTCGAATGCTAAAATGATTCTCGCGTTTAATCATAGGACACTTGTGTCGCGTTCGGGATAAACTTTTAATTTAATTCAACTCCATAGATAAAAATCAAGATGTGACAAACCCGATGATCGCGGAGGCCAAATTACCGTAGCAAATTTAATTCTGAGAGCATACTTGCGTATACAGCACGGTGGCCAGCATTTTCAATAATTTTTCCATTAATAACGTAAATCCTAAGAATTACGTGCTTTGTTGTTACTCATAAATCTACGGTACACTGGGACACCCTGTATAACGCTGGCATCCAATAAACAAGCACGATCTATCACAAATATCGTATTCGTTTATTTAACTTACTTTTATACGTGTAAAAAGTTGACTTTATATACTCTTCGTTCGTTTCCATTAACAGAGACTAACGTCATTGTTATTTGGCATAATTGCTCCACGAATGGCGAGATGTGTATCTTCATTGGAACATTGTCAGCGGAAGGCCTTACGTCTGAATTAACAATTTTTGTACAGGATGTATCATAACACGTGGTACCCATTTGGCGAGTGGACAGGTGGCACAAAGAGAACGAAAAATATTCGTACGAACATGTGTTTGGTCTTCTACTTTGTTTCGAAGTTATAGCCGCTTTTGCGTTTCGGTTCCACGTTCCGCCTGACACACGCAAAAACTCGCGTGACATCTTCGTGGGAAAAGCTTGTAGCGCGATCGTAAAAGGGGCTAGCTACTTGTGAGTTGCAGTCTTAAAGGTTCTTAGGAGAGTCGTGAACAGATTGTTCTTTAGAATCTTATATTACTGCGCGCTCAATAGCCAGCCACGTATTGTAAACTCGACGCATCGACGGTGTAATTTAAATAAAAAAAACATTCTAACGAAACAAGTTGTCGAGTTTTATAAAATTTGGATAAAATGTCAAATAAAAGAAAATCTTCCAAAAATTCCAGACGTATGGCGAACAATACAGACCGAGTCGAGCCATTTCGAGTACTTCTTATGAAAGTAACCAGTTAAGGATTATCGAAATACGAAAATAGCTATAACTTTGAAATTTTGATATTTGAATATTTTTCATTGTCTTTGTGCCTCCTGTCCATTGCTGAACTGAGCTCCCGTGTTATGATACACCCTGTATATCGTTTCCTTGTCTTCTTCTTTTATTAAAAAAGGAAAGTTAATTTTTCATATAACATACATTTTTTATATTTAATCAACATTCTTCGTATCTTCTGACTTTCTTTATGTTCTATTTGTTTTAATATTTTTCATATTTTTTTGTCTCCAGTTACTTTATTTATTTACGAAGAAATAAAAAGGAAGAAATAGAGTTTGAAAGCTCGTTATGTTTTGTACTAACCGTTTATGGTAAACGTCTTGGGAAATCGGAGAATATCAGGCGTGTCGGATATTATCACGTTATAAGTCACTGTCGCATCAAATATATGACTAAACTCCATAGCAGCAGAGTCCGCACAATTTCCCATTAACCATCGAATCAAACGTAATCCGATTTGCGTATCTTCATGCAATGGAAACCGTATAAATTAATTAATCTTTAAATTAAATAAAACACATGTACCTATAGAGATCCCCCCCTCCCCCCTTATCCGAACGTAATACGAGAGTCGTTCAGTAAGTATTGGGTTGTCCGGAAAGTTTCTCGCCGAAAAACCAGACAGGTTCTGGAAGCATGGAATATAATATATACACTAAAATTAGAAACAAAGAAAACTTTTTCAGATGCATTTGTATCGTTGTTATTTCAAAACGGGTATTATTTTCTGGACGACTCTCGTGTTTCTCAGTAGCCGATGCCTTTTTTCGCGCCCAACGTTTCGATACATATTTTATTAGTGTTCGTACGCAATGCATTCTTTCCTTTATTCGATGGAACGAATTCTATAAAAGTAATAGCGTTGCAACTATCGAAACAAATAAAAATAATTAATTAAAAAAACTCGACAGTGGTGTAACTATAATAGAATTGGCAACAGTATATGGTGTTGGAAGAGCCAGGATCACAAACGTTAAAAAACAAAAACAGCATACTGAAAATTATGCAAAGCACGTGGGTTTCTTTGATGCTGGTGGCAACAATGGAAAACCCTTAACCTCGATCGATCCATCAGTACGTACCTAAATATCGAGACCAAAAGAGTCGTTCTTTCGGATCGAGCGTCTTTTGAAACATGTAAGCAACGCAACTCCAAAGTTGTTTATTTTTCGATGGTATTGGCACGGTCAGATTCAAGCGACACATTTCATTATAATAGTCCTGCTCCGTGCAAATACATTTTTCAATTTGTTCGTCCCATTCGACGACGATATTGTCGGTTAATGATGTTTGCCATTGTGAATTTATCTACATTACAAATTAAGCGGTTGAAAATGTTTATGTTTACAGGAAGTCGTAGATATTTCTGATTAAACATGTCAGTCGGGTCACAAGTCAAGATAAGAAAAAAGATGTCATGTAACAGATAAATGTGTCGTATTATATACGAGATAAGCGTTGACGAAGATATGTTACTACTACACAAAATATTAGGTTGTCTCAAGAGTGTCTTTTTTTTTTACAAAACATTTCTTTTACAACAGTGGATCTTTATACAAACATGAAACCTAATCTGCCAAATGTTGTAGTCTTTATCTTAATATAGCAAAATAGATCGTTAAATCACGACATTCGATCGAATGATATAAAGCAAAGAATGTTGTGCATTTATTATTTTCTTATGAAACAAAAGAAACTTTTGGGACAATGTAAATACATCAGGGATTTTTACGTCTATTACAGACAGATGGTATCAAATATATTTTACGACCGCGACTTCAATGAATGACGGACGAGAACTTGGAAGAGGTAGGTCGTAAAAGTATTATCATACATTCTGACTATTATGAGATGTAAATATTTCTCGTTTATCTCTATACTTTGCATTGTAATAACGCACCTTCCGGCTTATTTCATATACCGTTTTTCTTTTTTGTTATTATTCTTCAACGACGCTTCCAGTGACGTATGTTTATATGACATCTTTTACTCACCTTGACCGCTAGAACATTTGCACCTTATGTAACCATATATTGTTCTTTAAATTAAATCACTATCTCGATACCGAGTCAATGCGTTTTATACGTACCTGAATAATAAAGTCGCCCATGTTTGATTGAAAAATGATCCAAAAGCTTCGATGGCAAGGCGAGAGACACGCCACTGTGACTGACAGATAAGCTATTTTAGTACCTTCTTTGACTACGATTGAATTTTGATTTAAAAATAATCTCCGAGGTATCTTTCTTAAACGTAGCTCGGACCATCGCGTCTGTTTCAAAGTATCTATAAAATAATTGCATCTTTAAGTCCAAGTATATTAAAAATTATCATTCGAATTGTAATATGTCCAAAAAATATATATATATATATATTGTACATGTATATATATATGTATATTGTGTGTATATATATATATTGTACATGTATATATATATGTATATATATACAATATATTGTGTATATATATATATTGTACATGTATATATATATGTATATATATACAATATATTATATAATATTATTTAATTATATTATTATATATTATTTTAATATTATTATATTATATTATTATATTATATAATTATAATATATTATATATATATTATATATAATATATATATATATATTGTACATGTATATGTATATTGTGTGTATATATATATATATTGTACATGTATATATATATATATGTATATATATACAATATATTGTGTGTGTGTATATATATAACGTAATGCTGTACAACAGTTCTTCCAAATAATATAACAATAATAAATAACAAATAAATAATAAATAATAAATAACAATAATATGTACAAGCGGGCACGAGGTGATTTCTTATGAAAAAACAAGAACAAAATATGGAATAAAATTTTTTCATTTAAGGTTTAGTCTACGACAAAACCGAGTTACAAAACTTATCAAGTATACTTGAACGTGGCTACTTTCGGACTAGACGGGACTAAATAATCGACAGAAGGTCGTTGTACGTGTGAAAATAGGTCGAAAATGCAGAATAAAATTTGTTCTCAAGACGCTTTGTTTGCGAGAAAACTAAAATTGAAAATTTATTATTATTTATTATACGCGTGTACTAGGTCGATTCTTAACTAAACACGCTCGAACTTTATATTCTTGAAAATGAAGCCCCAAACGGAAACATTTTATTCTACATTTTCGTCTTATCTTTACACGTAGAACAACCTCCGGTCGATTATTTGGCACTGCCCAGTACAAGCAACGTTCAAGTATTTACAATCATCGTTTAGTCATCGATTTACAATAATGTTCGGGAAGCAAGTTTACTTACTAGGTTTAGTTGGTCGCTCTTCCGACGCCCAAATCTCGTATTCCATCGAATTCTTATACGGTACGTTAATAGTTAGAGTTCTTTCGACTGCTTGGTACAGTTTGCTGCATATCGTGTATTCATTCGTAATTCCTAAACAGTCGGCTTGACCCTCCAAAATGAACGTTTGATTCTTGCTAAAATGAGGGCCAATCGTCGATCCACAAAACAGTAAATAAGCTGTTGAGAAAGGATGCTGGTAATTGCGATAGAATCGAAACTAAAATAACGTTCCTCGCACTAAGAATAATAAGTTTTGATTTACGTATGACACAGTAGAGGCAATTAAAACCTACTAAACGTTAATCAAATTCTATTTCACGCTGAAGAGGAGAATAGTTACCTTTGGTCTTTTGTATCTTCTTAGCGTGGAATTGTATCTTTATTATGGCTGTACCGTGGCCGCTAAGATGGATGATCGGTTGTGAGGAAACTATCGTAAAAAATTCATTATCGTTGCCAAAAAACAGTAGCAGGAAACCGACGCTGTATACGGTTGGATTTGTGAAATTTAGTTGCCTGATTACAGTCTCGGTCAAGGGGCAGCTAAATTTGATCTGCAGACATTGTTAAGCTTCGGATTTCTGTAACAATTTCATCCTTACAGAAGCAGATGTTCGCCTACCTTAGCCTTAGGGGTATACGTTGGCAGTATGTTGAATAAATATCCAACCAACATCAACATTTTAACGCAGTTCGGATAGATGATTTCCAACGGTGAAATTACAAAACCAAGTCGTATCTTCCTCCACGCGTTTGTCACGCAAATAGCGTTGTGCAGTGCCTTCGATAATAAAGTGCGCATATTGGTAATTTCTATGAATGTGTTACAGCCAGTATAGGAAACTTTTTGAAATTCCAGCGGTACTCTTTCATGAGACTATCGTGATCGTAGTAGTAAAATTTGAAAGCAATCGGAAAATGCGCAGAGAAGTTACAGGACATTTTGCGCGAACGCTTAACTTTAGCGAACAATTAGCACTCTGAGGAGCGTATGCTCTGATAAGCATACGGCCTGTATTACGGCGTATTTTTGCAGTGATCGAAAAGATTCAAAAGGTCGCTGGGAAAGTTCGTTCCGATTTACCTTTCGACTCGATGTACATTTATTGAATTATATAGGTGCGATTTTGTTCCACGATCTTCCTCCATCCTTCACGCAACTTGTATCAGCAAAACATCCATCCTTCCAGAACCTCTCACGTTTTTCGGTGGAAAACTTTCCAGCGTGATTGTTCGTGTCGGCCAAATCGCTTAAAAATCGCAACGAACTTTCCCAAATCACACTTTCCGACGTACAAGCTTCCAAGAGCGTTCGAATGCTTTCGTCAGCCGTTGCACGCGTGCTGCATATTACCTCCTCGTAACTCCGTGGACGAATATAAATTCCACTCAATTCTCCGTCGATAAGAAAAGGACAGTAAGCAGCTGTGACAGCGATTAAGACAAGGGAATCCGACAAGTCTCTGTCGAAATTCTCGATGTTCCGTGCCTCCGCCACGTCTTTGCTCTCGTCGGGATTTAAAACCACGCGACGATCGGTCATCCACTCTTGTTTGCGCGCCTCTTCGTAATGCCGACGCAACCACTCCAATAAGAAGGACTCATCAAAGGAATAATTATCGTCGGGTGACCTGAACGATATTTCTGTTCTGATGTTTCCCATTATCGCGTTGTGAGTTTCGTACTGATTGCGCAAGCTGCAACATTCAAACGAGTACTTCTCAATCGAGCGATCCTCCGATTGACTTTTATAATTCTCCGAGCAAAAATCATGCCGCGTGTAGGAATCCTACTGCATCGTGGAATAATTTTTCCACGCCGAAATTTTCCACAGATGCGTAAAGATCTATGGAAAAGTGGTTTCATAAATGGGGATACAAAATTAATGAAAAGAAATCCTCACATGTAACCTTCACGCTCCGTAAGCAAGCCTGCCCCCAGGTCACCATCAACAATACAGAAATTCCTGGCAAGGACTCAGTTAGATACCTGGGCATGACCTTGGACAGGAGACTAACATGGAAAAATCATATCTCAGAGAAAACGAAGCAATTAAAGGAAAAATTAAAAAAATTCTATTGGCTCATAGGCCGACGCTCCAAACTAAGTCTACAGAATAAAATTACCCTCTACAAGACCGTAATAAAACCTGTCTGGACCTATGGAATCCAACTATGGGGAACAGCAAGCAACTCCAACATTGAAATACTTCAGCGCTTCCAATCGAAAACGCTAAGAT